>JAJHIY020001375.1:402500-802500 GCA_022114975.2 Lampris megalopsis
GGTCTGCTGGGTCTGCTGGGCCCAGGGACCACGGCCCTGCCTGGGGGAAACAATGAGGGCGGTCTGACAGGACATGGAAGTGGGGCAAGCTAAGCTAACTGCTAGCCCATGCAGACCAGCAGTCCTGACAGTCATCCTGGCGGTCACTCTCTTGAACAGGGAATTGTTTTGTTTTTGTTTGTTTGTTTTTTTGTTTTTTTTGTTTGTTTGTTTGTTTTTTTTGTAGTTTGGATGTGTGTTCTTGTAGTTTGGATGTGTGTTCTTGTAGTTTGGATGTGTGTTCTTGTAGTTTGGATGTGTTTTTGTCTGTGTTGCACTGCTGTGGGCTGGGGGAAACAATATTTCATTTCAGTTCATGTACACAAGTGCATGAAATGAAACTACATAAATGTCCCTGACTCCTTATTTCTGAAAGAAGATCATCTCCGACCCCTCACATCCTGCTCATCACCTCTTCCAGCTCCTTCCCTCAGGGAGGCACTACAGGTCACTGTCTACTAAAACCAAATGCTTCACTAACAGTTTTTTTCCCCTAGCTATCAGGACTCTGAATTCCTCCCTATAGTCCCTGCTCACACATCCCTGGCATGCACACCACCATTCACCTGACTGTTGTGCGTAATATGTGTGTTTCTGCTACTGTGTGACTGTAGTGTTCATGATAATATGTGGAGTGTCTGCTGTTGTCCATGGATGTATTGTGCTGCAGAGTTGAACATGCTGTACCGAAAACACATTCCACTGGCTTTGGTCGTGTGGCTAATAAAACAATCTAGATCTGATCTGATCTGGTCTGATCTGATCTGGTATGGTCTTCATGCCAGTTTCCCTTCACCCTTCTTATTCTGGTTGTAAGTCTGAGCATGACTTTTAAGTAAAAGACAAAGAGCAGCGTGGTAAGGGATTAAGATGAAAAACCAATAGTTGTAAATTTCATAATCTTCGCTTTCTATTTTGAGTCTGTGTGCGCACGCGCGCGTGTTAAAATTCTAAAAAAAAGAAAAAAATGAAGCTATGCTAGGTTAGCATTTGCCACTAGCACCAGCCGCAACAACGTCCACAATCGTTTTTTGGTTTTCTTTGTTTTCTTTTCTTTTGGGAGCACAAGACCCCCAGCGTCACACACAGCGCTTCTGTAGCCGTGATTGACAGCTCATTGGCCCTCCACCCCGATGACGTATGAACTCGCAGAAGGTCGTGAAGGGCGTTATACGGTGTGATTGGTCGGGGTCATACTTGTGAAGTGTTGAATGTACAGCACTGTGAGTCCTTCTGAAAGTTAAAACCCGGTGTTGTCTGGTCCCCGCGTGGACCAGGCTGGCATGCAGTCCGGCGTGGAGTCCGGCGTGGAGTCCGGATATTAGGACCTGATGGAAACATGAGTATTAAGTATGGGTCATAGTACTGAACATGGATGGAGACACGAGTATTGAACTGGGATGTTTATACAGGATGTGGATATTAGGGTGGAGTATGCATAGTAGTACACAATATGCATATTCATATTGAATATGGATAGTAGTACACAATATGTATATTCATATTGAATAAGGATAGTAGTACACAATATGTATATTCATATTGAATATGGATAGTAGTACACAATATGTATATTCATATTGAATAAGGATAGTAGTACACAATATGCATAGGATAGGAGTACACAATATGCATATTCATATTGAATATGGATAGTAGTACACAATATGTATATTCATATTGAATAAGGATAGTAGTACACAATATGCATAGGATAGGAGTACACAATATGCATATTCATATTGAATATGGATAGTCGTACACAATATATATATTGATATTGAATATGAATAGTAGTACACAATATATATATTGATATTGAATATGGATAGTACACAATATATATATTGCTATTGAATATGAATAGTAGTACACAATATATATATATTGATATTGAATATGGATAGTACACAATATGCATATTCATATTTAATATGGATAGTTGTACACAATATATATATTGATATTGAATATGGATAGTCGTACACAATATATATATTGATATTGAATGTGAATAGTAGTACACAATATGCATATTCATATTGAGTACTTATGAGATTCTGAAACATGTAGAAGGCAGATGAAGGGCATAATGATGAAGTTAATTTGCTTTGTCAGAGCAGAATCGGTGGGGTGGGGTGGGGTGGGGGTGCAGTGTAGGGTGGAGGAGCAGAGAAAAGAGGACTGGAAGAACAAAGCGGGACGATGGAATGGGTAAGGAAGAGGAGTGGGAAGAGGAGTGGGAAGGGGAGAGGGAAGAGGAAAAAGCAGGCTCGCGTGACAAACACCCTCGTCTTGGGAGTGAAGACCCCCCCCCCCCCACTCACCCCGGCCCCCCCAGCAGGCCTCCAGGCCTCAGCCCAGTTGGCCTGCATGCTCCTGTGGAGTGATGGGATATCATCCGCTCCTTCATGCAGAGATGGGGGGGGGGGGGCTGAAAGCAAGCAGAGAGAGAGAGAGAAGCAGGACGATGGGAACTAGAGAGAGGAGTGAAGGAGAAAGCAGGGCGGGACAAAAGAAGAGAGTGTGAGAGTCTAGCAGGAGGAAGTTGTAAGAAGAGAGGAAGGGAGAGACCAAGGACGACTTGGGAGAAAGAGCGCTTCCTCGGCAGGAGACGGGCCAGGGCCGATGAGGAGCAATGGGAGGAAGAGGAGGGCCGTGGCATGGAGGAGAGCCCCGGGTGGAACGGGAAGTGAGGTTGCCAGCTCTTCGTCAGCATATGTGCCCGCCTGCAGGAGCGCCGGCGGCCCAGGGAGAGGGCAGCTGCTCCTCCAACACCTCCCTGCCAAAGCATGCCGGCCAGGACACCCCGAGCCAACGCCCCGGCCTCCTGCAGGAGGACACCGCGTCAAAAAGGAGCCCTGCAATATCAAGAGATGCGCTCTTCTTCCTCTCCCTCCTTGTCATCAGCTGTTTCCTCTCCTCCTCACAGAAGGAAGTGAGCCTGAGTCCACCAGCTGTCTGATGAACACGCTGTCCACTCCCCATCCCCCATGTTTGATCCCGTGAACTCAACCGCCGCTTCTTTTTTATCCTTGTCAGAGATGCAAAGTTATGGACTGTAGACGTCCATCCATCATCCATCCATCCATCATCCATCCATCATCCATCATCCAAACCGCTCATCCTGCTCTCAGGGTGGCCTATCCCAGCAGCCCCTGGGCGGCAGGCGGGGAGACACCCTGGACAAGGCCGCCAGGCCATCACAGGGCCGGACTGTAGACATGAGCTTTACAAACACAGTCTTCGTTACCAGATCAGCGTTCTAGGAGTTTTGGGGCACGAGCTTCATTTAAAGGGTGTTCCTAAAAGTCCCTGTTACACTCACACAAAGCACTGCCGCCGCTCGGTCCTCTCCTGTGAGCCACGAGACGTGTGTGGCTGTGTCTCTATGAGACCCTGTCCTCTGCCTGTGTTTTAGTATTTCGCTGTGTACGGGACGTTTCTGGGGGTTAACTTTTGGGCTGAGGTGCCCACTAAAGGCGTAGCGACCAGGCGTCAGATGGAGATCGTAAGCGCACATCCACGAGGAAGCTACGACAATGGCGGACACGGCGCTGAAAAGACACAAGTACAGTGAGGCGAAGCGCCGAGCGGACAGAGCTCCTTCCCATGCGAGGGTGAAGCTCGGGAGGACTTTCACCAGCTGGCGAGCTCTGAAGGAGAGGGTGAGGATGAAGAAACACTTTGTCAACCATGAAATGAAATGAAACGTGGTTTCCCCAGCCCACAGCAGTGCAGCACAAAGACACAGCCAAGAACTGCAAGAACACACATATCCAAGCTAGCACACAACTAACCAAACAAAACAACCACAAAATCACTGTCCAGGAGAACTAACGCACAGCCAGGATGACTGTAGGAGCTGCCACACTGCCTGGGCTAGCAGTTAGCCTAGCCTGCCCCACTTCCGCGTCCTGTCAGACCGCCCTCGGTGTTTCCTCTTCAGGCACAGCTCCAGGCAGGGCCACGGTCCCTGGGCCCACAGGATGCAGCAGACCAAGCTCTCCCAGCCCATCCAGCACCAGCCCATCCAGCACCAGCTCTCCCAGCCCATCCAGCACCAGCTCTCCCAGCCCATCCAGCACCAGCTCTCCCAGCCCATCCAGCACCAGCTCTCCCAGCCAATCCAGCGCCAGCTCTCCCAGCCCATCCAGCACCAGCTGTCCCAGCCATCAAACCAAGACACACTTAAACATGGACAAAGACACTGCATGGACGGTACTGGGGGAGGCCGCCACAAACATGAATTGGCGTCGCCATGAATTGAAAAGAGCGACACAGAGTTGTCCTGTACACTGGGATGTGTTTTGGTAACTGTGGTCAGGGGGCGTGTCCTTCTGGTGACGTTGGGTTGGGGGGAGGGGCCAACTTTGAACATTATGTTTACAAACCCCAGCCAACAAATCCTACTTGTTCTACTTTTAAGCATAAGTCTAAGCCCAAAACATCTTCAGGTGTCTCTGGGTGGTTTGAGTCCCTGTATGTTTTCATATTTGGCTGTCGGCTCCATGTCGGTGCTGTCAGTGTGTCAGTGTCGGTGTTGTCATGTTCTGGTTAGTGTCAGTCTGAATAAAGACCAAGGCTGAAGTTACCTGTCAAAATATCAATAGAAGAAAATATATTGCTGTGGAACAGATTTAGAGACTAGTGAATTCCTCTTGATTTGTGAATTCTTAATATGGCCAAACTTAAAGGGCCATACCGATGGTTTTTGTGTGTTTTTAGCCACGCCACCCAGGACCTGTGGGCTTGACCTGGTGGTCAACTGCGGTACTGCAAAAAAATAATTCCTCTGCGATCCAAAAAGCGTTTTTCCATAGACCCATAGAGCAGGTACATCTCTAAAACCACTGACAGGACACCTTGAATGTCACACAGGGTCAAATACTACTCTTTACATCGTGACTTTTTATGCCGGATTACTTGTCAAATTTAACTCAAAGCTCAGAAACACTCTTTCCATGAGTACTGGCATCTCAGTGATCGGAACACGCGGTCCTCATGGAAGTAAATGGGGAATGCTGAACTTGGCTTTGGCTGACCGTGTGCTGGGTATCACATGAAAAAGAAAAAATGCATGCATGTGTTCCACATGTGAAACACTATGTAAGTTTAGTTTATTATTATTGTTACTATTATTATTATTATTATTACCAGGAAGTATCGGCATATGTGCTGGGTGAACGAGTAATGTTGAAATGAATGGTGGCCATTTCCTTTTTGGGGGGGGATTTTCCCCCCCGCTTCTTCTCCCCAGTTGTATCTGGTGAATTACCCCACTCTTCCGAGCCGTCCCGGTCGCTGCTCCACCCCCTCTGCTGATCTGGGGAGGGCTGCAGACTACCACACATCTCCTCCCATACATGTGGAGTCACCAGCCGCTTCTTTTCACCTGACACACAATTAGAGACACACATTGCTGCGTGCTTGACTGACATCTCGGAGTGGATGGCGACACACCACCTGAAGCTCAATCTGGACAAGACAGAGCTGATGTTCCTGCCGGGGGAAGGTTGCCTGCACCGAGACCTGGCCATCACCATTGACAACACCGTGGTTACGCCAACTCGGACTGCGAGGAATCTGGGTGTGATCCTGGACGACCAACTGAAAACGCAGCATTGGTTGCTTGCTCCTGCAGATTTCTCCTCTATAACATCAGGAGGATTCTCCCATTCCTCACCGACGAGACGGCACAGGTGCTCATCCAGGCTCTGGTCATCTCCCGGCTGGACTACGGCAACTCCCTCCTTGCTGGCGCCCCGGCGTCGGTCATCAGACCTCTGGAGCTTGTTCAGAAAGCTGCAGCTCGTCTGGTGTTCAACCGCCCTAAGTTCTCCCACACACCTCCCCTTCTCATGTCCCTACACTGGCTCCCAGGAGCTGCTCCCATCCAGTTTAAGACTCTGGTGCTGGCCTACAGGGCAGAGAAAGGAACAGCTCCTTCCTATCTCCAGGCCATGGTCAAGCCCTACACCCCCACCCCACCACCTGGCTCTGCTGCCTCGGGACGCCTGGTTGCCCCGTCGCTCAGAGGCCCCTGCTGCCGATCGACCCGGTCCCGGCTCTGTTCTGTCCTGGCCCCACAGTGGTGGACTGAACTCCCCACTGACGTCAGGACAGCGGAGTCGCTGCCCATCTTTCAGCGCAGGGTGAAAACTCACCTCTTCAAGAACTGCTACCCTGTTACTTGTTCTTAGCACTTATTGTATTCACTCATTTAAAAAAGAATAAATCTCTTTCTTGTGCTTTTACTTTAGCACTGGTTTTGCTCTTAGATGCTTGTTTAGATGCACTTATGACCTCTGATGACTAGTAGTTCTCCTGATCTCCTACGTTAAATGATGCTCTTATTGTAAGTCGCTTTGGATAAAAGCGTCGGCTAAATGACTGTAATGTCATGTAATGTAACGACAGTGAGGAGTTTCAGCAGGGGGATGTAGCGCGTGGGAGGATCACGCTATTCCCCCCAGTTCCCCCTCCCCCCCAAACAGGTGCCCAGACCAACCAGAGGAGGCACTAGTGCAGCCACGAAGACACATACCCACATCTGGCTTCCCATCCGCAGACATGGCCAATTGTGTCTGTAGGGACGCCCAACCAAGTCGGAGGTAACACGGGGATTCGAACCGACGATCCCCGTGTTGGTGGGATGGCGGCCATTTTCTATCTCATATCCTGTGGCCAGTGGACAGTGGAATGGTGAGGATACAAGTAGTAGAGGTGATGAAGGTGGATGACTTTAAATACTTGGGGTCAACTGCTCAAAATAACGGGGAGTGCAGAAGAGAGGTGAAGAAGAGAGTGCAGGCAGGGTGGAGTGGGTGGAGAAGAGTGTCAGGAGTGATGTGTGACAGAAGGGTACCAGCAAGAGTTAAAGGGAAGGTTTACAAGATGGTAGGACATGCAGGTGGCTGGTGTGACAGAGGACGATGCAGAGGACAGGAAGAGATGGAAATGGATGATCCGCTGTGGTGACCCCTAACGGGAGCAGCCGACAGTAGTAGTAGTAGTAGTAGTAGTTGTGGTAGTAGTAGTAGTAGTTGTAGTAATGTAAAGTAAACATGATTTGCATTTAATAGGCTAAAGCATGTAAAAACACCGGTGTGCCCTTTAAATTCTATTTCTGTGCTCATCCACTTGTTTGTTGATGTTTACTGGTTTCTAGGGGCAGATTCCCACCAACTCTTAACGAGACCCTCAGCATCCTCCCTTCATTAGCCAGTGTCTTCATAATGGAATCATCGCTCATTAAGAGAAGGGGTTAATTATATTATTCCCCATAAACATGGTTTGAAGTATTCATGTCCGTCTGTGTGCTGCTGAGAAAACAAAACATGAACCAGATATGTTAGTGACCTCCACCGCCATAAATATATAAATATAAGGTATCATATAATATAATAAAATAAATATATATCTAAATATATATATAGGTATAATGTTCTGATTTGCAAACTAAAAACCAATAAAATAAATAAATAAAACATGAACCAGATCGGTCCAGTTCATCACAACATGAACTAGATAGCTCCAGTTCATCACAACATGAACCTGATAGCCCCAGTTCATCACAACATGAACTAGATAGATCCAGTTCATCACAACATGAACTAGATAGGTCCAGTTCATCACAACATGAACCAGATAGGTCCAGTTCATCACAACATGAACTAGATAGCTCCAGTTCATCACAACATGAACTAGATAGGTCCAGTTCATCACAACATGAACTAGATAGGTCCAGTTCATCGCAGCATGAACCTGATAGCCCCAGTTCATCACAACATGAACTAGATAGGTCCAGTTCATCACAACATGAACCAGATAGGTCCAGTTCATCACAACATGAACTAGATAGCTCCAGTTCATCACAACATGAACTAGATAGGTCCAGTTCATCAAAACATGAACTAGATAGGTCCAGTTCATCGCAGCATGAACCTGATAGCTCCAGTTCATCACAACGTGAACTAGATAGCTCCAGTTCATCACAACATGAACTAGATAGGTCCAGTTCATCGCAGCATGAACCTGATAGCCCCAGTTCATCACAACATGAACCAGATAGGTCCAGTTCATCACAACATGAACGAGATAGCTCCAGTTCATCACAACATGAACTAGATAGGTCCAGTTCATCGCAGCATGAACCTGATAGCTCCAGTTCATCACAACATGAACCTGATAGCTCCAGTTCATCACAACATGAACTAGATAGCTCCAGTTCATCACAGCATGAACCTGATAGCTCCAGTTCATCACAACATGAACTAGATAGATCCAGTTCATCACAACATGAACCAGATAGGTCCAGTTCATCGCAGCATGAACCTGATAGCTCCAGTTCATCACAGCGTGAACTAGATAGGTCCAGTTCATCATAACATGAACTAGATAGGTCCAGTTCATCGCAGCATGAACCAGGTAGGTCCAGGTCATCACAACATTAACAGATAGGTCATCAGGTCCGAGGGCAACATGGTCCAGAGCTCAGATTGAGTTTTAACAATTAATGAGGTTTTAGAAGACTTTAAACCAGAAACCAGAAGTCTCCGGCACACAGGTGATCGATTCCGACCCAGGATGAGGGGATATTTATCATATCCTAGGAAAATCAGAACAAATGAGGTTTGTAGCACTCAGCTTGTTTGGTTTATTGTCTTGTAAGATGGATTAATCAGTCTTTCCTCAGGCTTTCTCCTGGCATACATGATGCTGTTCAGCATACATAAAGCTGTTCAGCATACATGATGCTGTTCAGCATACATAAAACTGTTCAGCATACATCATGATCTTCAGCATACATGATGCTGTTCAGCATACATAAAACTGTTCAGCATACATCATGATCTTCAGCATACATGATGCTGTTCAGCATAAAGCTGTTCAGCTACATAAAACTGTTCAGCATACATCATGCTGTTCAGCATACGTAAAGCTGTTCAGCATACATCATGCTCTTCAGCATACATAGAGCTGTTCAGCTACATAAAACTGTTCAGCATACATCATGCTGTTCAGCATACGTAAAGCTGTTCAGCATACATCATGCTCTTCAGCATACATGATGCTGTTCAGCATACATCATGCTGTTCAGCATACATAGAGCTGTTCAGCATACATAAAGCTGTTCAGCATACATCATGCTGTTCAGCATAAAGCTGTCAGCATACATAAAGCTGTTCAGCATACATCATGCTGTTCAGCATAAAGCTGTCAGCATACATAAAGCTGTTCAGCATACATAAAGCTGTTCAGCATACATAAAGCTGTCAGCATACATAAAGCTGTTCAGCATACATCATGCTGTTCAGCATAAAGCTGTTCAGCATACATAAAGCTGTTCAGCATACATGATGCTGTTCAGCATACATAAAGCTGTTCAGCATACATAAAGCTGTTCAGCATACATCATGCTGTTCAACATACATCATGCTGTTCAGTCACAGGTGTTTCTTCATGTACTCTCTTCTACTTTACGTCACACTTGTCTTCTGTACAGGATTATGTAAATCACAGCTCCTGCTTGTTTCCAGCCAGGTCATGTCTGCTGTATTCTGGCCCAGTTTACACTGAACTGCTGTCGTGACAAAAGCTACCCCTACCCTACTCCACCCCCATCCTATCCTATCCTACCTTACCCTACTCTATCCTACCTGACCCTACCCGACCCTAACCTACCCGACCCCTATCCTACCTTACCCTACTCAAACCTTAACCAATCAGAGGCAAACATACCCGAAGTGGGCTGGGAAAAAATATCTCGCGTCCAGTTCAGACATTTAAGAAATATTTGAAGGGGTGTGCATAAGACTGACATGACATGAAGGAGTGTTTATGAATGTTTATTATGGTTGTCATTAAGTGTCATTCTGTTAATTGTCATTTTTAGGGGCGTCTGGGTAGCATAGTGGTGTATTCCGTTGCCTACCAACACGGGGATCGCCGGTTTGAATCCCCGTGTTACCTCCAGCTTGGTCGGGCGTCCCTACAGACACAATTGGCCGTGTCTGTGGGTGGGAAGCCAGATGTGGGTATGTGTACTGGTCACTGCACTAGCACCTCCTCTGGTCGGTCAGGGCATCTGTTCATGGGGGGGAGGAGGTACTGGGGGGGAACAGCATGATCCTCCCATGCGCTACGTCCCCCTGGTGAAACTCCTCACTGTCAGGTGAAAAGAAGCGGCTGGTGACTCCACATGTATGGGAGGAGGCATGTGGTAGTCTGCAGCCCTCCCCGGATCAGCAGAGGGGGTGGAGCAGAGACTGGGATGGCTCGGAAGAGTGGGGTAATTGGCCGGATACAATTTGGGAGAAAAAAAGAGGGGGCAACAGGTGAAGAGTGGTGGTGAAAATGGGGGAGTGCCATTTTTGATGTTGTAAAGGGAAAAAATCCAAAAGTATGTTTCACTGTGTTGTGGAGCAGGTGTGAGGAAGGTGTCCCACACATCCTTACCAGAGTAGACCGCTACGCTGGCCGGACGCCCCTCTCCACCCGCTGGTTTGCAGACAGACAACAGATGTTAGAAACTCTGCTAGTAAAAAGGGAACATTATACATGTGTGGAAGGTATCTCAGTGTCCAGGAGAAACCCAAATTAAACTGTCCAGTCAGGATGCAGCACACGCAGCACTTGATGCAAAGCTTCTCATGTCCCGTCTTCCTGCAAGCATTGCAGCAACTGGCAAAGAAAGAAAGAAGAAGAAGTCAGGTGATGATGATGATGGTGATGATGATGGTGATGACTGTCACATCCTGACTGCTGCAGAGCTGCAGAGCTCCTTCACACTGACAACATGAAGCCTGCCGCCGCCCCGCTCCTGCACAGCAACCTGCCACAAACATGCTGTCCAGCATAACGTGTGTGTGTGTGTGTGTGTGTGTGTGTGTGTGTGTGTGTGTGTGTGTGTGTGTGTGTGTGTGTGTGTGTGTGTGTGTTAGGGGTGGTGTAGGATAATGAGGTTTGGTCTTTGACAACAGCTGACATGTAAGGTATTTTCAGAAGCAGGATGGAGAGTCATAGTCACATCAGACATGCTGAGGATTTATTTGCCAGATGGAGGACAGGAAGTGTCACTCAGGAGAGGTCGGGGGGGGGCATGATTTACTGACGAGGAGAAAAAATGCAAAAGGAGAATAAAGAGTCAAAGGAATCCTCATATATCCTCTCTCCTCCACATCTCTCCGGCAAAGTCTGCTTTGCCCCCAATTGCCATGGCAACGCTGAGAGCTGTTCCATACGAAGTGTGGACACACACACTCACATTCATGGCCTCACACATGTATATGTTAACCAATGTACTCATTCCACACCCGCATGCTCACACTTACACACACACACACACACACACTCTCATATACATATACACAAACATACACACTCATAGACATGTACACACACACACACACTCTCATATACATACTTATACACAAACGTACACACTCATAGACATGTATACACACACACACACACACACACCAGTGGAGGTGTCAGTCATGCAAGGTGACGAGCAGCTCATCAGGAGCAGTTGGGAGATAGGCGCCTTGCTCATGGACACCTCCACATTTTTACCAGGAGGCACCGAGGATCGAACCGGCAACCCTCCAGTTACCATATTACCTGCTGTACCTCCTGAGATACGTATGATATCTATCAGCCATATCATGCATTAAGTGGTCATATTATGATATTTGCTAGTGACATGATCATTACTAGTTATGATATTGATTAATCATATGATAATTCTGGCAAACCATCCGGCGACTCAGGAAGGGGAAGCAGGGCTTGACTCAGGCTGTGTTCAGGCAGGGAGGGGAACTGCTGACCCCGACTGGGGATGTTGTCAGGCAGTGGAAAGAACACTTTGAGGAGCTCCTGAACCTGGCTAACACGTCCTCAGTGGAGGAGGTAAGAGTCTGGAGACTCGGGGGAAGCCCCACCCATATCCCTGTGAGAGGTCTCTGAGGTAGTTAAAAAGCTCCTCGGTGGCAAAGCGCCGGGTGTGGATGAGAATCACCCTGAGATTCACCCTGATCCCTGACACGCCTCTTCAGTGTCGCCTGAAGGTCGGGGACAGTATCTGTGGGGTGGCAGACTGGGGTGGTGATTCCCATATTTAAAAAAAGGACCAGAGGGTGTGCTTCAATTTTTGGGGCATCACACTGCTCAGTCTCCCTGGGAAAGTCTAACTAGGGTGCTGGAAAGGAGGCTCCGACTGATTGTCGAACCTCGGATCCAGGATCCAGGAGGAACAATGCAGACTCCATCCTGGACGTGGAACAACGGACCAACTCTTTACCCTTGCGGAAGTGCTGGGGGAGGCATGGGAGTTTGACCAGCCAGTCTACATGTGTTTTGTGAACTTGGAGAAGGCTTACGACCGTGTACCCCAGAGCACTCTGGGGGGGGGGGGGTACTGCAGGAGTATGGGGTACTGGGGCAGTTGCTACAAGCCATCCGGTCCTTGTATAACCAAAGTGAGAGCTGTGTGCACATTCTCGGCACAAAGTCAAAC
This sequence comes from Lampris megalopsis, assembly GCA_022114975.2. NCBI lineage: Eukaryota > Metazoa > Chordata > Actinopteri > Lampriformes > Lampridae > Lampris > Lampris megalopsis. Next base: position 415,060 of record JAJHIY020001375.1, read on the forward strand.
ACATTTTCGGTGGGTGTGGGACTCCGCCAAGGTTGTCCCTTGTCTCCAATTCTGTTTGTGATATTCATGGACAGGATCTCAAGGCGCAGCCAAGGTGAGGAGTGTGTCCATTTTGGGAACCTCAGAATTACATCTCTGCTCTGTGCAGATGATGTGGTTTTGTTGGCTTCATCAGAACGTGACCTCCAGCGCACACTGGGGTGGTTTGCAGCGGAGTGTGAAATGGCCGGGATGAGAGTCAGCACCTCCAAGTCTGAGGCCTTGGTTCTCTACTGGAAAATGGTGGATTTCTCCCTCCAGGTTGGGATGAGTTGTTGCCTCAAGTGAAGGAGTTCAAGTATATCGGGGTCTTGTTCATGAGTGAGGGTAGGATGGAGCGGGAGATTGACAGGTGGATTGGTGCAGCATCATCAGTAATGTGGACGTTGTACCGGACCATTGTGGTGAAGAGGGAGCTGAGCTGGAAGGCAAAGCTCTCAGTTTACCAGTCAGTCTTCGTTCCAACCCTCACCTATGGTCATGAGCTTTGGGTAGCGACTGAAAGAGTGAGATCGTGGATACAAGCGGCTGAAATGGGTTTCCTCCGTAGGGTGTCTGGGCTCAGCCTTAGAGATAGGGTGAGGAGCTCGGACATCCAGAGGGAGCTCGGAGTAGAGCCGCTGCTCCTTCACATGGAAAGGAGCCAGTTGAGGTGGTTCGGGCATCTGATCAGGATTCGTCTTGGGCGCCTTCCTTTGGACATTTTCCGGGCACGTCCAACTGGGAGGAGACCCCGGGGTAGACCCAGAACTCACTGGAGGGACTACATGTCCAATCTGGCCTGAGAACGTATTGGGGTCCCCCAGGAGGAGCTGGAGGGCGTTGCTGGGGAGAGGGATGTCTGGAGTGTCCTACTTAGCTTGCTGCCACCGCGACCCAGCCCTGGAGAAGTGGCTGATGATGAGATGAGATGAGATGATAATTAGCAGTCATATTATGATAATTACTAGTCACATTATGCTTCAGCAAAAATATTAAACACGGTCTTAAGTTTGTGGAAAAAGGGGAAAAGCAGAATTACAACAACCTAATAGTTACAGTAGCAGCTTTTCGTTGTTGTAGTAGAAGTTTATTAACTTACATCCATTTGTGAAAAATTACAGTTGCATTTTAAAATGAGTTGAAAGGTATTTTTTCTGAATCCGGTTAACACCAATGCCCTCCATCCGTCTCTTCTCTTTCTCTCTTTCCCTCCACACACAGCAACCCTTTCACCCGCCAGTCTTCTTTATTAGCATCACCTTCCATTTCCAGCCTTTCACCCACTGCACCAGGCCAACGGCAAGAAAACCTCATTCCCACAGTAGAATAGAGTAGAATAGATATGGCGTCTGGTGATCAATGCTAATACACTCGATACTTGGGATTTTCTCATCAGGAACTTTCTCGGGGGTTTTTTTCTAAAGAGTTGAGAGTTGATTTTACTCAAGACGTGGTTGAAATGAATATAAATTACATTATAAGATAGTTTCTCTTTCTCCCCCCTCCAGCCGGCAGATAAGGAAGGCGGTCTGCCGAAGCAGGTTGGTAATAAGACAGAATGTGGTCTTCTGGGTTTGGTCCTGGACCTGAAGCGGGACTATCAGCCAGTCAGGAACCAGATTCCAGAGGAGAAACTTTACAAGGTCTACACCTTCAATTCTGTCAGGAAGTCCATGAGCACTGTCGTCAAAATGCCTGACGGGAGTTTCCGGATGTACAGCAAAGGAGCCTCTGAGATTGTCCTGAAGAAGTGAGAACCACCGTTTAAATTCACATTTGCTTTGACTATTACAGATTAGTATTTACTATGTACGTTATATGTTGATTGTTAAACTGCTGTTGTGATTACTCCTTGTACTATTTCTACTGGTACTTCTATTACCACTAATCCAATGCTCCTGCTACTACTTCCACCACTTCTACTGCTACTACTACTACAGCTACTACTCTTACTACTGCTACTACTACTACTACTACTATTACCTCTACTACTACTACTTCTATTACGACCATTATTACTGCTCCTACCTCTACTACTATTACTACTACTATTACTGCTGTAGTACCACTAAAACTACTAATAATGTTTGGTGATTAGGTTGAAGGCAGATGGTTTTCTAAACTTTGAGAGTAATTTTGATGGCAGAGAACTTGCTGTAAACAGTGTGGAAGCCTGTGACCTTCTCTAGTGGTGAAGGGCTGTACTACCGTTTATCAGTGGCATAACTGTTCCATTGTGACCACTCTTTTCCTTAGTGTTACAATTTTGACCCCTAACTTTTGACCTCCCTCAGGTGTGGCAAAATCCTGAACGAGGTTGGTGAGCCGCGGGTGTTTCGACCTCGTGACAAAGACGAGATGGTGAAGAAGGTGATCGAGCCGATGGCGTGTGACGGTCTGAGGACCATCTGCGTGGCGTACCGCGACTTTCCTGCCAACCCAGAGCCCAATTGGGACGACGAGAGCAATATCTTGAGTGACTTGGTGGCCATCTGTGTGGTCGGCATTGAGGATCCCGTCAGGCCAGAGGTAGGAGTGTGTGTAGTGTGTATGGTTTGTGCATGATTTGCTTTATTGGCGTCGCAAGGGTTCGCAGTTGGGTCAAGTCAAATTTGATTTAAAGTGCATTATCACCAACAAGAGCTCAGCACATTTCACTTCAGAAGGTGACAGGAAAATATCCAAGTCTTAAGATAAACATGCTTACAGAACACAGAATAAATAAAAAATACATCGTGCATTAAAATGCATAAAGCAGGGCGTCTGGGTAGCATAGCGGTCTATTCCGTTGCCTACCAACACGAGGCTCGGCAGTTCGAATCCTCGTGTTGCCTCCAGCTTGGTCTGGCATCCCTACAGACACAATTGGCCATGTCTGCGGAGTGGGGAGCCAGATGTGGGTATGTGCCCTGGTCGCTGCACTAGCGCCTCCTCTGGTTGGTTGGGGCGCCTGTTCGGGGGGGAGGGGGAACTGGGGGGAATAGCGTGATCCTCCCACGCGCTACGTCCCCCTGGTGAAACTCCTCACTGTCAGGTGAAAAGAAGTGGCTGGTGACTCCACATGTATGGGAGGAGGCCTGTGGTAGTCTGCAGCCCTCCCCGGATCAGCAGAGGGGGTGGAGCAGCGACCGGGACGGCTCGGAAGAGTGGGGTGATTGGCCGGATACAATTGGGGAGAAAACGGGACAAATCCAAAAAAATAAAAAATGCATAAAAGCATATACTTTATATGTAAAATATACAACAAATATACATCTATGTTGAATACGTAAAACATGTACTACTTTGGGCCCCGTTCAGGGTTTCTTCCTACTTCCACTCAAGAAATGCTGGGTAAGAGTCTGGTACCACTAGATTCACTAAATGTGCCTTGCACTCTCTTCACAATTTTATTACCCACCACATTCAAATTTGCTAAATTTTATGCATTAACTGTATGTATGTATCCTAGATTACCATAATTCTGCATATTAACAATAACGATTTTACATATTTCTGTTGCCACATGGTGAAAATGTGCAATAACAGTTTAGTGTCGCTGTACACACAGAAATAAGCAAAGATTCCTGTGAAATTGAACAAATCAGGAGCTTTATTCATCGACCAATTTAATTGTAACCTGCAATCTTAAATATGATAGCAGACATACAAATCACTCTGAGATAGCCTGGCGGCTTGTCCAGGGTGTCTCCCCGCCTGCCGCCCAATGACTGCTGGGATAGGCTCGAGCACCCCTGCCACCCTGAGAGCAGGATAAGCTGTTTGGATAATGGTTGGATGGATTAAACCTAGATTACCTTGCTCTGTGTATTCTATGATCTGCTACTACTACTACTACTACTACTTTCGGCTGCTCCCGTTAGGGGGCGCCACAGCGGATCATCCGTTTCCATCTCTTCCTGTCCTCTGCATCTTCCTCTGTCACACCAGCCACCTGCATGTCCTCCCTCACCACATCCATAAACCTCCTCTTTGGCCTTCCTCTTCTCCTCTTCCCTGGCAGCTCCATATTCAGCATCCTTCTCCCAGTATACCCAGCATCTCTCCTCCACACATGTCCACACCATCTCCATCTTGTCTCTCTTGCTTTGTCTCCAAACCGTCCAACCTGAGCTGTCCCTCTAATATACTCGTTCCTAACCCTGTCCTTCTTCATCACTCCCAATGAAAATCTTATCATCTTCATCTCTGCCACCTCCAGCTCCTCCTCCTGTCTTTTCATCAGTGAAATCTATAATGTTACTTTATAATTCTGTTATTTTTGTGTATTTTTTTTGCATTTGACTTCTATCTCATCTCAGTCCGTCCTGGAAGATGGATCCCTCCTCTGTTGCTCTTCGCGGGGTCTCTCCCATAAGTTTTTTTCCTGATAAGGTTTTTCTTGGGGAGTTTTTCCTCACTTGGGTCTGGAGTCCTAGGAGGTAACATGTAGTTGAAAGACACGGCAGACATGATTATTTCCTTCATGACGGTTCTTCTTGAAACAGAAGGTAAATCCGCTGCCGGGCTCATTATTCCCCGCACGGTAAGACCAGAAGTGGGTCTACATGACCAGTCAAAGCCTCAGCATGGATGAGATTGATTTTTCTGTAGCTCAGCATGGCAGCAAGTTAGACCATGTTCAGTGTGACAGATGTGGCATTCGCTACTTGTACTACCTTTATTTATTAATGAAGAGGTACTTTGTTACAATCCATCCATCCAGCCTTATCTGAACCGCTTATCCTGCTCGCAGGGTCGCGGGGATGCTGGATCCTATCCCAGCAGTCATTGGGCGGCAGGCGAGGAGACACCCTGGACAGGCCGCCAGGCCATCACAGGGCTTCGTTACAAATAAAAGTATAAATTGCACTTAGTTTTAGAGTACTAGGGCACTATATCCAGGCACATGTGCAGTTTAGCTATCACTCTGCACTTTAAAAACATAGATTTGCTCATACAGTCAGGTCAGTTTTATTTGTGTGGCCCAATATCACAAATTACAAATGTGCCTCAGGGGGCTTTACAGCAACACAACATCCTGTCTTTAGACCCTCACATCGGGTAAGGAACAACTCCCTAAAACCCTTTAACAGGGAGGAACAATAGGAAGAAACCTCAGGGAGAGCAACAGAGGAGGATCTCTCTCCCAAGATGCACAACGTGACATGATGTTGTGTTTACACAATTTACACAATACAACGCTGAAAGAGGAGAATGTTGATGGAGAAGTATAGAGAAGGTCAGAAGGAGTTACATTGTGTCTTCGTGGATTTAGTGTAGTTTATTGTTTATTTGACAGGGACAAGGCACAATTTTACAATTGCACCAGAGTTAGCCGGCAGCTAATTTGCATCTGCAGTCCCTGGGCAGGCATTTAGAGAAAGCATACAACAGGGTGCCGAGAGAGGAGGTGTGGTATTGTATGAGGAAGTTGGGAGTTGCAGAGAAGTATGTGGGAGTGGTGCAGGATATGTATGAGGGCAGTGTGACAGTGGTGAGGTGTGAGGTTGGAATGAGAGATGGGTTCAAGGTGGAGGTGGGATTACATAAAGGGTCGGCTCTGAGCCCTTTCTTGTTCGCAGTGGTGATGGACAGGTTGACGGACAAGATCAGACAGGAGTCTCCATGGACTATGATGTTTGCAGATGACATCGTGATGTGTAGTGAGAGTAGGGTGCAGGTTGAGGAGAGCCTGGAGAGGTGGAGGTATGCACTGGAGAGAAGAGGAATGAAAGTCAGTAGGAGCAAGACAGAATACATATGCGTGAATGAGAGGGAGGACAGTGGGATGGTCAGGATGCAAGGAGTGGAGGTGACGAAGACATATGAGTTTAAATACTTGGGGTCAACTGTCCAAAGTAACGGGGAGTGCAGAAGAGAGGTGGAGAAGAGAGTGCAGGCAGGGTGGAGTGGGTGGAGAAGAGTGTCAGGAGTGATTTGTGACAGAAGGGTACCAGCAAGAGTTAAAGGGAAGGTTTACAAGATGGTAGTGAGACCAGCTATGTTGTATGGTTTGGAGACAGTGGCACTGATGAAAAGACAGGAGGAGGAGCTGGAGGTGGCAGAGATGAAGATGATAAGATTTTCACTGGGAGTGATGAAGAAGGACAGGATTAGGAAGGAGTATATTAGAGGGACAGCTCAGGTTGGATGTTTGGAGACAAAGCAAGAGAGACAAGATGGAGATGGTGTGGACATGTGTGGAGGAGAGATGCTGGGTATACTGGGAGAAGGATGCTGAATATGGAGCTGCCAGGGAAGAGGAGAAGAGAAAGGCCAAAGAGGAGGTTTATGGATGTGGTGAGGGAGGACATGCAGGTGGCTGGTGTGACAGAGGAAGATGCAGAGGACAGGAAGAGAGGGAAACGGATGATCCGCTGTGGCGCCCCCTAACGGGAGCAGCCAAAAGTAGTAGTGGTAGTAGTAGTAACATTGAAAGAGGAAAACATAATTATGATGGAATTATAAAATTTATGAAGAATATGATGAGGAGGATGCCAAGCAGTGTCCAGATGCAACCAAAGCAGCCCAAGACCTGAACCACATGATCACCATCACCATGTAAAGCTGACAGGACAGACTAGACATGCACACAGGGGAGATTCACGTCACACCGTTCACACACAAAGGAGAAGAGACAAGCAAAACCATTAGTCACACATCGTAGTGAGAGAACGATACAACATTGAAACAGGATATTGATTTATAAAATATATTAAAAAAATTAAGATGCAGACATTTGCACATGTGGTATCTTCATTATTTATTAAGTATTTATTGAACATTTTAGCGTTTTGCATGTGGTTCTATGTCTTCCAGACGCTGCAGCAGCTGCTGTGTGTTTAGCTGACAGCTGCCTGTGAAACATATGAGTTTGGTGTTACCGACCTGAAATTAATTGATCACTGTTTGGTTAACGAGTGCGAAAAAGGTTTCTCTGTGCAGTATGTTGTGGGTGCAATAGAAGAGCAGTTGTGTAAGTGCAAATTTAATGTATTAGTGGTGCGCTCATTTTCCTGTCTTTTCTTGTGTCCTCTCCAATGTGTTCGGGCAAATGTATCCTCAGGGACCGAACAGGTCCTGGGAGGGACTACAGGGTGAGATAGCCTAGAGGGAATTGTGTGTGGATTTTTAGGTGTTTAGTTGTGGTTTTAGGTTTATAGTGTATTGATGTAGATTAATTAATTATTTCAGAATCATGTTTATTGGCCATGTAGGTTTGCACATACAGGGAATGTGACTGGTTTCGTTGCTCTCTTAGTGTGCTTAACATAGAATAACAACACTACGACACAACAATCTTCACATTGTTGTATCGTAGTGTTGTTATATATACACAAGGATTGACTCATACAGGTGAAATAAGTGATAAGGTGCAGTAGTGCAGAGAATATATCAAGAGATGCTGAAATAGATGTTAGCAGCTTACTTACTTACATGCCTGAGGTAGATGGACATGACAGAGTGTACCAGTATACGTACAATGTACAGTACACTATATACAACATGGTTGTATTTAAAAATTGCCCAATTTAAAAATTACAGAAATGAATTAAACCACATTATCAGAGGTGCTAAAAAACACTACTACAATGTAGAATTACCTAAACATAAAAATGACATGACCTGTCTTTGCAGAACAATTCATTGTGTCCTCAACAAAAAAATAAATTCATGCAGTTAGCTAATGAATTCAAGGTTCATTGAATTAACTGGAGAAATTACTAATTGCTTAGACCAAAAAAAGTTGGCTGTGGGAATATTTACAGATCTAAAAAAAGTTTTTGACACTACTGATCACAACAGATTAATAGACAAATTGGAAAGCTGTGGTATCAGAGGGGTGGTGCAGAATTGGCAAAGAAGCTAATTAAGTAACAGGCAGCAGTTTGTAACGAATCAGACTCAGAATACTTTATTCATCCCCGAGGGGAAATTGGGTCCTATTACAGACACTCGTGCTCTTGTAAAGAAAAAACTAACAAGATACACGATAACAAGAAAGATAGGCGAACATAAATCATCATGCATGGATATTACTTGTGGTGTACCCCAGGGGTCGATTTTAGGCCCAAAACTGTTCATTCTGTACTTAAATGATATATGCAAGATATCAAAAATATTGAAATGTGTTCTATTTGCTGGTGACACGAATATATTTTGTTCTGGAGAGAATTTACCGCAGCTTTTGGCGGTGACCACAGTAGAAATGGAAAAATTAAAATGGTGGTTTGACAAAAACAAATTATTCTTAAATCTGGACAAAACAAAGTTTATTGTTTTGGTTTAATTGTTTTATGTTGTTTGGAAGTCACTTAATAAACACCAAAGTAGAAATGGTGATAGACAATGTCCAATTAGAGAGAATATATGAAAATAAATTCCTCGGTGTGATACTAGACCACACAATCTGCTGGAAACCTCACATTATATGTGCGAGCAAAGCTGGCAAGGAGCATTGCATCATGGGAAAAGCAAGACACATTCTGGATCATAAATCATTGTACGCTCTGTGTTGTTCATTTATTTTACCATATCTGATCTACTGTGTGGCGGTATGGGGCAATGCCTACAAAACCAACCTACAACCATTATATATACTACAAAAAAGAGCCATAAGGATAGTTAATCTAGGATATGGTGAACACACCAACAAGCTATTTTTAAAGTCAAGTGCCTTGAAGTTCAGGGATTTAGTAGAATTTAATACAGCACAAATAATGTTCAAAGCAAGAAACAATCTACTACCCAGTAATACACAAAAAAATATACTCACATAGAGAAGGGGAATATAATTTGAGATGGAAATTAACCTTCAAGAAATTACTTCAAGAGCATGGGCATTTCAATCTGTGGGGTAAAATTGTGGAACAGTCTGAGCATGGAACTCAAAGTACAAACATTACGCAGTTTTGCTTCTCAATGAATTTGTCTAGTCTAGCAGCAAATAGTTTTTCTAGTATTTTGGAGACCTCTGACAATAATGAAATTGGTCTGTAGTTTGTAAATTGGTGTCTGTCGCTGGTTTTATATAAGGGTATGACGTGATTTTTATTTTGCTTGGAACTACTATATTGAAAGGACATGTTATAGATGTGGGTTAGTTGTTTAGCAATCTGTTCTATTACTTTCTTAACTATTGTCATATCAATATCATTCCAGTCAGCAGATTTTTTTTGTTTTTTTTTTTGTTCTCACATTTGTTTACAATGTCCATGATCTCCATCTCTTCTACCGCTCTAAGAAAAATGGAACTTGGATTTCTGTCCCCATATTCACTCTGATTCCCCTCTGTGAATGTTTGTGTGTCATTTACTTTTCCTGATGTCATTTACTAAAAGCCCGCTCTCAGTGTGTCCTTCTATAATGTGTGTGAATATGTTGTCTATTGAGGTGGCACAGTATGGTGTGGTTCTGCTAGGTCTAGTGATTTTAGGATATAAACCCAAACTATACATTGTGTTAATGAACTCGTCTGTCTTATTGTGCTTATTAGGATTTAACAAGTCTATATTGAAATCCCCGCATATCAACATATTCTTTTGTGTTGATTTTGAATACATTTCTTCTAGCCAGTCCTTAAATATTTCAATATTTGATCCTGATGATCTGTATGTACAACTTACGATTACGTTCTTCTTTTTTCCATACAGACTTCAATTATGATACAATCCAGCACATCATCACCAGTGTTGACATAACTTCTACCACCTTGTAATTGAGGCTGTTGCTCTCATACAAAGCACCCCCCTCCATTTTTGTTCCTCCTGTTCTTATAAGACAGTTTGTATCCAGTTAACTCAAAATCAACACCTGTCTCAGGGTAATTCATGTTTCAGATACAGCTGTTATGTTGAAGGCATTCTTGAAGTGACTTAGACATTCTTTGATGTTTTGGAAGTTGGCATACAGGCTTCTGCTGTTAATGTGGATAATTGAAATTTTATGATCTGAGTTGACTATCACGTTAAACTGATCATCAGTGTAGTATAGACAGTTGTTAATGTTGTTGAAGAAATTATCATCATCATCATCAAGGTTGATAGGAGTCTTATCACTGATTCACAATTAATTGCCAACAATTTTAATAGCTTTTTCTCAGAAGTTGGTCCAAATTTGGCCTTCAAGATTCCTCCAAGCAACCATAGTCCTCTTCAGTTTATCAATTATCCTATCAATGATAATTTTTATTTCTTACTGGTTACAGAAGATGAGGTTCGGGAGACCTTATTCAATCTGAAAGATTCTTCTCCAGGTTATGATAGCATTGACAGCAAACTACTGATATCCATTCATGAGTACATGGTGAAACCTCTATCTCACATTTTCAATCTCTCATTGGAAAAAGGGAATTGTTCCACTTGAACTAAAAATAGCCAAGATTATTCCTATTTATAAAGATGATGACCCAGCCATTTTAACCATTATAGATCCATCTCCACTATACCAAAAATATTTGAAAAGCTCATCTATCAAAGACTAATCAAATATCTTAATAAGTACAATATTATATATACACATCAGTATGGGTTTAGAAAGAAACAATCAACAGATATGGCACTTACACATCTAATTAATGAAACATACAAAGCCAGAGATAGAAAGGAAAACATTATAGTTTTTTTTTTTTACTTATCTAAGGCATTTGACACAGTTAATTAACAGAAGCGTTCACATCTTGGAGTTAGAAACAATGCACTGCCCTGGTTCACCATTACCTTAAAGATAGACAGCAGTTTGTGTCCTATAATGGAACCAGTTCTCCTTTTCTTCCCATATTCTGTGGCATACCACAAGGCTCAATTCTTGGGCCTTTGTTATTTTTATATATATATTATTGACCTCCCCAGTGTTTCGGACAAGCTGTCTAAAATTTTATTTGCAGATGACACGAGTGTTTTCTATTCACATAAACATCCTGACACCATCATTAAGGTGTTAAATTAACTAAATAAGCTGTCTTTTTGGTTGAAGTCCAACAAATTATCACTTAACATAAAAAAACCAAGCTTAATCTTTTTGGTCTTTAAACAGAGACTTTGTTCAGTATTGCCATTGATTTGGATATGTTAGCTTTAATATAATTTATCTGCGGCTTCCAACTTGTCTATTAGTACTCTGAGAAATTTAATTTCAGATACTTTTCCAATTTCCCTGTCATTTATCATGAGTGTCTTGTCTCAGTTGGTAAATCAGTTCCCAAAGATTATAAATTTTGTTTTGCTTAAATTCAGTGTTAGTTTATTTGCATCAAACCAACTCTTCATCATGCTGTATTCCTTTTCCACTGTATACAAGAGTTGTTCCAAGTTGTCTCCACAGCAGAATAAGTTTGTATCATCTGCGAATAGAATGGTTTTCAGGGTTTTTGACACTTCACATATATTGTTTATGTACATAGGGTCCCAACACTGAGCCCTGGGGCACCCCTCACCTAACCTTCAGTAGTTGTGATTTGAAGTTTTGTATTTTGTATTACCTGTTCTGTAGGTAGCTGGATAACCAGGATAATGCTCTCCCTCTGATACCACATCTTCGTAATTTTTTCATAAATAACTCACGATCTACAGTGTCAAATGCTTCTTTTTCGAAGGTCCAGAAATACCTCTACTGCATATTCTTTGTTTTCTGTTTCCTTTGTAATTTATTCTACAAATTCTATCAGTCCAGCTGAAGTTGTCCTGTTGGCTGTAAAACCATATAAAATCATATAGTCTTGTATAAAATATTTTCCCCAGTATTTTAGAGAACTGTGGAAGCAGGGAAACAGGTCTGTAGTTTGAGAGTATATGCTTGTCTCCAGCTTTATATATTGCTATGACTTTATCTGTTTTCATTTTTCTTGGGAACACACCAGTTTGTTGAGACTGGTTACAGATATTTGTCAGGGGTTTTGGTATACATTGAGTAATATTTTTAACTGTAGGCACGTCAGTACTGTTCCAGTCTGTGGACTTTTAGTGCTTGAGTTTCTTTTTTTACAGTGTTGATCATTTCTTTTTTTGTCAGTCCCTCTTATAAATATTTTTTCTTTAACATGTATATCTTTACTTTCATCACCATCACTACTCCATCCTTGCAGTCTCCCTGGCCAAACCAGAACCCACACTGGCAAAAAATGTATTGAGTCCATCTGCAGCTGAAACCATATAAATGGTAGTGGTTGTGTTGTTTTTCTGTCAGGAAATGGTCGGGGTGTCCTACCTCCCCAGTTCCGTTTTTAATAATGTCAGTCAATATTTTTCATGTATTTTTGATGTCGCTTTTGTTTTTCTCCAGTAATTTACTGTAGTATTCCTTTTTGCTGCTTCTCATAATTTGTGTTTGTTCTTATAAATTGTATGTGTGTGTTTGTTTTTATATATCTTATGTGTGTGTTTGGTCTCCTCTGTTTTTTCCTTTAAGAATTCTTTATGTGATAGATTTTTTTTCTCTTGCATACATTTAGTATTGTCTTAGTTTCTCAGCATATTTTGTTCCACTACTTTCTTCACTAGAGGACAATTTTTTCATAGACAGCAGTTGTTATGGACAGAAATGTGTCAGGTCACATCTACATGTACATCTACATCTTTCACATGAACATTATATTCCAGTCTTGCTTCATTATGTCTTGTTTAAAGGAGCTGATTGTGTCTCTTGATTTGTCTCTAATTGTTTTGACTGTTGTGGTGTGGTTCTTGGTCCTGGTACGGCTCTGTATGACTGCAAGGACTGGCAGATGATCACTTGTGTCGTTTATTAATGATCCCCTTGCTACTTCCTTATCGATGACATCAGTAAATATATATCAGTTAGTGTGTAAGTGTGTGTTGTTATTCTCGTTGGCCTTGTGACTGAAGGATATGAGCTGACAGTGTACATTGACTTAAAGAATCCTGTGGTTGTGTTGTGTTCTTGTGGGTTTAGCAGATCAATATTGAAATCCCCACAGACAAAGACCAATTTCTTGTTATTTATGTTGTTACACAATTCCGGAAGCTTTTCCTAAATGTGTTGATACAAGAGCCAGGTTTTCTGTATACACAGCTCATTAGAATATTTTTTTATTTCTCCATTTCTACTGCAATGCATTCCATCATATTGTCCAAGACAAATGACATATTCTTGGCCCTGTGATGGCCTGGCGGCCTGTCCAGGGTGTCTCCCCGCCTGCCGCCCAATGACTGCTGGGATAGGCTCCAGCATCCCCGCCACCCTGAGAGAAGGATAAGCGGTTCGGATAATGGATGGATGGAAATGACATTCCTTACAGATTTACATTCATGATTTTCATCTGTGTAAGTGCAACTCCCCCACCTTTCGTTTGTATCCCTTTAATGAAAAACATTTCGTATCCCTCATCTCAACTGTGTCCGTCTGTTCTTCACCAAGCCAGGTCTCAGATATTGAATTACTGTGAATGTCTTGTCCAGTTTTCTGAAGCGGTGACTGATGTTTGAGCAGTTTGAAGGAAGGCTGCTGCTACTGGAGTGAATTGTTGGTATTGCTCCATCTGTTTTTACATTTCTTTTAACTGGTCTGTTGTGTAGTATTCACAATGTGTGTATCTGTTCTTGTAGACATTTTTCTCAGGGTCTATATTATTGTTAATGTCTTGTGTTTTATATTCAGCATATTTGAAAGTTTTCAATTCCAGTTTTTCATATAATGTGGATGAGTGGTTTCTGTCCGAATTGGACGCAATAATAATAATAATAATAATAATAATAAATTAATCATAAATTAATAATAATAATAATAACCTTATTTATATAGCACTTTCTAAAACAATTTTACAAAGTGCTTTACAAAGAAATAAAACTAGACAAGGCAAAAATAAGAATAAGACCAAATAAGTAAGAGTAAAAGTAAAAACAGTAGCCCTATATGTAAATAAAAACAAATATCAAACATTTGCAAAAGCTTTCGTAAAAAAGAAAAGTTTTAAGACGAGATGTAAAAGAAGCTAGAGTCTTGGTTTGTCTTAGTTCAACAGGAAGAGAGGTCCATAGTGTGGGGACTCTAACAGCAAAAGCCCCATCACCCTTTGTGGCAAACTGAGACCTGTAATAACCAGCAGGGCTCCATCTGCAGACCTTAATGGTCGAGAGGGTGTATACCAGGTCAACAAATCACAAATGTATGTAGGAACAAGACCATTTAAAGCCTTAAAAGTGAGCAATAAAATGTTAAAATCAATTCTAGATATAACCGGGAGCCAGCACAGGAGTGATCTGGTCATGCCTCTTTGTCCTGGTAATGAGCCGAGCAGCAGCATTTTGTACCAACTGCAGACATTGGAGTGAGGAGCCCTTGCTGATACCAGAATAAAGTGCATTACAAGAATAGATAAAAGCGTGTACAACTTTTTGCAGATTGGTAATTGATAAAAATGACCTGATTTTGGAGGTTAGCTTGAGCTGGAGAAAACATGACTGAACAGCATGTTTGATTTGATTATCAAACTGAGGTTAGCATCGAATATTACCCCAAGATTCCTAGCAGCCTGCTTAAGACTACCTGACAGACCAGCAAGATTAGTAACAAAAGGAATGATGGAATTTCCGAGACCAAACAGAATGACCTCAGACTTATCATCATGAAACTTGAGAACGTTTTCGGACATCCAGGGTTGGATGTGTAGAGTTACCTTGTTATGTTGCTCTTCATGTTTTCATACTGTGAGCTTGCTGTGACTGCTGTCTGAGCTTTCATACATCGAACTGATCCAGTTCATTTATGTCCGGTATAATAAGCACTTTCACTGCCTCTGGTGTTGATCCATTCAGCTTAATGAATGTGTTGCAGCCTGCTGTTCATCTTGCGCCGTCTCTTTAATTTGCGTGCTCTCGTTGCAATGTCCGCATTTTTCTTGTTGAGGTGTTCATTTATGTACATGTCAGACCCCTTTAATTTCCATCCTTGAGCTTTTCTCCCTGTTGCTGCGGCGGATGATTATAGCTGGTGTTGCACTTTAGTTTTTGCTGGGCAGGGTGTGACGGGCCCGGTGACACTGCTGTTAACAGGAAAGCCCTTGCTATCCAGGAAACCAACTACCTGATGTTTCAGTGATATCCTCTCAGCCTGGGATGCATCGGCCCCACTCCAAGCAGCATTGCCCTCAGAGACCGCAACTGTGTAGGTCCAATGTCTGGTCTTTAGGCCAGTGATTATCAGATCATTTATCCGAGAGTACTGTCCGAGGTCTGCCACTCGGTTCTCCACAGATGTGATCTGTCTATATTTTTCCACATTTTGCTTCTTGAGTGACTGGACTTCATCCATCAGCTCCAAGATCTTTGTTGAGTGGTGACTGTTGCCGTCTTGGTCGACAAGAAGTTGAGAGATTTCTTTATCTCCTCAACCTTGTGTGTAATGCTAGCGCCTGTCTTTTGGTCCGTTTCACTCCAGAAATTGACTTGAAAATAAATGTGGAAATATCCTCTTTTTTGATGATTAATATATCAAAGTTGGGCTTCCGGGTAGTGTAGCAGTCTATTCTGTTGTCTACCAACGCAGGGATTGCCAGTTTGAATCCCTGTGTTACCTCCCGCTTGGTCGGGCGTCCCTACAGACACAATTGGCCGTGTCTGCGGGTTGGAAGCCGGATGTGGGTGTGTGTGCTGGTTGCTGCAGTAGCGCCTCCTCTGGTCGGTTGGGGCCCCTGTTCGGGGGGAGGGGAACTGGGGGGAATAGCGGGATCCTCCCACCCGCTACGTCCCCCTGGTGAAACTCCTCACTGTCAGGTGAAAAGAAGCGGCTGGTGACTCCACATGTATCAGAGGAGGCATGTGGTAGTCTGCAGCACTCCCCGGATCGGTAGAGGGGGTGAAGCAGAGACCGGGACGGCTCAGAAGAGTGGGGTAATTGGCCAAGTGCAGTTGGGGCTTCCGGGTTTGGACGATATAGATCACATTGCCTTATATTGAATAGAAATCCAACAATCCTGTGTGTCAGGGGAAGACAGCGATCAATAGAAAAGTATCAATAACCAATAAAAAAAAACAGTCTTCCTAGTTGTGTTGTAGAATAATACTGTAGATGTGTCTGGTTAAACATGCTACTGTCTTATATCCACAGTGAGGTTTAGCAGTTTTTATTCTCCTTATGTGAACCATCTAGTTGACTGATACTCATCCAGTACTGCAGCAGCCAGCACAGGAACTGTCTGCCTACTGCTTCACAGGAAGGTGAAGCTGCTGTCTTCTTCTTGTTGCTGTCTTCTACACATGGCAAAAGCTTTGGTCTCTCTTTAATTTGTCCATTAAGCACTATGGACAGCAGTCTACTGCAGAGACCCTAATGTTCACTATACTTGATGTAGTAGACACAAGCTGTGTATGAAAGAGAGAGACGAGGCCGCTGTGTCTAAATGAAGTCAGGACAAGCAGGACATGAGGGACGCCTGGTTCCCATCATATCCCTTTTCTTCATTGACATTTGACATTTTTGACAGGCCATGTTAAAATGTTGTGTACTCAACCTTCACCACCTTCAAACCACAGCGCTGGTGGTTTGTTAGCAAGGTAATAACTCATGTTGGCTAATATTCGTTTATTACCCTCTAACTGATCTGAACTTTGGGGGCGTTGTCCTAAAGATATACACTGGAGACAGAGACGGAGACAGAGAAAAAGAGTAAGACAGAGAAAAAGAGCGAGAGAGAGAAGGAATAGATCTAGAAAGTGGAAATCAGAAAGAAAGAAGAGTGTGTAACTAGATCTTAACCAGAGACATTCAAGTGTTGTTTTTCAGTTTTACCTTATATTCTCCTAACACTGACTTCTTGCAGACCAGACTGTATTTGTAATGAGTCTCTTCTTCTCTTCTCCCCCTGGACTCCTGGTTTTCCAGTTAAACACCATCGTAGACTACCTTCACACAGCAGGTCTTGGTGCCCAATTCCAACTTTTTGCCTATATCCATTTTATTGACCACCTGTTTACATCTGCTTGTCAAAGTGACTCATACCTATGCCTACGCCATAGCTCTTTGGTTTGCATTGAAATGGCAGGCGTCAGTCAGCACCAGAGTTTGGTCAACGATGAGGAAGTAGACAACCACACGTGATCACCACCTTATTCAAAATGCCACAAGAGTGTTCAAGAGTGTTGCATTCTCCATCCGTCCGTCCATTATCCAAGCCGCTTATCCCAGTTGGGGTCACGGGGATGCTTGAGTCTATCCCAACAGTCATTGGGTGGCAGGCGGGGAGACACCTTGGACAGGCCACCAGGCCATCACAGGGCAGTGTCGCATTTTGAATGATGAAAAATCTGATGTGTGTCGTTACGAGACAGTCGCATTGGCATATATCAGATTCCTATCACATTTATGAATGTTGTCCAGATCAGATCTGAACATGTCCAATATCTGATGTGTGCCACAAAAAACCTGAATTAGTCACTTTGTAGCTAGCAGTCTGAAAGAAGCCTGAGACAGATTTTGTGTCCATCCATGAGTTATTTCATCTGAATATCTTCATGAACACACCTTCAGCCAGAGAGAGCAGGGGGGGGGGTTCATGAAGTCAGCCGGCTGGTTCAGGTTGCACATCTGTGTATGAAGATAAAGGAGAGGAGAGAATAATAGCAATGGAGACAGACGGCAAGACAGGCAGATGGACAGGGAGATACCAGGAAAGTCAAGACAGTCATGTTGGTGGACAGACAGGAAAAGTGCTGCGTGAACCTGATTTATCTGTTACTGAGTCATGCAGCACTTGTTTACCATTTCAGCCTGTCCTAAACTTAGTACGATCCATGACAAACGACAAAACAACGATCAAGTGTAGGAGATGTACAATGACCCTGCAGTATCTCACACTGTTCCAGAAACCATCCATCCATCCATTATCCAAACTGCTTATCCTGCTCTCAGGGTTGTGGGGATGCTGGAGCCTATCTCAACAGTCACTGGGCGGCAGGCGGGGAGACACCCTGGACAGGCCGCCAGGCCATCAAGGGGCCTGCCCTTTTTTTGTCGCAAGACGACTCGCCGCACCATGTCACTCAGTGTACCCCAGAGACCACTGGAAATGAATGACTCCCGGCTGCTTTGTGTCTTCTTGCTGCAGGTGTGAGTGCAGCATTACTTGTTTAACTACAGTTCTCAGCAGGGTGTTGGGAACATCGCTGTTTTCTGAATCAAATAGCTGTTCAGTAGCGAAGTTTTGTTGATCAGGAAGTGCAGCAGCATCCACACAAGCTACATTTTCCCAAACATTTCCGAAGTTCAAGCGCAGCGGAGCTTTGTGCTGTGGTCTTAAATAAAAGTGCTCAGTATCAGCAGTGATGCCACCGCCATACACGGACCTGTATGGACCATAGATGGACCATAGATGGACTGTATGGACCGTATCAACCTGTATGGACCATACATGAACCTGTATGGACCACACACGAACCTGTATGGACCATACACGGATCTGCGTTTGACACAGTGAACCACCAGATCCTCCTCTCTACCCTCGGGGGGCTGGGTGTCACAGGCTCTGCACTCTCAATGTTTGCATCCTACCGGACAGGTCGCTCCTACCAGGTGACATGGAGGGGATCTGTATCAGAGCCTCGCAGACTGACTACAGGCGTTCCACAGGGTTCGGTTCTGGGTCCTCTCCTGTTCTCCATGTACACGACATCCCTGGGTTCTGTTATTCACTCGCATGACTTCTCTTACCATTGTTACGCCGATGACACCAAGCTGATCTTGTCCTTTCCTCCCTCTGACACACAAGTAGAGACACGCATTGCTGCGTGCTTGACTGACATCTCGGAGTGGATGGCGACACACCACCTGAAGCTCAATCTGGACAAGACAGAGCTGATGTTCCTCCCGGGGAAAGGTTGCCCACACCAAGACCTGGCCATCACCATGACAACACCGTGGTGATGCCAACTCGGACTGCGAGGAATCTGGGTGTGATCCTGGACAACCAACTGTCGTTTGCTGCAAACGCAGCATCGGTTGCTCACTCCTGCAGATTTCTCCTCTATAACATCAGGAGGATTCGCCCATTCCTCACCGACGAGACGGCACAGGTGCTCATCCAGGCTCTGGTCATCTCCCGGCTGGACTACAGCAACTCCCTCCTTGCTGGCGCCCCAGCGTCGGCCATCAGACCTCTGGAGCTTGTTCAGAAAGCTGCAACTCGTCTGATGTTCAACCGCCCTAAGTTCTCCCTCACACCTCCCCTTCTCATGTCCCTACACTGGCTCCCAGTAGCTGCTCGCATCCAGTTTAAGACTCTGGTGCTGGCCTACAGGGCAGTGAAAGGAACAGCTCCTTCCTATCTCCAGGCCATGGTCAAGCCCTGCACCCCCTCCCGACCACTTCGCTCTGCTGCCTCGGGACGCCTGGCTGCCCCGTCACTCAGAGGCCCCTGCTGCCGATCGACCCGGTCCCGGCTCTTTTCTGTCCTGGCCCCACAGTGGTGGAATGAACTCCCCACTGATGTCAGGACAGCGGAGTCGCTGCCCATCTTTTGGCGCAGGTTGAAAACTCACCTCTTCAAGAACTACTACCCTGATACTTGTTCTTACCACTTATTGTATTCACTCATTTAAAAAAAAAAATCTCTTTCTTGCACTTTTACTTTAGCACTGGTTTTGCTCTTAGATGCTTGTTTAGATGCACTTATGACCTCTGATGACTAGTAGTTCTCCCGATTTCCTACGTTAAATGATGCTCTTATTGTAAGTCGCTTTGCACGTCCATCATGGCAAAACACACCACATCATGTAGCGGCACCTTGTGCAGCACTGGAGATGTGTTACTGCTGCACGTCCATCATGGCAGAACACACCACACATGCAGACTAGAGTCTGACCCGCTCCCCAGCTGATGTGAGCAGGAAAGCAACTTTGAACTGGGACTTTTTAAAAAGTAAGGAAACGTGACGGATCCAGATGAGCACACACATGTAGTATGTGTGTGTGTGGAGGGTTTGATTCTTTGTATTTTTACAGTTTGTGTGTATATGTGTACATGTACATATGTGTGTTTAACACATATGTACATATGTTTGTTGCCTACCAAAACGGGGCTCGCCGGTTTGAATCCCCATGTTACCTCCGGCTTGGTCGGGCATCCCTACAGACACAATTGGCTGTGTCTGCGGTTGGGAAGCTGGATGTGTGTATGTGTCCTGGTCGCTGCAGTTGCGCCTCCTCTGGTCGGTCGGGGTGCCTGTTGGGGGCGAGGGGGAAGGGGGGGACAGCATGATCCTCCCACGTGCTACGCCCCCTGGTGAAACTCCTCACTGTCAGGTGAAAAGAAGCGGCTGGTGATTCCACATGTATGGGAGGAGGCATGTGGTAGTCTGCAGCCCTCCCCGGACCAGCAGAGGGGGTGGAGCAGAGACCAGGACGGCTCGAAAGAGTGGGGTAATTGGCCAGGTACAACTGGGGGAAAAAGGGGGGGAAAATCCAAAAAAATCCAAAACAAAACATGTATGGATTATGCAGGATAACACTAAGTCACTATGTGGTGTTGTTGCCCTGCATAAATCCACAACAGTGTTCTCCGCCGACTCACATCACCATGTCTGTTTACATGTCACTTCCCCAGGTTCCTGACGCCATCCAGAGGTGCCAGCGAGCGGGTATCACGGTGCGCATGGTGACGGGGGACAACATCAACACGGCCAGGGCTATCGCCATTAAATGTGGAATCATCCATCCTGGAGAGGACTTCCTCTGTATCGACGGGAAGGAGTTTAACAGAAGGATCCGGAACGAGAAGGGAGAGGTAACGGCGAGAGAGACAGAGACAGAGAGAGAGAGACAAATTTGAATTTTAAACAACTCATTATTTTACATAAACCAAAACTTCAACAATCCATTTCACAACAACAACATAAGTAACTCCTTTACATTACTACTACTACTACTGCCACCACCACTACTACTACTATTACTGCCACCACTACTACTACTATTACTCCTACTACTACTTTCGGCTGCTCCCGTTAGGGGTCGCCACAGCGGATCATCCGTTTCCATCTCTTCCTGTCCTCTGCATCTTCCTCTGTCACACCAGCCAACTGCATGTCCTCCCTCACCACATCCATAAACCTCACATATTTGATTTGGCAACGATTTTACGCCGGATGCCCATCCTGACACAACCCTCCCCATTTACCCGGGCTTGGCACCGGCGCTGAGAATGCACTGGCTTGTGCATCCTCAGTGGCTGGGTCAACTCCTTTACATTAATACATCCAAAAACAACAAAGAGGTCATCTTCCATCTCAGAACCCCAGATTGATTCAAAGAGAAGAAAGATGAACAGACAGACAGACAGACAGACAGACAGACAGACAGACAGACAGACAGACAGGCAGGCAGGCAGGCAGGCAGATTTTTCCAAGCAAAAACAACTGGGGAAAAAATGAATGCACAAAAAAAGTAAATCATAGAAAACGAATAATACTCAAATAAAATGAGTACCAGTTAAAGATGCTTAAAACTTTAAAAAGTATTTCAAGTCACATACTCCCAAAGGATTCAAAAAATATAATGCAAAAAGAGAATTAAACACCACCTGCCCCTCACTGACTGAGAAAATGGCTGCAGTGAAACACCACCATGCAGTAAACTCATCTGAGTTGTTCATGAGGGTAAAGAATCTGAAATCCACTCGGACTTTCACCTTCACCCTGCGATGAGCAAAAGAAGTACATCTTCCTCTGAACTATTACTCATTCCACTTTTCCTACTTCTGTAAATCGATAACTTAGCTTGTCCCACTACAAAATGTAAAAGTTGCCACTTTTCTGCCTCCTTCCTCTTGTACCCAGCGCCAAAGATAAAAACAGTTTCATTCCACGTGTCACTACAGTGAGAGAATATGATTTTTAGAGCTTCACAAAGCACCCAAAGTCTTTCACATTCCACGCAACAATGAAAAATTGTCTCTGGAGACTGACAGAAAGGACACTTAATAGAAATAGTTGGATTTATTTTAGAAATGAAAGTATTGACTGACAGCGCCCCCTGTAAGTAGCCAAATTTGAGACCAGCAAAGGTCCCTTTAGTCCAGTGTGGTCCATTTGGAGACCCAACTTGGGGAAAGGATCTCCATTATCAGAAATCTCAGTCCCAACGGCATAGTCCTGCAGCATGTCCAGTTTCTCACTGGTGAGTCTTTTAAACCATGCATTCAGAATGTGTCTAGTATGTTGGCTTGACCTCAAGCCCAGCAGTGAAGCCATTGCCTTTGTGTCAAGAAGCTTCGGACCTGCAGCATCCACCATGTACTTCAATTTAACAGTTCCAGCTGAGCATAGCCTCTGGTTGAGACCAGGTTTGCTGTCTTCCTTAACACTACAACGACCAGGATTTCACTCAACCAACCATAGGCAGTCAAAACGACCGCCAGTTTTTAAACTCTATATTCTGTCAAGATTCATACCCAACTGAGATATTAACTGATCTTACTGATCTTTTCAACTAAACCCTCTCAGTTTTTGCTCAGAAAGTGGTCACTGCCCCGAAAGACACCTAAGCATTTTGTGTTCCACTGCAGCCCAGGGCGTGTCTTTATTGTTCCACTCCCCCAGTAATCCACAGATTTTGGCCAATTGACTTTTGTTGAAGAAGCTTGTTCGTATCAGGCCAATTTCTGCTTGGGATTTTTTAAATCAACTTGATTTGTTATGAAAACTGTGACATCATCAGCGTATGCTGATAAACTAACTGATTTAGTGATGTTCTCTGAAAAAGTTAGCCCTGGAAGACCCTGCTTCAGCTGAATTAAAAGAGATTCGATGGCCAGGGAGTACAGCATTCCAGATAAGGGACAACCTTGTCTTATACCTCTCTGAACAGAGACAGGTCGGCTGAGTCCACCTCCTACCTTTAACAGAACACTGGCTCCAGAGTACAACAACTTGATCCATGAAAGAAATGTACCCCCGAAACCAAAACCTTCAAGTGTTTTGAACAAATAACAATGATCCACCAATCAAAAGCCTTCTGTTGATCTATAGAAAGCTTAGATATATCAATAATGTACCATATCAAAACAGACATAGAAAGAGAAAGAGAGACAGAGAGTGAAGGTTGGTCTGTCTATCAAAGGATAGGTAACTAAGAAGCGTTTTCCTTAACCCACCTGCCATGGTGTGTGTGTGCATGCGTGCGTGCGTGCGTGCGTGTGTGTGTGTGTGTGTGTGGTTGTGTGTGGTTGGGGTTGTGGTTGTTTGCAGGTGGAGCAGGAGCGTATTGACAAGGTTTGGCCAAAACTCAGAGTGCTGGCTAGGTCCTCTCCAACCGATAAACACACTCTTGTCAAAGGTAAGCGAAGGTTATCTGTCTGTCTGTCTGTCTGTCGGTCTGTCTCTCTTTCTCTTTCTCACACACGTACACAAACACACACACATAAAAACTCACTTTCAGACTTGTCCTTCTAGAAATTTGATGCCATTTTTTGGTGAAGAATTCTCCAGCTGGTGTTTTGATCACCTGTATATTATCCACCCAATAAAAACTCAATGTTCTGTTCAATTTGTGTGTGTGTGTGTGTGTGTGTGTGTGTGTGTGTGTCTAACAGGCATTATTGACAGCACCATGGTGGACCAGAGGCAGGTGGTGGCTGTGACAGGAGATGGGACCAATGATGGACCTGCACTTAAGAAGGCTGATGTTGGCTTTGCCATGGTAAGAAACCACCTATCTATCTATCTGCCTGTCTGCCTGTCTGTCTGTCTGTCTATATCCATCCATCTATCTATCTATCTATCTATCTATCTATCTATCTATCTATCTATCTATCTATCTATCTATCTATCTATCTATCTATCTATCTGTCTATCTATCTTAATTAGCTTACTTATTCAGGAAAATTATTTTTCAAAATTAGCTTTATAGATAAGGTCCATTTGCCCAATCCCAATCTGCCCTAGTGGGGGTAAATAGTGGCTGGATGGATGGATGGTCCATCAAATCTCCAGCATATTACATTCTTCTCAGGCACACTGACTCTAGCTGTATAGATGAAGAGCTCCCCCTAGTGGGCTCCTATGGCTACTTTCATCAGTTTTCATCTAGTGGGCAAGCTCAGTTTTTTTAATGAGAAATAAAATGAGATTCTTCTAACAAAAAAGGGTTAATGTTTTATCTACACATATTGACAGTATCAAGGCTGTTGTGTTTCTGTAGATGGGGGTGTTGTGTTCCCTGGCTGGTGACCTCCAGTGTGTGTGTGTGTGTGTGTGTGTGTGTGTGTGTATGTGTGTGTGTAGGCCGGCGTGGTGAAAGCCAGTGAAAAAAAGTTCATATGTTTGTGTGGTTCAGGTCGTATCAGGAGTGACGAGGGATCAGTCCACTACACACAACACAACTAGGCCACACACAACACAACTAGATCACAACACAACACAACTGGACCACACACAACACAACACAAATAGAAGTCTCTTTGTGTGTCTGTGTCACCTGGCAGGTCGCATATATTCAGTCATGTGTGTTTCCAGTCACAGTGGTGCTCAGAAGACGTGACATGACACAGGAAGCAGTAGACATGGCACAGCAACAGTAAACACGACACAGGAAACAGCAGACATGACACAGGAAACACTAGACATGACACAGGAAGCAGCAGACATGACACAGGAAACACTAGACATGACACAGGAAGCAGCAGACATGACACAGGAAACACTAGACATGACACAGGAAGCAGCAGACATGACACAGGAAACACTAGACATGACACAGGAAACAGTAGACATGACACAGGAAACACTAGACATGACACAGGAAGCAGCAGACATGACACAGGAAACACTAGACATGACACAGGAAGCCGTAGACATGACACGGGAACCTCTAGACATGACACAGGAAGCAGTAGACATGACACAGGAAGCAGTAGGCACAGTTAACCATACACACCCTCTGTATTACACCTCAGCTCAGATGAGGAAAGACTACAGAGAAAAACTTTTCTAGAGAGCGAAAAAATAAACAAATAAATTAAATTTAAAAAAAAACAAAACATGTTTTACCTCCACATGAGCATGAATCCATGAATGCGTGATTTTGATCAACCATATCCTCTCTCGCGCTCTCCCTCCCTCCCTCTCTCCCTCTCTCAGGGTATTGCCGGTACAGACGTGGCGAAGGAGGCGTCCGACATCATCCTGACCGACGATAACTTCAGCAGCATCGTGAAGGCGGTGATGTGGGGCCGAAACGTTTACGACAGCATCTCCAAGTTCCTCCAGTTCCAGCTCACTGTCAACGTGGTCGCCGTCATCGTGGCCTTCACCGGCGCCTGCGTCACTCAGGTCAGGAGGGCGTGTGTTTGTGGGAGACCTCGGTTGAGAAAGGTTCTGTATTTTATTTGTTCTAACCGCTTATGTCACATTTGTTATTATATTCATTATTATTGTTGTAGAAACATTAACCACTGCCCTTGCTCCCCCCCGTTTTCTCCCCAACTGTACTCGACCAACTACCCCACTCTTCCAAGCCGTCCCGGTCGCTGCTCCACCCCCTCTGCTGATCCGGGGAGGGCTGCAGACTACCACATGCCTCCTCTGATACATGTGGAGTCACCAGCCGCTTCTTTTCACCTGACAGTGAGGAGTTTCACCAGGGGGACGTAGCGCATGGGAGGATCACACTATTGCCCCCAGTTCCCCCTCTCCCCCGAACAGGTGCCCCGACCGACCAGAGGAGGTGCTAGTGCAGCGACCAGGACACATACCCACATCCGGCTTCCCACCCACAGACATGGCCAGATGTGTCTGGAGGGACGCCCGACCAAGCCGCAGGTAACACGGGGATTCAAACCGACGATCCCCGTGTTGGTAGGCAACAGAATAGACCAGCACGCCACCCAGACGTCCACTGCTCTTGCTTTTAAAGTATATAACACATATGTTAACATATCCATCCATCCACTATCCAAACTGCTTATCCTGCTCTCAGGGTCATGGGGACTCTGGAGCCTATCCCAGCAGTCATTGGGAGGCAGGTGGGGAGACACCCTGGACAGGCCGCCAGTCCATCATAGGGCCGACACACACACACACACACACACACATTCACACCTAGGGACAATTTAGTACGGCCGATTCACCTGACCTACATGTCTTTGGACTGTGGGAGGAATTCGGAGCCCCCGGAGGAAACCCACACAGACACGGGGAGAACATGCAAACTCCACACAGAGGACGACCCGGGACGACCCCCAAGGCTGGACTACCGCGGGGCTCAAACCCAGGACCTTCTTGCTGTGAGGCGACCATGCTAACCACTGCGCCACCATGCCGCCCATATTAACATGTATTACAGCAAAGTCAAATTTGATGTGAATACCCTCATTCACAATGGAGTCCCAGAAGGCTTTGTAATCATGTTACAGAACAATCAAGAAAGCAAAACTACGTCATTAGAAACAGAAGTTCAAGGCTGCATTTAACTGGACAATAGTTCTCAATCAGAGCACATTTTTACATCAAGTTGAGCGGTGATGAAGTAAAGGTGATGTGATTGTACACATTAAAAGTCATAACGTCAGGTTGTGTTCTCCAGTTCCTGTTCCTTCACTTAGTGACTCAGATTCACAGGTGTATGTTGATGTCGCGGTCAGAGCTTTCCAGGTGGCTGGAGCCAGATGGTTGTTCTGGTCTGACAGTGTTTGTTCGGTTTCAGGACTCTCCTCTGAAAGCAGTCCAGATGCTTTGGGTCAACCTGATCATGGACACCTTTGCTTCTCTGGCCCTGGCCACCGAGCCACCCACTTTGTCCCTGCTGAAGAGAAGGCCCTACGGGCGAAATAAGCCCCTGATCTCCAGCACCATGACCAAGAACATCTGCGGACACGCCATCTACCAGCTCGTCATCATCTTCACGCTCCTCTTTGTTGGTACGTGACCATCCAGTTATTTTTATCTCCATTTTGCCCGCTTTCCCTGCGCCAGACTTTTACCGGTTCACCCTCCACTTCCTCCCTGATCCCGTAATGAACAAGTCTAGAGAGAGACGCCGTCTCAAGATGTACCTGAGCTTCAAAAACTGCTCTGAGAACAGCTGTTTTAATCTGACGTGCTTAACACGACTCTGGTCTCATTTCCATACTTTAGTTTTCCCAGGCTGGAATAAGCTGATATTCCAGCTGGTAGCACATTCCAACTGTAACACATGATGCAGTTTATCCTTCATTCTGAGCCACACCAAGTCCACACTTCAGTACTTTATACCGTGCTCATGGAGAAAGAACGCTGGCTTCTGATTGGCTGCAGGGTGTGCATTAAGACAGAACACTGCCTTCTGATTGGCTGCAGGGTGTGCATTAAGAGAGAATGCTGGCTTCTGATTGGCTGCAGGGTGTGCATTAAAGACAGAACGGTGGCTTCTGATTGGCTGCAGGTGTGCATTGAGACAGAACGCAGGCTTCTGATTGGCTGCAGGGTGTGCATTAAGACAGAACGCAGGCTTCTGATTGGCTGCAGGGAGTTCATTAAGACAAATCTGACTTCTAATTGGCTGCTGGGTGTGCATTAAGACAGAACACTGTCTTCTGATTGGTTGCAGGGTGTGCGTTAAGACGGAACTCTGGCTTCTGATTGGCTGCAGGGTGTGCATTATAGACAGAACGGTGGCTTCTGATTGGCTGCAGTGTGTGCGTTAAGACGGAACTCTGGCTTCTGATTGGCTGCAGGGTGTGCATTAAGAGAGAATGCTGGCTTCTGATTGGCTGCAGGGTGTGCGTTAAGACAGAACTCTGGCTTCTGATTGGCTGCAGAGTGTGCGTTAAGACGGAACTCTGGCTTCTGATTGGCTGCAGAGTGTGCGTTAAGACAGAACACTGGCTTTCGATTGGCTGCAGGGTGTGCATTAAAACAGAACGCTGGCTTCTGATTGGCTGCAGGGTGTGCATTGAGACAGAACGCAGGCTTCTGATTGGCTGCCGGGTGTGCATTAAGACAGAACACTGGCTTCTGATTGGCTGCCGGGTGCGCATTAAGATAGGGATAATCGATGATAAGATGTGCATTTTAGGATTTTAATGCACGACACGGAGCCAGAGAACCTCCGCAAGCATCGAGTGTTTACTGGGCTTGCTACTAATTCAGCATGTTGCCATGGTTATATAGCATAGCATGTTGCTATGGTTACAGTTATTGAATTTAGAAAATCTATTAAGCTGGACTACATGTGTGTCGTACGGTTTTAGCTCACACCCCCCAGCTGGTCAGAAACCAGTATTCTCTGTGGCCATGGTATAAAACCATTTGATGCGCTTGTAGCTGGGCTCAGGTTCAGTCACTATTCTACATAAATACGCTGTAACCATAGCAACATGCCAAAGTAGCAAACCCAGTGAACATTCAAAGGTTTAGCTTAGCGGCTAACGTTTGCTCCGTTACCTTTTAATTGTTAGTCCAAAACGTTCAACAGATAGTAAATGTTTGTTTTCTTTTTTTTTCTCCCCATTTTCTCCCCAATTGTACTTGGCCAATCACCTCGCTCTCTTAGCCATCCCAGTCTCTGCTCCACCCCTCTGCTGATCCGGGGAGGGCTGCAGACTACCACATGCCTCCTCCCATACATGTGGAGTCACCAGCCACTTCTTTTCACCTGACAGTGAGGAGTTTCACCAGGGGGACGTAGCGCATGGGAGGATCACGCTATTCCCCCCAGTTCCCCCTCCCCCCTGAACAGGTGCCCCGACCGACCAGAGGAGGCGCTAGTGCAGCGACTAGGACACATACCCACATCCGCTTCCAACCTGCAGACACGGCCAATTGTGTCTGTCGGGACGCCCGACCAAGCCGAAGGTAACACGGGGATTTGAACCGGCGATCCCCATGTTGGTAGGCAACAGAGTAGACCGCTACGCTACTCAGACGCCCTGTTTCCTTACTTTGTAAAGAGACCACGGTATGAGTGGAATAATCCATGACAAGCAGATTCTTTGCCCCCACTTTTCATGGATTATCCCCTACCTGCTGCCTATCAGCACAGTTCAGTACACACAGGACTTGAGCAGCAACAGAGGAGCCATCCCTACTCTGACTTATTGATTGTTGGATTGATTAGGTGATTGGTCGATCATTCAGTATATAAGTTATATTTATCTGGTCCCATGTTTTACTTGGTATGTGTCATCTATAATTTATGACATGTAATTACCAAAGATGATCTGACAGCCCAGCAAATGTGTTGAAAGAAGATCAGACGACATCAACTAAGCTCGTTTAATACCCCCCCCCCCGCAGGTGAGAAGATCTTTGACATTGACAGCGGTCGAAACGCCCCTCTTCATTCCCCGCCCTCTGAACACTACACCATCATCTTCAACACCTTTGTCATGATGCAGCTCTTCAACGAGATCAACGCCCGCAAAATCCACGGCGAGAGAAATGTCTTCGAGGGAATCTTCGGCAACCCCATCTTCTGCTCCATCGTCTTCGGCACCTTTGCTGTCCAGGTGAGTTGTTTCCTTCTTTGGGGTGGTTGATGTCCTGGATGAGGTGAATGGAGGTTTTATATTGTGGAAGCTATGGAGGTAAGACAGCTGGATGTGTGATTCTGTGAGGCATCTGATTAAAATGAGGCAGAATAATAACGTGTCATGGCTGATGATGATGTTCGTCTTTTCGTGGTGTGAAGTTCTTCTGTGTTCAGCATCGTGTAGTTTGGACCCTAATTTAAATTGTACAAGCTGTAGAAGTGCAGTTTGTTGGACAACATGTGTTTTGTTTTTCTGTTGTTGGTCTGTATGGTATTTGTGTCTGACTTGCTGTTGGTTGGTTTAGATTGTGATTGTGCAGTTTGGAGGGAAGCCGTTTAGTTGTACACCCCTGGACACGGAGAAATGGATGTGGTGCGTTTTCCTGGGAATGGGAGAGCTGCTCTGGGGACAGGTATCTATATGTCTGTCTGTCTGTCTGTATCTATCTATCTGTCTGTCTGTTCGTCCGTCCGTCCGTCTGTCTGTCCGTCCGTCCGTCCGTCCCTCCGTCCGTCCGTCCATCTATCTATCTATCTATCTATCTATCTATCTATCTATCTATCTATCTATCTATCTATCTATCTATCTATCTATCTATCTATCTATCTATCTATCTATCTATCTATCTATCTATCTATCTATCTATCTATCTATCTGTCTGTCTGTCTGTCTGTCTGGTATCTATCTATCTATCTATCTATCTGTCTGTCTATCTGTCTATCTGTCTGTCTGTCTAACCATCTGTCTATTACTATCTATCTGGCTGTCTGTGTGTCCGTCTGACCATTAACCTGCCTGTCTTCCTGGTTGGTTTCAGCTCATATCTACCGTGCCCAATAGCAGGCTGCGCTTCCTGCGGCGGGCAGGTCAGCTGAGCCAGAAAGACGAGCTGCCGGAGGAGGACATGAACGAAGACAACGAGGAGATTGACCACGCGGAGCGAGAGCTGAGGCGAGGACAGATCCTCTGGTTCAGAGGACTGAACCGCATCCAGACTCAGGTGAGAACCCAGAGATGGACTAGGGACCTGTTTCCTCTGGATTCATCTATGTGTAGGACCAGTCGCCTGATCCCACATCCAGG
Organism: Lampris megalopsis; assembly: GCA_022114975.2. Classification (NCBI taxonomy): domain Eukaryota; kingdom Metazoa; phylum Chordata; class Actinopteri; order Lampriformes; family Lampridae; genus Lampris; species Lampris megalopsis. The sequence continues at coordinate 445,597 of JAJHIY020001375.1, forward strand.
TGGTTCAGAAACAGATGCTGTGTGTTGTGTTGGTGTGAGAAGAGGGGAACGTCCTGTTGTTTTCTGGTTCTGGTTGAGTCACAGTGTCTCTCTACACTCCCTGTCTGTCTTTGTCCAATAACCAGTTCACTAAAATATCAGTGTGTTTGCAAAATCATTCGCTGCTGTGTAAGCATCACCAGGCTGATAGATGTTTTATCTCAGGACGATCCTGTTCAGATACATGGAGATCCACTTCCTGTCGCGAGGTGACGTCAGCGTCAACACGGAGGGGCCGTGTGAAGGACCGGCATTCCAGAACTGGTGACATCAGAAACCAGAGGAAGTTGATTGTAAATGAGTGTGGGGTGTCCTGATCTCTACAGACCGCTAGCACTGTGATGTCAGAGACATGTCGCCTGTCTCACTGCGTTGATGGGTTTTGGTGTCTGATGAGTTCATTCTGACAGACGTGTCACCACTGACCCAGGGTGAAGCTATCCCACCACAACAGGGCTCATATAAAGTTGTCTTGATTAGTAGATATCTATAATATGTAAAATAAAGCTGAGCTGGGTTAACATGCAGTATAACTGTGGTCCAGCACGGGACACAAACAGCCAGAAAAAAAAAAAACTTCTCCAAGCTGTCAGTCATAATGGTGCCGGCCTGTCAGTCATAATGGTGCCGGACTGAGCTGTTCCTCAGAAATGTTGTTGCTAAAATTTAAACGTCTCCATCGATATATGAATAAAACATTTTCTATTTAGGCCTTTGCTCTATGTTTAAGCACTTTGTTCATGGGTACACTCCACCCTGACCCCTGACCCCATGGTCTATCACCATCCTCTATGACCCCAAACAACCAAAACCAGTCGGCCCGTCGTCCTGTATGCCATTCAGTCTCTGCCCTCTCTGAGCAGCCATTTTGTCCTCTTCTCTCCCGCTCTCTCCTTCCGCAGATCGAGGTGGTCAACACATTCAAGAGCGGCACCTCCTTTCAGGGGGCGGGAGCTCTGAGACGTCAATCATCCACCACCAGCCAGAACCAGGATGTAACCAATGTTTCTAGTCCTAGTCACATGTCCTTGTCCAATGCCCTTTCCTCTCCTACAAGCACTACTGCTGCTTCTGCTCCTCCCACTACCACTGGCCGTGAGTCAGAACTCTGTCTGTCCATCTGTCCGTCCGTCTGTCTGTCTGTCTATCTGTCAGCTTCTGTGTGCTTCTGGGATGCCGTCCTGAAAAGCAACACCCTGTTTCGTGCACGTGTGAACGTGGCCATCTCAGACATGAGGCAAATCCTGTTCAGAGTCAGAACTGTTTTCATTTTCCAGTTTTTACAGGCCAGGAACTTGCGCACGAGACTCATAAAAAGTAATATCAAAAATATGAAAAGTAATAAAAGTCAACAGTTCAATCAAATGTAATATAAACAGTTGCGTCTTTATATGTATGTAAATCTGTAGCGCTACTAAGGTAAATATATGTTTATACGTCTGGTGATATCTGAAAATGTTAGTGTTAGACAGTATCTGTTTCGACAAAATGCAGTGAGACAGGTCTATGAGGCAGCGAGACATGTCTATAGAGGTAGTGAGACAGATCTGTAGAGGTTGTGAGCCAGGTCTATAGAGGCAGTGAGACATGTTTATAGCAGTAGTAAGACGGCTATTGAGGTAGGGAGACAGGTCTATAGAGGTAGTAAGACAGGGCTATTGAGGTAGTGAGACATGTCTAAAGAGGCAATGAGACATGTTTATAGAGGTAGTGAGACAGGTCTGTAGAGGCAGTGAGACGTTTCTATAAAGGCAGTGAGACCAGTCTGTAGAGGCAGTGAGACATGTCTATAGAGATAGTGAGACAGGTCTATAGAGGCAATGAGACAGGTCTATAGCGGCAGTGAGACAGGTCTACAGAGGCAATGAGACATGTCTAGAGGTAGTAAGAAAGGTCTATAGCGGTAGGGAGACAGGTCTATCGAGGCAGTGAGACAAGTGTATAGAGGCAATGAGACGTCTATAGAGGCAGTGAGATATCTATAGAGGGTAGTGAGAAGTATATAGAGGTAGTGAGAAAGGTCTATAGAGGCAGTGAGACAGGTCTATAGAGGCAGTGAGACAGGTCTATAGAGGCAATGAGACATGTCTATAGAGGCAGTGACATATATAGAGGTAGTGAGCAGTCTGTAGAGGTAGTGAGACAGGTCTATAGAGGCAGTAAGACATGTCTATAGAGGTAGTGAGACGTGACTATAGTGGCAATGAGATGTTTATAGGGGTAGTGAGACAGGTCTATAGAAGCAGTGAAACAGGTCTATAGAGGTAGTGAGACGTATCTATAGAGGCAGTGAGACGTGTCTATAGTGGCAATGAGATGTTTATAGGGGTATTGAGACAGGTCTATAGAGGCAGTGAGACAGGTCTATAGATGTAGTGAGACAGGTCTACAGAGGCAGTGAGACATGTCTAGAGGCAGTGAGACAGGTCTGACTATCTGTAAATACAGTCACATGAGTTTTAACTAAGGTGCAAGGAGGAGCTTTTGGGCACAAATTATATTTCTAACAGCAGTAACATTGTTATATATAATAAATACAAAGTAAAAGTAATGTTGTTATATATAATAAATACAAAGTAGGGGTCCGCGGTGGCGTAGCGGTCTAAGCATCGGCTTGGTGTCGATGCAGTTGCCCACTGGGGACTGGGGTTCGCGCCCCGGTCTCGTCAGATCCGACTATGGCCGGACTCAATGAAGCAGCAATCATTGGCAACGCTGTCTTCGGGAGGGGGGCGGAGTCGGCTTGTGTTCGTCATGTGAATGCGTCTCTGTGTGTGTCGGAAAAACAGTGGTTCGGCTTGGATTCGCCTTGTCACGAAAGTGGGGAGGCGCTTTCCTTCGAGACTGCCGGCCGGAGAGATGCAGTTGGCGAACGCATGCAATACGAGGGTGGGTGTTTGAATTAAAATAGGGATCAATTGGCCACTAAATTGGGAGAAAAAAGGGAAAAATCAGAAATAAATTTAAAAAAAATAAAAAATAAATACAAAGTAAAAGTAATGTTATATATAATAATTACAAAGTAAAAGTAATGTTATATATAATAAATAAAAAGTAAAAGTAATGTTGTTATATATAATAAATACAAAGTAAAAGTAATGTTATATATAATAAATACAAAGTAAAAGTAATGTTGTTATATATAATAAATACAAAGTAAAAGTAATGTTATATATAATAATTACAAAGTAAAAGTAATGTTATATATAATAATTACAAAGTAAAAGTAATGTTGTTATATATGATAAATACAAAATAAAAGTAATGTTATATATAATAAATACAAAGTAAAAGTAATGTTATATATAATATTACAAAGTAAAAGTAATGTTATATATAATAAATACAAAGTAAAAGTAATGTTTTATATATAATAAATACAAAGTAAAAGTAATGTTTTTATATATAATAAATACAAAGTAAAATAAATTTTATGTATAATAAATACAAAGTAAAAGTAATGTTTTTATATAATAAATACAAAGTAAAAGTAATGTTGTTATATATAATAAATACAAAGTAAAAGTAATGTTATATATAATACAAAGTAAAAGTAATGTTGTTATATATAATAAATACAAAGTAAAAGTAATGTTATATATAATAAATACAAAGTAAAAGTAATGTTTTATAATAAATACAAAGTAAAAGTAATATTTTTATATATAATAAATACAAAGTAAAAGTAATGTTGTTATATATAATAAATACAAAGTAAAAGTAATGTTATATATAATAAATACAAAGTAAAAGTACGGTTGTTATATATAATAAATACAAAGTAAAAGAAATGTTATGTATAATAAATACAAAGTAAAAGTAATATTTTTATATATAATAAATACAAAGTAAAAGTAATGTTATATATAATAAATACAAAGTAAAAGTAATGTTATATATAATAAATACAAAGTAAAAGGTGATATAATAGCCAGTAAATATGACGTCTCTGTTGTACAGTACTGACTTGGAGAATATGGGCAGTAAGGGTACAGTACTGACATGGAGAATACGGGAAGTAGAGGTGTGTGAGGAAGGTCTTAATGTATAGCTCACCCAGGCTGGGAGGATCCTGATAATACTGCTGCTACACAGTAGTGTAGATGTTGTCATCCAGTAGACCAAACAGTGATGCAGTCACTGACATGCGATTACACTCAAGTCAGTAAATACACACACACACACACACACACACACACACACACACACACACACACATATTCATCAGAAAGTCAAAAACAGTTTCTTCCCTCACTGTATGGTCTCACATCTGTAAAGACTTAGCTCTGATTACAGTGACTCACACCTTTTCTCTCTCTCTCTCTCTCTCTCTCTCTCTCTCTCTCTCGCACACACACACACACCATATATCATGTATGGAAGGTTTTATTGGACTTTATTATTTGTAACCCACAGAACAGTCCAGAAATATGTGCCATGAGCCACAAACATTTTCGCATTTGTGGACCCATTTTTACATGAGGGACGGGTTTTACACATTTGTGGATCACTTCCTGTGAGTTAGTGGGTCATGTGACATGTGTGACTTCCCTCCTATTTATTTGTGAAGTTTTGTCCCATTTGTACTGCGCGGATCTGTAGCAAAAATCCCCAAAAGTGAGGCGCAGTTGTTAGCTACAGACGGTGGTTCCATCAGCTCATGTGGGAGCTGGTCCAGCTAATAACTGCAACTCACATTTGTGGATCTTTGCTACAGATCCGCGTGGTACAAATGGGACAAAACTTCACAAATAAATAGGAGGGAAGTCACACATGTCACATGACCCACTAACTCACAGGAAGCGATCCACAGATGTGTAAAACCCGTCCCACATGTAAAAACGGGTCCACAAATGCGAAAAGTTTGTGGATCGTGATACATATTTGTGGATTGTCTTCTGTGGTTTACAAATAATGAGGTCCAATAAAACCTTCCATACATTGTAAGCAGAAAAAGACAACTGCAAATATTGTATGCTAAAGTCTGCTGAGTCACTCTCCTTACGTTGTACTGAGGTCTATCACAGGACCGGCATCTCTGAAGCCTCTCCTCCTTCTCTCTGGCTTTCTGCTTTCCTCTTTCCTTCCTTCTCCTTCTTCTTCTTCTTCTTCTGCTCTTGTTGCCGTTCATACTGTAATTCAAGTTCATCTTGATGAGTCCTCCATGCTGCGGGTGTACTGTCCTCTCATCGCTCGCTGTGTGTTTGTCTCCTCCAGAGTTCTAGAGGCGCAGGACTCAGGGTGATACCCACGGCGTGACATTTCAGGTTGTGAGTTTGTCTTCCCTCTCCTCATTCCTCCATCACCCCATCACCCACACAACCGCTCCTCCACCCCACCCCCTTCATTTTTTAACATCTTGACAGAAACTGGTGTAAACCAATTCCAGCATTTTACTCAAGAGATGAGGTAAACGTTCAAGTACAAGCCGCAAAGCTCTCTAGCTGTTGTTCAAACACACACACACACACACACACACACACACACACACACACACACACACACACACACACACACACACACACTTAGCTGAAATCTTAACTAATGTGTCAAACTGTTTTCTTTTTTATTCTTATAATTTGGTGTAGTCTGATGGGGTTTCTGTCAGGGGGCTCTGCTTGTGCGTGTGAGCAGAGTTCCAGAACCACTTGGCTGAGGGGGCTGCTCTCTAGAGTCTCTCTGTAGGTGAGAGTTTTGTTATGGAGTGTGTTGGTGTCACTTACTTTTAGGTGATAATAACATGTAAATGCTCTCTTTTGAAGTTTGATGATTAGAGGGTGTCATCTTAATTCTGCGCTGCATGCATTATTTGGTTTTTTTCCGATTGGATGTGGGGAATGGATTTGTAGAATTCTGCATGCAGACTCTCAATTTGGTGTTTGTCCCGTTTTGCAAAATCTTGGTTTGCAAATGGACCCCAGACATCACAAACATAAAGGGAAATGGGTTCGATAACAGAGTCCACTATTTTGGGATGTCCAGCTTGATATTTTTTTTTTTGGATGGGGTAAAAAGCCCTTCTTGGCTTATCCCTCAGGTGGTTCTCAGCTTTGGTGAAGTTACCTGTGGTTCTGATGTTTAGGCTGAGGTAGGTATAGTTTTTTTGGCATGTTTTACAGCAATCGCATCTAGAAAGCATCTGTATTTGCGGTTCTGGAGGCTGGGTCTTTTTTGGTGTATCATCATTTTTGTCTTGGTTAGATTCACCGTAAAAGGGAATATTGGTGCAGGAGATCAACGTGCTGTTGTAGCCCTTCTTTTTTTAGAGACAGGAGCACCAGATCATCTGCAAACAGTAAGCATTTGACTTCTGTGTCTACTAGGCTGGTGCCAGGTGCTGCAGGCTGTTCTAATGCCCTTGCCAGTTCATTGATATATATGTTGAAGAGGGTTGAACTCAACCTGCATCCCTATCTGACACCCCGGCATGGGGTGTGTGTTTTGTTTTGTTTTTTTTGCCTATTTTGACAGCACACTTGTTGTTTGTATACATTGAGTTTATGATGTCATAGGTTTTTCCTCCAACACCACTTTCCAACAGTTTGTACAGCAGGCCCTCATGCCAAATTGAATCAAAGGCTTTTTTTTTAATCAACAAAGCAAGAGAATACTTTGCCTTTGTTTTTGTTTATTTGGTTGTCAGTTTGGGTGCCAAGGGTGAAGAGATGGTCTGTTGTACAATAGTTTGGTAAAAGCCAGTTTGAGATTTGCTCAGGACATTACTTAGGAGTCTGTGGTTGATGATCACACGGAGGATTTTCCCGAGGTTGCTGTTGACACAGATTCCATGATAGTTATTTGGGGTCAAATTTATCTCCACTTTTGTGGTGTGGCGTAATCAGTCCTTGGTTCCAAATAATGGGGAAGATCCCGGAGCCAAGGACGATGTTAAAGAGTTTTAGGCAGTTGGAATTTGGGGTCTATTTTGTCATTTCATTTAGGATGCTGTTAACACCACAGGCCTTCTTGGTTTCGAGGGATTTTATTTTGTCCTGTAGTTCTTTTAGTGTAACTGGGGAGTCCAGTGGGTTCTGGTAGTCTTTTATGGTTGACTCTAAACTATGTGGTTTATCTTGAATGTGTTTTTGCTGTTTATTCTTCTCTATTGGACCAAAGAGATTGGAGAAGTGGTTTACCCATACATCTCCATGTTTGATGGGTAGATCCTCACGTTTTCGTTTGTTTAGAGCACTCAGTTTTCAGAAGTGGTTTGTTTTTATGGATTCTCAACAGCATGTAGCTGATTTCTGTAATTAACATTTGGTTTTTAAGGGTGTTATGTGCTAATTCGGACTTGTTGAGCTTCCATTGTTGTTCTGATTTTCTACGGAGTCTTCTAAGGGCACGAGTGTGATCATTCAGCCAGGGGAGGTTATTTGATTTTTGTTTCCTAGTTTTTAAATGGTACAGTTTGGTTGAGGATGGATAGGCACTGACAGTCACAAAGCCCAATCAATGTCTGTGTAAAAGGGCCAGCCAGCAGGACGGGACAGCCGACTCTGTTGTGTTACATGTTGTGACGCCTCTGCTTCCGGAACACCGGCATGCTATGTGAAATCACACACTAGGGCAGCGTTATCCCACCCTCCTGTTTGGTTCAGTGTAAAAAAAAAAAAAAACAAAGCGTAAGGACGGGTCTTCAATTTACCGTTACTGTGGGATCTGTCTAAAAATGCCTTCTCTCTGTCTCGCTCTCAATGGTGATAATTAAACGGTCTCTGTTTAGGAGCGACCCATCCTTTCTCATTACATCATACAGTCGGTGTAGTTGACCATCTTGTTGCCATAGTTACAGACAAAAACCTCCCCCCCCACCCACCCATACTTCCAGCACCCCGTTAGTGTTCCTCGTCACGCATCCATCACACATTCCACCCACGCTGATATTTCCTATTTCTGGCTGTTGATGTTTGGATTAGGTTAATTTCTTTCAGTGATTCATCACCAGTGTTGAACAGTAGATGGCGTAATAATACTTCAGCGATCATCAGTACAAGTCAGTCCATCAGTTCATCAGTAGCTCAATCTCACTTTATTGATACTGCATATTTAATGCATTTCAGTGCAATACAGTTTTAAGCAGTGGTTAATGTAAGCCCTTTTCAGTGGTAGTCTTGAACACACAGATCAGCCACAGTGGTTCGCTATTTTATATGTTTGCTTATTGATGATCGTTAAGGGGCGGCACGGTGGTGCAGTGGTTAGCGCGGTCGCCTCACAGCAAGAAGGTCCTGGGTTCGAGCCCCAGGGTAGTCCAACCTTGGGGGTCGTCCTCTGTGTGGAGTTAGCGTGTTCTCCCCGTGTCTGTGTGGGTTTCCTCCGGGGGCTCCGGTTTCCTCCCACAGTCCAAAGACCTGTAGGTCAGGTGAATCGGCTGTACTAAATTGTCCCTAGGTGTGAATGTGTGTGTGTGTGTGTGTGTGTGTGTGTGTCGGCCCTGTGATGGCCTGGCGGCCTGTCCAGGGTGTCTCGCCACCTGCCGCCCAGTGACTGCTGCGATAGGCTCCAGTATCCCCGCGACCCCGAGAGCAGGATAAGCGGTTGTGATAATGGATGGATGGATGGATGGATGGATGGATGGATGGATGGATGGATGGTAGTTCATTCTCTTCTCAAATTTGGTACCACTTGCTCTGTTGATTGGAAGAGAAAACAAGTTTGAAGCTTTAAGGTCAAGTGTAAGTGAATGAAGTGCAGAAACACAGGCTCGGTAGTGCTAAGGCGACATGAGACACTCATCACAGCGGTTCTCATGAGAAGAGGGAAACAGAGGGAACAAACAGCAGGGGAGGAGGAGAGCAACACCTTGGGGCTTCGCTACTTGAGCGCTTACTGAGAAATGCATGGAGCTGAAATTTGCCTCAGCTGTCAGAACTTACTTTCATTCTCCGTACCTGTCATGTAACGCAGTCTGTTTGATCCCGTTTCACACACACGCACACACCCACCCACACACTCACACACACTGTTGTCTTGTTGCATGTTCAGCCATCTGCTGTGTGACGGCGTGTTCTTGTTCGATGCCCCCGCTCTGTTCCATGTGTCATGTTTTTGTGTTGAAACCAACGTCTCCCTGACTTGTGTCGGACTCTGTCCACCGTCTCAACAGGGACCTTGCTTTGACCTTTGACCCACCCTGTATGTTTTGTGTGTTATGTGTGTGTGCTTGTGTCCCATTCATTGTCTATGTGGATGCCGTCCCAGACAGCGCTCTGGTTCTTCCAGAACTTGACCCCCCCCCCCCCGATTGGATCTTTCAAGATCTAACCTTTCTTTTGTTGTGTTTCTGAACTGACCTCGTCCACCAGACCTGTTCAGGCTTGCATGTGTTATTCTGCTCTTATTCATTTGGTTCTGTGAGCCTTCCATCTATTAACGCAGCTTGTCTCTAGGTATACGGCACGCTGGACTGCAGCGTATACTTACAACGAGCCTGTTTGTGCTTCCTGTCCCCAAACGTTTGATTTGGACCTTGTGTTGGACGTGTTTGGTTTGTTTGTTTTGTTTTCCACGGCTCTTCTAAATGCACGCCAGTTGTGAACGGTACCCGTCTTGTGAAAGCAGAACACAGGCTGCAGTAACCTTTTCTCCTCCTTGTCCTTCGCCCGCCCCCCTCCCAGTGGTCCACCCAAACCAGATTCTTCCACCGCTAACACTCTCTCCCACTCTTCTTCCTCTTCCTCCTCCTCTCTCTTGCCTCCCTCTCACCACCACAGATCCGTGTAGTGAATGCGTTCCGTAGCTCCCTCTATGAAGGTTTGGAAAAACCGGATTCCAGGACATCCATCCACAACTTCATGACGCATCCCGAGTTTAGGATAGAGGACTCAACCCCCAACATCCCCCTCATCGACGACACAGACGACGACTCGTCCCGCAGAAACCGGGCCAACAGGAAGCCCCCCGGCAGCCAGCCCACCTCTCCCAACAAGAACAACAACGCCATCAGCGGCGGGATCAACCTCTCACTCGCGCCGAGCAAATCAGCCGCCTTGTCCAGCCCTGCCAGTCCCCTGCACAGCCTGGAGACCAGCCTCTAACCCAGCCAGACCTCAGCCGGACCTCAGCCGGACCTTGGCCACAGCATCTGCAGGTTTACATGCAGATGATGAGAACCCCCCCCCTCCCCAACTGACCTCTAATTTACAGCCTGGGAGCCTATGAAGACCATACACCTACCCCCCTCCCCCCCAACACACACACACACACACACACACACACACACACACACACACACCACCTCCCTTCAGAGTTCAGGATGAAGGTGCATATCTTCATCCATCTTTAAGCCCTGAACTCCTCAACCGCTCTCAGCCCCTCCGAGCACAGAGCTGGCATCAACCTGACGATATGAGGGCAAAAACCCAGCATAAAGAAAGAAAGTCAACACAACCAAAAAATAAAGAGCAGCAACACCACAACGTCGACGCCACCGTGTTGGAATTTGTGGTGTTGTTTTATTGTGGTGGTGGTGGTGATGGCCAGCAGGTGTGTGTGTGTGTTACACCCTGGCCACTGACCAGACAAACATCTCTTAGCTGTGTCAATAGGCAGTAGAAGTGAGGAAGAGGAGGGAGAAATTGTTGAGGAGTAAAACAGGACAGAATTTAATCTCCCGTTAGACTCCACGTTCTAAACAGTAACATGGACTACACTGATACTAGTTTAAATTAAATTCAACATTATTATTGTTACAATTAATATCATTATTATTATTATTATTATTATTGCTCCTGCATGAATGTACATTACCCAAGTTTTTATTTCAAAGAGTTTTAATTTTATTGGATTTCACTGGTTTCTTGGTTGCCTAGCAACACATGGCGGACCGCTATTTTTTAAGATGGCTTCTTTCAAAGTCGCCGGCCTGCTCCTTGTGTGTGGCATGTACTGTACACGTACCCGACTGTGTAGATCCACTTCCTCTGTGACAGGAAGTGTGTGCTGAGGCGGTCCAGCCCAACTTGCACATGAGTTTTTGCACCTGTCACGAAAGAGGAACAACCCCCCCCCCCAGTAATAATAAATGATGGCAGTGATAAGCATTAATGGGATATATTCTAAATATATATATATCTATCTATATACATATATATATAGATATGCACATATGAATATATTTAGAGAGTTTATCTTTGTGTGTTGGCATGTTGCCTTTTTCCTGCTTCAGCGGCTCAAAATACTTGGACTCATTCATGTCTTAACGAGAATGTAACGTGTTTACAGTCCCACAGACTGACTCCTGCTTGCTAGGAGGATGAGGAAGGGGAAAGGCAGGGGGGCTCGTAGTCCGGACTAGGGCTTGCTCAGCGTTTTATTACTGAAAAACTAAGTGCTGGGATTTGCCTGCTCTCTTGTGAAATACTGTAGATATTTTTAGAGGATTTCTGCAGAAAAGAAACCAAAAGACGCTGGGTGACGTAGTAAATGTGACATCTTAGTATTCTTTACGCTTTGTTGGGTTCAGGTTGCAGCAACTTGCCTTTGGTTCTTCAGATGGAGGTCTTTTTTATTTTCTATATTCTATATTTTTTCTTTTTTGTCGAGACAGTGGAGGTGTTTTCTCTGTTTTTGTTCCTTTCCCAACTTTGTCCTCCGTCTCCATGTTCTGTTCTGGCCTTGGGCTTGGCCGGTGGTCTGGACTGGAGTCAGAGGAGATCAGGAGCTCGACGGCGGGAAAACCTTCCAGAGACGTTTGTCTGTCTGTCTGTCTGTCTGTCTGTCTGTCTGTCTGTCTGTCTGTCTGTCTGTCTCTGTCTGTCTGTCTGTCTGTTTGTTTCAAAAGGACATCAGTTCCCTGCCCCCATCACAGGCTGCATTCACTTCTCAGACTAACTTCTATTTGGCTGATCTGTATGTAAATCAAATATTTTGTGATAGATTGTGTTGATTATTTTTGGGGTTTCCTTTGTTTTTGGGGTTTAATTTATTTTATTTTTTGGGGGGGGGTTAATTTTTTCCCTCTTCGTTGAAAAGCGAGAAGACGGCATTTTCATACACATCTAGGAAGAAAAAAACCACATGGATAACTAAAATGGAATGTTGCTTTGAACCTTTTTTCTATTTAAAAATGAGATGATCATTTTCTGCACTACCTGGTTATGAATGAAAACTGTGTTGTGATTCTAGATGTGCTTTTGTGTGTTTTAACTGAGCTTGTCTTCCTGCAGTCACAGAATATACAGTAATCTAGCATCTCAACCGTATTCACTAGTTGTAAACTATTTATTGTGCTTTGGCCGACCAGACGTCAGCAGACAGAGGCTGCAGGTGGAGCAACACGCGGGGCCCAGTTCGGAGTGCAGCCAGAGGTCCCGGGCCCAGGCCCGGCCCCCGCTGCACCACTGCTGGTTTTTCTACGTTTAATTGGAGTTAATGGAAAGCATGACGTGGTAGACTCATTATGCAACTTGAACCACCTGAAGACTTTTCTACGTTAGAACCCGTATACGCTACACGCCCTATATATACAGCCGTGTACTCGAACAGTGCTTTCCTTATCGTTTCCTTTCTTTTACTTTCCTTTCATTTGCATCCTTCTCTGTCGTTCCCCAGTCAGTCTGTCCATCCGGAGGAGATGCACGAGCTTTACCAGTCAGCCCAGGCCTGTTGAGGACACAACGTGGACCCTTTGAATAAAAAGTCCTGTATTTACGTTGAAGTACTGGTCTGGATTCTGACGTTCTGCTTAGGAACTGATAGGTTTTCTCTCTCTCTCTCTCTCTCTCTCTCTCTCTCTCTCTCTCTGAAATGTTTGAACTTGAAAATTATTTTGTTTCTCTATAAAAAAAACACAAGATAAAAGAAAAAAAAGACTTTAGCCGACATTCTCAAACCATTTTTACATTCAGGAGGAGACTGAGCTTTAAAGGCGACAGAGGTACCGGGTTGTAAAAACGGGACTCCATGCAGGACCGGTGCCAAACAGGAAGTCCTGTCGAACTGCGCCTCCCACCATGCACCCAAGGTCAGCCCGCCAACGCGGTCGACTGGCTGCGAGGCAACGCGTCACTCACACCTCCTGTCAACACCTCAAACGCCACGGCGGCCTAAATGGCGCCAGGGGCCTCGCATCCTCCTAGAGTAATAAGGCCTGACGGCGGTGGTGATGGTGGGGGAAAGGTTAAGGTAAAGATGAACATGACAGAGTCAGTGATAACTTCTTGCAATATACTCTCACCTGCCTCGATGTACTGTATTTAGCAGCATGCAGTTTGTGGAACAAAGAAAAAGAGATGCCCGCGGAGCTCGCGCTCCCGGCATTCTTAGCCATTTATGGGTAAGTGGTTTAAGTGTTCATTCATCTTGTTTTTACAATATTTTTTTTCTATACAATAACTGTAAATAAAAGAACTCAATGTCTTTGTTCATTTAATACTATGCAAAAACGTCATGCTTTTCGATTGTTACCCACCCTTATCCTAGAGTGTGTTGCCGGAATGTTTGTGGTCTCAAAAGTCAGTAAAAAAAAAAAAAAATGTGATGTAAATTATTTTTTAGCTTGAGGAGAAAAACTTACATGATTACAAAAACCTACGACGATGAAACTATGGCAGAGGATGGTGATGGTGATGGTGATGATGATGATGATGATGATGATGGACTGTGACTTGCTGCTTGACTGTCCCATTTACCACACTCCTGACAGGAGGGCAAGTGGAAAAAACAAAAATAAAAAATGAAAAAGCATTCAATAAATCTCCCAGAGCAGCATGACCCAGAACAGTCCTGGCCCGTGTGACGTGTTCTGTTCTGACTGCGTGTGGTCTGTGTGTGTACTGGTTTAACTGGTTCTGTTGGGATCCCGCTCCAGCGCTGTCACTGGGCTACTTGTTTCTACTCTCCCACCATTGAAGTGGTGTGACGGTCACGCCCCCCAGTGGCCACACTAATGTAACCCCGGATGGTGTCTCCTAAGCCTGGCTTTAACTAAATATCCCACCCCGAGACTCCCGAACCCGGGGGGGGGGTATCTTATCCGGAGGGCCGGTGTGGGTGCAGGTCTGTGTCCCAACCAAGCAGTGACACACCTGATCCCACCAACCAACCAGCAGAGTCTCTGCTGAGGGCCTTGACCAGGAGACCCAGGTGTGCAGCTGCTTGGTTGGAACAAAGACCTGCACCTGAACCCACACCGGCCCTTCTGGGTGAGCCTGCCCAGCCTGCCCCACCCAGCCTCTGCGTTGGGCTGTTGGTTTGCTTATGTCCGAGGACTGGAGGTGGGGTGGAGAGCAGGCGCAGGAGTCGTTTGATTGCGGCGTGCTGGAAGATATGGGGGTTTTATTTTAATACACTTGAAAAAAAATCTTTGTATTGATTTTTGAAGCAGTGTTGCACACAAAACATTAGCTCTACAAAATGTCCAATTTGAGCTGGTTTCATGCATATATAAACAGAGCCTATTATAGTGAGGTATGCAAACAGTAGGAAAACAGTAATTAATCCATATTCCAATTAATTATCCCCAATCTTCATATATATACCCATTAGCCCCGTAACTCCTCCCACCCAGTCCCACCCACGTGTTTGTTACAAGAGAAGAAAAACCACACCGAGTGAAAGGCAGATAGGTACCCTCATTAAACCTATTAGCGACATAACAACCCCCACCCAAATGGCTGTTTAAACGGAAGAAAGGGGGAGGGCATCTAGCTCTTCTTCTTCTTCTTGGTGTTTATTGGCGGTTGGGGCATCTCGTTGTCATCGGGCTGAATGGGAGCCATCTTCAAATAATCGATAAAGGGCCTCCGGGTCATGGTAAAGGGTTTACTGGGGGGTTTAGGTGAAAATCTACATTTCTCAGGTTTGATGTGAGATGGTGCCTCCCTGAGCCAGCTATGCGATGACGTCACTGCGAGCCCCGCCCACCCGCCGGTAGCTATTGGCGGGAGTTTGCATACGTACGTCTCAGGATGCGCCATTTTGAACACGCTGTCCAGGACGCTACAAGTCCGCACCTTTCCAGCTCAACACCGTCAAACCTAAACTGAACTGACCTGCCAAGACGGAGTCCGCCGCCCACGGGACCTGAGACCCATATGGCCGAGGCCTTGTCGGAGGGACCTGCTAACTGCTAGCCTGCTACCTCAGTAAGCTAGCCCACCTCCCGGCTGCTTCTCTCGTCTTGGAAACCAGTCCTCCTTTCTGTTTCTTCAGTCCTCCTTTCTGTTTCCCCCCTCGTCTTTCAGCTCTTCTACACACTGCGGGTCAGGACTGGTACTGCTTGCTCAGCCCCGAACCCCCAGACCCGACTAGTCCGGACCAGGTGGTACAGCAACCCAGTGTTTCTCTTTATTGATGTCTCGCTTGTCCCCTTACAGAAATACAACGGAATTGTGTCTCGTAATTCCAAATGATTGTCCGTTAACAAGTCTTTAGCCTGAGCAGCGGCCATTTCTCAGAAATGCGCCAATTAGTAAATAATAACGTTCAAGTGAAATAACGCGAACTCGTGTATTCCGCGCCGCTCGCGGCAACGTCGACGAGAGGGTCCGACCCGTTAGCCGTTAGCCCGTTAGCCGAGGCCTACCGAGCCTGCTCAGCCGTGATCGCTACAGTACATTCGAGGCCACCACATTGGCACAAGATGGGTAATAAACTACAAAAATAAAAACGTCTTTTTAAACGTAACCGCAGTACGAAATAATAAACTTATCGGCATTCATATTTGTCCAACGAACTACATGGACGGCTAATTGACCTTTCGCAAAGCCCCGCCCCCCTTAGTTACTGTTGCTATGCCCGTCAAGCCTTTCAGAACTATCCAGGAAGTAGCCGGAAAACACCAAAACATGAAGGAAGAAATCAGCGCATTGTGTGGGTAAAAGTAACGGTAATAACACGTTAGCTGTATTAGCTAGCAATACTAGCTAGCAGCCAGCTTAGCTTGGAGCAGACAGGTATTTTTGGTGATTCTGGATGGATTAAGCTGGCCATGGGGTCTGCTATACTGCCAAATCTATTGCCCACATTGCACTTCTTGCGTTCTGGGTTTCGGGAAGGGAAAGAAAATTGCGCCCCCCCAAACTTTTCAGATCTGCAGATCCCATAGGCAGACCGTTTCAGCATTTTGTTGTGTGTTTGAAAGCTTGACGGACCGTTGCTAAGGTAGGATTGGACAAGCACCGTTCTGGGGCGGTACTTTGCAAAAGGTCAATTAATCAATTTTAAAGAGATTCATTAGAGTGAATCGACTGTGCATAACTAGTCCACTGATTTCCGGTTTCTACTGCAGCGGTCATACCAGTTTCCTGTTTGTTGGCGTGTGCTCCTGACAATGGCATATTTTTCGTGATGCCTGCAAGATTTACCATGGATACATGTCAACCACATGCACACAACTGTCCACACACTTTCACCTGCACCTACCACCACACTTTCACCTGCACCTACTACCACACTTTCACCTGCACCTACTACCACACTTTCACCTGCACCTACCAGCAAACTTTCACCTGCACCTACCACCACACTTTCACCTGCACCTACCAGCACACTTTCACCTACACTTACCACCGCACTTTCACCTGCACCTACCAGCACAACGGGTGAAAAGTTTCAAGTTGTGCATATCCAGTTAGGTCCACAATTCCGTCCGTCCACTCATCCTCATAATTGTGGACGTAACTTGATATGTACAACTTGAAACTTTTCACCCGTTTGCTGGTAGGTGCAGGTGAAAGTGTGTGGACAGTTGTGTGCATGTCGTTGAAATTTATCCATGGTAAATCTTGCAGGCATCGCGAACAATATGCCATTGTCAGTAGCACACGCCAACAAACAGGAAACTGCTATGACCGCTGCAGTAGAAACCGGAAGTCAGTGGACTACAGTTGGGTCACAATCGGCTCTGTGCATAAAATGGCCACAACCAACCCAAAAAAGGCAACAACAGCTGAACCAGAACAGAAAAAGTAAAAAAAAAAAAAAAAGACAGAGCGCTCCCTCTTGTGGCTACTCTACTCCAATTAGGAACTGCCTTACACCAGCAGAAACAGCGGAAAATATGAGATTGCCCTCTGGTGGCTATTCCAATTAATTCACCTCCTTACACCTATATTCTCAGTAGTCTGTGACCAGTCCTGCTCAGGTCAAACTGGGTCAGACATCCCAGGGTCTGGACTCCTGGGGTGTCTGGCATGTGTTTACATGAAGTTGGCTCAGAATTGAGACAGCTCAGTTTGTACGGTGGTTTTTACACCATAATAAAGAACTACAATTAACTTTTTCTTATTTGACTTACAATGAAACTACACTTGATATGCACAACTTGAAACTTTTCTAGTTGACTTTGACTAGGTGCGCAGTGGTTAGTGCGGTCGCCTCACAGCAAGAAGGTCCTGGGTTTGAGCCCCGGGGTAGTCCAGCCTTGGGTCGTCCTCTGTGTGGAGTTTGCATGTTCTCCCCGTGTCTGCGTGGTTTTCTCCGGGGGCTCCGTTTTCCTCCCACAGTCCAAAGACATGTAGGTCAGTTGAATCGGCCATACTAAAATTGTCCCTAGGTGTGTGTGTGTGTGTCGGCCCTGTGTGATGGCCTGGCACTCTGTCCAGGGTGTCTCCCCACCTGCCGCCCAGTGACTGCTGGGATAGGCTCCAAACTCATGACCCTGAGAGCAGGATAAGTGGTTTGGATGATGGGTGGAACTACTCTGATGAATATCAATATCAGTTTTCTCTTTTGACTTGAGTTTTAGGTTCGTATCAGCCGAGTAAAGAAAGCAGTTTACAATACAGAATATTTAACCATGAAATGGAAGCAAAACTGATGATAACTCATCTCTTCCTCAGCAAAATGTGGATGGACACACAGTTGGTTGGGTTGAGACACTACATGGCCAAAGTATGTGGAGACCTGATCATCACACCTATATGTGTTTGTTGAACATGTCATTCCAAAACCATGGGCAAAAATATGGAGTCAGTCCTCCCTTTGCTGCTATAAGCCTCCACTTTTCTGGGAAGGCTTTCCACTAGATTTCGGAATGTGGTTGCTGGGATTCACTCCCATTCAGCCACAAGAGCATCAGTGAAGTCGGGCACTGATGTTGGGGAGAAGGCCTGGCTCACAGTTGGCCTTCCAATTCATCCCAAAGGTGCTGGATGGGGTTGAGGTCAGGGCTCTGTGCAGGCCAGTCAAGTTCTTCCACACCAAACTCACCAAACCAAACCAAACCATGTCTTTATGGACCTTGCTTTGTGCACGGGGGCATTGTTTGTCTATGGAGACTGCATGGCTGTGCTGGATTTTATGCGTCTACCAGCAACGGATGTTTGAAATACCCAAATCCAGTCACTAGATGGGGTGTCAACATACATTTGGACACGTGGTGTAAATCATCTGGCTGAGGTTAAGTGGGGGCTGCTGTATGTCCCCTCCAGCAGAGGGCAGTATTTGACTGAAGCTATTTGAAGTCATATTAGGTCTCATGTAAAAACTCCTCTGGGTTTGTTCTGACCATCTCTTGTAACCCGAGAGGCTAAACACTGTTTTAAAACCTCCCGTTTCAGATGGATGAAACACAAAGCCTCATTCCGTGATGGATTCGGACATTTGCTGCCATTTACTCTGCTAATAATCCAATCTGCCCAAAAGTGAAATTAGGACTATTCCGTTTAATTGAAGGATCTATGACGCAATCTTAACAGAACAACGTATTAACAAAGGCCGGTGGCCCCTGTCTAAATGACTATGGTTGCAGCCGATGTTTTATTTTATGGAATTATCTTTATACTATTTTCAGTCGTAATCCGACCTCCGTTGTCTCTGATAACAGGTTTTCTATTTGAACCATGTTCACCAAACCCCCCTCTCTTCAGATTAGGACCTGAGGTTTCTGCTTCACGTTTGGCTCCAGAGGGGCCCGATGTTAACACGCATGAAGCAAACAGAAGAAGGGATGACAAAGATGTTTTCATTTCCTTTGTACATTCTTAGTTGTACCTCCTCCACCTGCTGCTCTTCTGTAATCTGCATCTTCCACCAGTTAATAGATGGGTTATAAAACCTCCTCATATGGGTTCTTCTGCAGACGTCCCTCGGCCTGCTGGGACGTTGAGTTATCAGGAACACTTTCATTTCATTTTTGTCATTTCGTTTCGTGTACTTGCGCACACGAAATGAAATGATACATGGTTTCCCCCAGCCCACAGCAGTGCAACACAAAGACAAACACACACATCCAAAAACTACAAGAACACATATATCCAACTAACACATATATCTAAACTCCTCCTTCCTTCCCGCTCCGATCAGGGTCCGTGGTCCTTGGCCCACCGGACGCAGCAGACCAGGCTCCCCCAGCCGATCCAGTGCCAGCTGTCCCAGCCAGACACCTTCAACACACCTCCCCTCACTCCACACGACAACACCAAAAACACAGTCAAGGCTAGGCGAGGCCGCCGCCAGACCTCCCTTGTTGTTATCAGAACCGCCGGTCTGCATGGGCTAGCAGTTAGCTTAGCCTGCCCCGCTTCCGCATCCTGTCAGACCGCCCTCGGTGTTTCCTCTTCGGGCACAGCTCCAGGCAGGGCCGTGGTCCCTGGGCCCACAGGACGCAGCAGACCAAGCTCTCCCAGCCATCAAATGAAGACAAAGTTAAGACATGGGCAAAGACACTGCATGGACGTTACTGGGTGAGACCGCCACAAACACAAGCTCACGCTGTTGTTGTGTGGTAAATAACAACACCACGTCCCCACACGGCATCGGGGGACAGAGTCCATATCGGTTGGGGTCAGACAACATATGGGGCAGGGCATGAAAACTTCTACAGGCTCTTATATTTTATTCTATATGTATTATATGTGTATATATTTTATACATATTATATGTGTATATATTTTATTCTATATGTATTATTGTATGTATTATGTAGTGTGGCTGAGAATTATGAGAACTTTGGCATACACGGCCCCTCCACCAGGCAGTGTAGGCCATAACTCTCATCATGGCCTACACCGCCTTATGAAAGGCTGTGTATTATGAATTATGGCCTACACGGTCATAAGAGAGGGTGTGTAGGCCATAGTTCTCAGCTACACTCTCTCACACACTGTTTAGCCCTGTGATGGCCTGGCGGCCTGTCCAGGGTGTCTCCCCGCCTGCCACCCAATGACTGCTGGGATAGGCTCCAGCATCCCCGTGACCCTGAGAGCACGATAAGCGGTTTGGATAATGGATGAATGAATGTATTATATGTGTATATATTTTACATGTATTATATGTGTATATATTTACACTTTTAAAGTATTCATACGGTTCTTTAATTCACTAGAAACTCGGACAGAGAGACAAAAGGAACAAACCAGTTAATGGGGAGCGGATGATGTCAGGACCGTGAGCATCAGCAGGCGAGCCCCTGCATGCAGAGCAGACTCCCACTCCCACAGCCCCGGCAGATTAGCAGCCAGTGCATTCAGATCTATGTGTGAGGGCCCATTTCCAGGAAGAATGGCCTGTTAGGAGGCCCCGAGCTGAATCCTGCTGCTTCCCTTTGGCCCAACACAAGCTGCTGGAACTGACAGGCCTTTACAGTCCGCCAGCACTGGTGGAGGTTTGTTCCCCTCTTCTGTTACTTCTAAAGGACTGATTCTGAAATTACTCTGTGTGTGTGTGTGTGTGTGTGTGTGTGTGTGTGTGTGTGTGTGTGTGTGTGTGTGTTTGTGTGCGCACCAGTGTATTTGTGTGCAACCGTCCATGTAAATGTGTTTAGTATAGCTTTGTGTGTGTGTTTGTGCGCGTGTACGTGCACGTGGGCAAGCGTCCACACACACGTCTTTGTGTGAGCACCAGCCTTGGCAATTGTCGTAATGGGATAAGGGGAGAGCCTGGTTCCTGTTCTGAGGAGGGAACTTTGAGAATGACATGGGAATCTTTGGGAAACACACACACACACACACACTGCATATGTTGCACCACGGTGCCATGGTTGGTTGGGCACAAAGAGGAGGTGATGGGTTGTGACTTGGGTCTTGCTAAATCATGAGACGTCTCAGGTGTGTCTCCAGCGTTGTGTTCACTGTAATGTAAAAAAATGACAGTTGATAAATCCAGTGACAAAACATTAAATATGTTAAACACTTTTTTTTAAGTTTTAAAGTTTTGAACGTGTGGTCTTAATGTCATCCATTTAACTCAGCTCAATGTGCAGAAAGCTGGAGCTGCAGTGAAGGCTCCTGACCAGCAGGTGTCGCCTGAGACTGAGCATGAATACAGGTCTGTGATTTGTTCAGTTTGAGTAGAAGGTGACGGGATAGTATTGTTGTAATGTATTACATTACCAGGAGGGGTCCTTTACTCAGCAGGTGTAGAAGATGAGTTTGGAGAATGTGGGTGAACTTCTACTAACAAAAATCTCTTTCCTCAAATCATAATGTATAGCTGAGGATAACACACAACTCACACGTGTGCACGCTAACACAAACACACACACGCATACACAAACACAAACACTTCAGTATGTGTGTGTAACCATCAATCGATATTACAGCTGTTTTCATTACCCATGGTCCATTGCACACCTAGTGTCATTAATATGCCAGAGCCTCAGAAGGCGGTCTGCAGGTGTCTGTAGGTGTCTGTAGGTGTCTGCAGGTGTCTGTAGGTCGACTGAAAGACAGAATGACTGATGGTCACTCACCGTATTGTGTTTCTTATGTGGGATCAGCGCGCTGGGGAGACATCCAGGATCCAGACTACCTCAGCGTTCTGCTTGTGAAGCATTGAGCATGTCTAACAAACGTCCATCTCAGTGAGTTGAGGAGAGTCAGATGAACGGGCTGATCTGTACAGGTCCAGATCAGATGAGCGTGGTGGATCCAGACGACAGAGACGCACCTCACTGGACTCGCATGAGGAGTTTCATTTAAAGGCGAGTTTATTTCTCTGGCCCACCTCATACACAGAGATGTGGAACAAGACAGACAGATTAACAAAGAGAAGAACATTACTGAGATGTGGAACAAGACAGACAGATTAACAAGGAGGAGAACATTACTGAGATGTGGAACAAGATAGACAGATTAACAAGGAGAAGAACATTACTGAGATGAGGAACAAGACAGACAGATTAACAAGGAGAAGAACATTACTGAGATGAGAGAGTAACAAGGAGGAGAACATTACTGAGATGTGGAACAAGACAGATTAACAAGGAGGAGAACATTACTGAGATGTAGAACAAGACAGACAGATTAACAAGGAGAAGATCATTACTGAGATGTAGAACAAGACAGACAGATTAACAAGAAGAACATTACGGAGAAATGGAACAAGACAGACAAATTAACGAGGAGAACATTATTGAGATGTGGAACAAGACAGACAGATTAACAAAGAGAATAACATTACTGAGATGAGAGAAAGAGTAACAAGGAGGAGAACATTACTGAGATGTAGAACAAGACAGACAGATTAACAAGGAGAAGAACTTTACTGAGATGTGGAACAAGACAGACAGATTAACAAGGAGAAGAACATTACTGAGATGAGAGAGAGTAACAAGGAGGAGAACATTACGGAGATGTGGAACAAGACGGACAAACTAACGAGGAGAACATTACTGAGATGTGGAACAAGACAGACAGATTAACAAGGAGAAGAACATTACTGAGATGAGAGAGAGTAACAAGGAGAAGAACATTACGGAGATGTGGAACAAGACAGACAAACTAACGAGGAGAACATTACTGAGATGTGGAACAAGACAGACAGATTAACAAGGAGAAGAACATTACTGAGATGTGGAACAAGACAGACAGATTAACAAAGAGAAGAACATTACTGAGATGAGAGAAAGAGTAACAAGGAGGAGAACATTACTAAGATGTAGAACAAGACAGACAGATTAACAAGGAGAAGAACATTACTGAGATGTGGAACAAGACAGACAGATTAACAAGGAGAAGAACATTACTGAGATGAGAGAGAGTAACAAGGAGGAGAACATTAAGGAGATGTGGAACAAGACAGACAAACTAACGAGGAGAACATTACTGAGATGTGGAACAAGACAGACAGATTAACAAGGAGAAGAACATTACTGAGATGTGGAACAAGACAGACACATTATCAAAGAGAATAACATTACTGAGATGAGAGAAAGAGTAACAAGGAGGAGAACATTACTGAGATGTAGAACAAGACAGACAGATTAACAAGGAGAAGAACATTACTGAGTTATAGAACAAGACAGACAGATTAACAAGGAGAAGAACATTACTGAGATGTGGAACAAGACAGACAGATTAACAAGGAGGAGAACATTACTGAGATGTGGAACAAGACAGACAGATTAACAAGGAGAAGAACATTACTGAGATGTGGAACAAGACAGACAGATTAACAAGGAGAAGAACATTACTGAGATATGGAACAAGACAGACAGATTAACGAAGAGAAGAACATTACTGAGATGAGAGAGAGTAACAAGGAGGAGAACATTATTGATATATAGAACAAGACAGGCAGATTAACAAGGAGAAGAACATTACTGAGATGTGGAACAAGACAGACAGATTAACAAGGAGAAGAACATTACTGAGATGTGGAACAAGACAGACAGATTAACAAGGAGAAGAACATTACTGAGATGTGGAACAAGACAGACAGATTAACAAGGAGAAGAACATTACTGAGATGTGGAACAAGACAGACACATTAACAAAGAGAAGAACATTACTGAGATGAGAGAAAGAGTAACAAGGAGGAGAACATTACTGAGATGTGGAACAAGACAGACAGATTAACAAGGAGGAGAACATTACTGAGATGTGGAACAAGACAGACAGATTAACAAGGAGAAGAACATTACTGAGATGTGGGACAAGACAGACAGATTAACAAGGAGAAGAACATTACGGAGATGTGGAACAAGACAGACATTAACGAGAAGAACATTACTGAGATGTGGAACAAGACAGACAGATTAACAAGGAGAAGAACATTACTGAGATGTGGGACAAGACCGACAGATTAACAAAGAGAAGAACATTACTGAGATGTGGAACAAGACAGACAGATTAACAAGGAGAAGAACATTACTGAGATGTGGAACAAGACAGACATTTAACGAGGAGAAGAACATTACTGAGATGATAGAAAAAGAGTAACGAGGATGAGAACATAACTGAGATGTGGAACAAACATCAACAAGGAGAAGAACATTACTGATATGTGGAACAAGACAGACAGATTTAACGAGGAGAAGAACATTACTGAGATGATAGAAAAAGAGTAATGAGGAGGAGAACATTACTGAGATGTGGAACAAGACAGACAGATTAACAAGTAGAAGAGCACTACTGAGATGTAGAACAAGACAGAGAGATTAACGAGAAGACCTGAGATGTGGAACAAGAGACCGATTAACAAGGAGAAGAACATTACTGAGATGTGGAACAAGACAGACAGATTAACAAGGAGAAGAACATTACTGAGATGTAGAACAAGACAGACACATTAACAAAGAGAAGAACATTACTGAGATGAGAGAAAGAGTAACAAGGAGGAGAACATTACCGAGATGTGGAACAAGACAGACACATTAACAAGGAGGAGAACATTACTGAGATGTGGAACAAGACAGACAGATTAACAAGGAGAAGAACATTACTGAGATGTGGAACAAGACAGACATTAACAAAGAGAAGAACATTACTGAGATGAGAGAAAGAGTAACAAGGAGGAGAACATTACTGAGATGTGGAACAAGACAGACAGATTAACAAGGAGAAGAACATTACTGAGATGTGGAACAAGACAGACAGATTAACAAAGAGAAGAACATTACTGAGATGAGAGAAAGAGTAACAAGGAGGAGAACATTACTGAGATGTGGAACAAGACAGACAGATTAACAAGGAGAAGAACATTACTGAGATGTGGAACAAGACAGACAGATTAACAAGTAGAAGAACATTACTGAGATGAGAGAGTAACAAGGAGGAGAACATTACTGAGATGTGGAACAAGACAGACAGATTAACAAGGAGGAGAACATTACTGAGATGTGGAACAAGACAGACAGATTAACAAGGAGAAGAACATTACGGAGATGTGGAACAAGACAGACAGATTTAACGAGGAGAAGAACATTACTGAGATGAGAGAAAGAGTAACAAGGAGGAGAACATTACTGAGATGTGGAACAAGACAGACACATTAATAAAGAGAAGAACATTACTGAGATGAGAGAAAGAGTAACAAGGAGGAGAACATTACCGAGATGTGGAACAAGACAGACACATTAACAAGGAGGAGAACATTACCGAGATGTGGAACAAGACAGACACATTAACAAGGAGGAGAACATTACTGAGATGTGGAACAAGACAGACAGATTAACAAGGAGAAGAACATTACTGAGATGTGGAACAAGACAGACAGATTAACAAGGAGAAGAACATTACTGAGATGTGGGACAAGACAGATTAACAAAGAGAAGAACATTACTGAGATGTGGAACAAGACAGACATTTAACGAGGAGAAGAACATTACTGAGGTGTGGAACAAGACAGACATTTAACGAGGAGAAGAACATTACTGAGATGATAGAAAAAGAGTAATGAGGATGAGAACATAACTGAGATGTGGAACAAACATTAACAAGGAGAAGAACATTACTGATATGTGGAACAAGACAGACAGATTTAACGAGGAGAAGAACATTACTGAGATGATAGAAAAAGAGTAATGAGGAGGAGAACGTTACTGAGATGTGGAACAAGACAGACAGATTAACAAGTAGAAGAGCATTACTGAGATGTAGAACAAGACAGACAGATTAACTAGTAGAAGATTATTACTGAGATGTAGAACAAGACAGACAGATTAACGAGAAGACCTGAGATGTGGAACAAGACAGACAGATTAACAAGGAGAAGAACATTACTGAGATGTGGAACAAGACAGACAGATTAACAAGGAGAAGAACATTACTGAGATGAGAGAGTAAAAACAAAATGGAGGGATGTAGTAAAGATGTGTTCAACAGAGTTAAAGTTATGAAGCCGATTTAAACTCAAATCAGAGTTTATTTTTCAAATGCACAGTAACAGTACAGTTCAGTAGCTTTACTTACTACATGATTATGTAGTAGATAAAGTAAACTTGTCATCCGAATGACAGTAAATAAATAAATGTGTAAAAGGTTATTGACAATAGAAGTTATGAGTACAGACCATCTGAGAGAAGTTCAGTTGAGTCCAGCCTCAAATCAACTGTAGACAAACAATCACACGGCTTCATTATGACTCCCCTGGACAGCAATGGATGTACAGTGTGCATGCATGTGCACATGCACATACAGTATGTCTGTAAGTGCGCTGGTCTAACCATCTTTGAATAAAAATTGATGTGTGGCTGCAGGTCTTGGCTGCAGGTTAAAGGTCACCATTCAGTCATGAACAGGAAGTGAAGCTGATGCACACGCTCCTCTACTCCATCACTCCTCATCCTCTCTTTTTTCCCCTTACGCCATTACACACCGTCTGTCTTCATTTCTCTGTTCTATCTTTTCTCTCCTCCACATATTCATGTGTAGTCATTGCAAACGTGTGTGTGTTGCGGTGAGTTGTGTCATGGCAGCTGGTGTAATTACAGCCATGCCTTTGGAGCATGTCTGTTTCTTGTTCTTTTTGAGTAGGAAAAGAGGAAGATATGTGAATTTTATAAATATGGTCCCATCTCTATTGTCTCTATTGTAAATATGGTCTCGTCTCATTGGCCTCGCGGCCTGTCCAGGGTGTCTCCCCGCCTGCTGCCCAGTGGCTGCTGGCATAGACTCCAGCACCCCTGCCACCCTGAGAGCAGGACAAGCTGGTTTGATAATGGATGGATGGATGGTCCCATCTCTGTGGAGGAGACATGCATTGCATTAATCCACATAGAAGATCAAATATTGGAAAATCTATAATGGCTGAAATCAGTTACAGATGAGTAATCCATTTCCCAACCTCTGGCTCTTCATAGTCTGCTGTTCCCATGTTCACATGCCTTTCCCCCCAAATGCCAAAGACGTGCATGTTGGCTGAATTTTAGACATCTCCTCCCCTTTTTCTCCCAATAGGCTCTGTGCATAACTGTAGTCCACTGACTTCCGGTTTCTACTGCAGCAGTCACACCAGTTTCCTGTTTGTTGGCGTGTGCTGTCGGCAAGTTACGTCCACAATTCCGTCCGTCTGTTCATCCTCATTATTGTGGACGTAACTTGATATGTACAACTTGAAATGTTTCATCCGTTTGCTGGCAGGTGCAGGTGGAAGTGTGTGGACACTTGTGTGCATGTGGTTGACATTTATCCATGGTAAATCTTGCAGGCATTGCGAACAATATGCCATTGTCAATAGCACTCGCCAACAAGTAGGAAACTGGTGTGACGGCTGCAGTAGAAACCGGAAGTCAGTGGACTACAGTTATGCACAGAGCTGATTGTATCCGTCCAATTCCCCGACTCTTCCGAGCCGTCCCAGTCCTTGCTCCACCTCCTCTGCTGATCCGGGGAGGGCTGCAGACTACCACATGCCTCCTCTGATACACGTGGAGTCACCAGCCGCTTCTTTTCACCCGACAGTGAGGAGTTTCACCAGGGGGGCGTAGCGTGTGGGAGGATCACGCTATTCCCCCAGTTCCCCCTCCCCCCTAAACAGGCACCCCGACCGACCACAGGAGGCGCTAGTGCAGCGACCAGGACACATACCCACATCCGGCTTGTGTTGTGTCTGTAGTGTCTGTTGTGTTGTGTCTGTAGGGACGCCCGACCAAGCCGGAGGTAACACGGCGATTCGAACTGGTGATATCCGTGTTGGTAGGGAACGGAATAGACCGCTACGCCACCCGGATGCCCCGAATTTTACATTTAAAGTTGTTAAATCTAGCATTTTAAACATTCACAGCGTCTCCACTCACTCTGCCCAATCTTTGCTGGGACCAACAACCCTGAACTGGATTAAACAAACGCGTGTACATAATGTCGGTGTCAGCACAACGCTCAGCGTGCAGGAAATACATCAGAGGCTATCTTTTCTCTTTGTGGCATCTCTGCAGAAGGGGAGGTGATGCTGAAGCGGTGTACAACGCAGCTCTGTCCCCCTCGCACAACATTGATATGCAGAATAGCAACATGCTCTCTGGCAGGCGTCTGCAGGGCTGGCAGTGCTCAGCACTACTGGGTGGCCTGTATGGTGCTGCCGCCTGGCCAGACACACCGAGGTGGGGTCAGCTGGTGTGAATCTGTGTGTGTGTGTGTGTGTGTGTGTGTGTTTGGAAGGAGGTAGAGAGTGATAGCATTAGCATGCATGAGTGTGTAAATATGCATATGTGCACACCCACACACAACCCATGAACACACATGCTCAGTAGACAGGTTTGGGTGCATGGATCAGGTGGTTATCAGTTGTGTGCTCTTGTCTGGGTGTGTAAACAGGCAGAAGTGATTGTGTTGTCTTAATGAAGCCGAATTCAGCAGCACTTGAATGGACGTGCTGGTTTGGCTGGAGCTGGTTTGTTGAAGCTGAGTTCTGGTTCTGTTGAGCCGGGCTCTTTGTCTTCTGCTTCCCCCCCGGTTCCTCTTGGTATTTTTTCCTCCTCGCTTTTCTTCTCGTCGTTTCAGAGCGTGCTCGGGGAAGTGACCCATGTGTCAGTGTTCTGGTTGAATCACTCCAACAAATTGCTGTGGATGTGAAGACCAGGCCTCCATCTCTGTCCACCCTGAGCACCGTCACTGGCTGGTATGGCAGTTCTGAACAGGTTCTGTCACAGCCTGGTTTCCTCATGCCGCTGATGGACTCAGCGTCCCACCGCCTCACAGCTGTTGAAGGGAGTTTTTCCATTCAGTCTGAATTTTTACCTGAACAGAAAGTTTGTTGTGTTGGTTTCTTGGTCCTCAAGTTTCTGAGGTTCTTACGTCAAACAACTTCGCATTTTAATTATGCTGTTGTGTTATTTACTTTCCTCTTAGCTGTCGCTCGTCCTGTGTAGAATAAGACACAGGTCGTCATGTGGCCCGGTGAACCTGGAGTAACCTCATGGTTTAGAAATGGTGAAACCTTCAAACATCTGGCGCCCATTAGAACGTCACATTCAGCAAACAGTGTTGTGACACGCCACAACTCCCACCATCTCATAGTTCCATGTCTGTCATATGTCATATGCATGTCACGTGTGTATATCACATGTCATATGCATGTCACATGCGTATATCATGTCATATGCATGTCACGTGTGTATATCACATTACATATGTATCACGTCATATGCAGGTCATGTGTGTATATCACATGTCATATGAATGTCACGTGTGTGTATGTATCACATGATACATGTGTATATCATGTCACATGAATGTCACGTGTACATCACATGCTACATGTGTATATTATGTTACATGTGTATATCACATGTTATATGTATGCCACCTGTATATCACATGTTACATGTGTATATCATATCATTTGCATTTATATCACATCATATATATGACATGTTTGTGTCACATGTCATTTGCATGTCATGCACATCACGTGTGTATATCACATGTTGCATGTATTGCTCTTTCACGTGTTTATTCAGAAAAAGTCAAACCGGAACTACAAGCAGACACTCGAGGACAGTACAGCCCATTAGCGACACCATTGTCAAATTACTGTATTACAACAATCCCACTAAATTTTACAATGGCATTAAGGCACTTCACACTAAATTATATTACTAAGGGCCGTGCTCTCCTTCACAAATAATGTCAAGATAATAAATCTTTAAACTGAAAAAACTTGCAAGATTCCTTTTCTTACTCCTTTTACCTTGCTTACAGCTTTCTTACCATTTTCAACAGAAAAACAGTACCTCTTACAGTAAACAGAATTACATAGGGAAAAGCCCAATCTCTCTCTTAAGATATTCAAACTTCTGTTTAGTCAGTGCCTTGGTCAAGATATCTGCCCTCATGTCATTTGTTGGGCAATATTGCAGTTCTGTTTGCCCGTTCTGCACACATTCACGGATGTAGTGGTAGCGAATGTCTATGTGTTTAGTCCTTGAGTGATCCACTGGATTCTTCGCGATTGCAATGGCTCCTTGATTGTTCTCCACTGTGGGTGTAGCATCGACTCCGAGATCATTCAGTAATCGTCTCAGCCAGGTACCCTCTTGAGCAGCTTGACTGAGTGCGACGTACTCGGCTTCTGCTGTTGAAAGTGCAACTTGCCTGTTTCTTGCTGAGCCAGCTCACTCACTGCTCCTCCACTCAGTAAGAATATGTTGCCGGTTGTTGAATGGCGGTCATCCTGATCACCGGCCCAGTCAGCATCTGAGAAGCCGACCAAAGTTCCAGACTGACTGCTCATACTTGAGAGCAAGGTTCACTGTACCTTTCAAGTATCGAAGTATTCTCTTCACAGCAGTCAGATGTGCAGCATCTGGATTTGCGTTGAACTTTGACACAGCACTCACTGCTTGAGCTATGTCTGGTCATGTGGCCATTGCAGCATATAGCAGACTTCCTACCATGGACTGATAGGTACTTTGGTTCACAGGCTTACTGACACCATCACTTTTTTTTAATTTGACGTTGGCATCAGCAGGAGTTGCAACAGGATTTGCATTATCCATCCCATATTTCTGAAGAATGGCTTCAATGTAATGCTTCTGATGAAGTAAGATACAGTTCTTTTCTTTGTCTTGGACAACAGAGATGCCCAGGATATAGGACAGCTCACCCATGTCCTTCATCTTGTAGCGCTTCTTGAGAGCCATTTTCAACTCGTTCATGCTTGCAATCGACTCTGTAATCAGAATCAGATCATCCACATAAACAGCGAGTATCTCAAGCTCTTGTCTTGATCTCACAAACACTCAGGGGTCTGATGTGCTCTGTTTAAATCCAATTTCCATCATGAACTCCGTGAAAGCCTTGCTCTAG
The DNA here is from genome assembly GCA_022114975.2 of Lampris megalopsis. Classification (NCBI taxonomy): domain Eukaryota; kingdom Metazoa; phylum Chordata; class Actinopteri; order Lampriformes; family Lampridae; genus Lampris; species Lampris megalopsis. Next base: position 476,550 of record JAJHIY020001375.1, read on the forward strand.
CAGCGAGGAGACTACTTCAGTCCATAGATTGATTCCTTCAGTTTACACACCAGGTGTTCCTGCCCTGGTTTGATGTATCCCTCTGGTTGCTCCGTGTAGATTTCTTCTTCCAGGTGTCCATTAAGGAATGCAGTTACTACGTCCATCTGGTGCACATGTAGATTGTTCTGGATGGCAAAGGACAGTAATGTATGAATTGAGCTGAATCTTACCCCGGGTGAAAAAGTTTCATCATAGTCAGCACCATACAACTGTGAGTAGCCCTTGGCAACGAGTCTGCACTTGTATCTCTCCACTCGTCCATCACTATGATGCATCTTGATCCTATGGCCTCTCTATCCCTTGGTAAATCCACCAAGTCCCACGCCTCATGTTCCATCAGTGACTCATATTCCAAGTCAGCCGCCTCCTGCCATTCCTTGGCATTAGTACTCATAATTGCTTCTTTCAGTGTGCTTGGCTCTGTGACACGACACACATTGGCATAATGATCAACAGTCACTATATCAGCAAACTCATCATATCCATATCTCCTTGGAGCCCTTCTGATTCTGCTTCCTTCTCTAGCAGCGTAATCGACAGTGACCTCGTCATCTGGTGTTCCACTCTCATCTGTGTTCATGGTTACCTCGTTCTCTGAGCAGGTCACTTCCTGTTTCCAATCGAAGTCTGATTCATTAAAGATGACATCACGACGAATTAGAATCCTCCTTTCTCTTCATCAAACAGGCGATAGCCTTTGGCATTGTTTGCATATCCCATGAAATTAAGTTTCACAGCCTTCTTGTCCAGTTTTCTTCTATGTCTGGGATATGTGCATAAGCAACACAGCCAAACACTCTCATGTGACTCATGTCCGGCTTTTTGCCACACCATCTCTCATAGGGTGTCTCTTGCTTAAGGACAGATGTGGGCAGCCTGTTCTGTATGTAAGCTGCCGTTGCTACAGCCTCTGCCCAGTACATCTTTGGCAATTTAGCATGAGACAGCATACTTCTAGCTGCTTCAATTAATGTCCTATTTTTTCTTTCTGCAACACCATTTTGCTGTGGTGAGTGAGGTACAGTCATCTCATGATGGATACCCTGAGCCTTCAAATATTGTTGAAACTCCTTTGATGTGTACTCACCACCATTGTCTGTTCTCAGTCTCGTGACGTTCTGCCCACACTCATTGGAGAATGTTTTCTCAAATTCCTTGAATTCGCTAAGGACTTCACTCTTCTGTTTCAGAAAGTATACCTTGCAGCATCTAGAGTAATCATCGATAAAAGTCACAAAATATTTTGCTCCACCTATAGATTCAGTCTGCATGGGACCACAGACGTCACTATAGATCAGCTGACACTTGCGTTTAGAATGGATTTCTTCAACTGGCTTGTATGGCTTTCTAGACAGCTTGCCTTCCACACATCCTTCACAGTAAGGAGCCTCTTTCTCTGTAGAGAAGTCCACTCCGTTCACCAGATCTTTTAGTTCCTTCAGCTTGGTGGTGTGACCCAGGCGCTGGTGCCACAGGCAGGCTGCTACTGATGTAGTTGATGCACCATGACAGACAGACGAACTTCCTTCGACGTCCAGCTGATACAGCCCATCAGATCTTTGTGTTCCCATTCCTTGAAGAGTTCCATCTTTCCCACGTATGTAGCAGCGAGACTTCTTGAACTGCACCGTATTTCCTTTTCTGGCAGCAGCTATCACTGATAATAGATTCCGAGATAGCTTTGGAACATACACCACGTCATACATTGTGACATTTTTTACATCACTTACTTTGAAAGTCATTCTCATTTTGACATTGCCAAGTCCTAGGGCATCAACCACCCTGCCATCACCGAGATTCACAGATTGTGCTTTTGAGAATTGCTGGTAGTCTTGAAGAATTTCTTTATTACATGTCATGTGCTTTGATGCTCCCAAACCAATCAACTATTCGACCTGTTGTGGCCTCTCAGTCGGGTTTGCCTCTTTAGCAACAAAGGCACTTTCAGACGAATCTTCTGCATCTTCACAAATCATGCTTTTGGCCTTGTGGGTTTTCCTTTTCTTTTTCCAACTTGGACAGTCGCGCTTTATATGTCCTTCTTTCCCACATTTGTAACATCTCCACGTGCTTGGTCTTTCAGCTCTCACTGCCTTGGAGTTAGCCTGCATATCTCCATGAAATTGTGATGACATGGCTGATGCACCACCTGATGTAGCACCACTGGAGTTGTTATTAGCATTTACTCGCTTTTGCTCTTCATTTATTAATGCTTGCTAAATAAACTGAAGTGTCAAATTGTCAATCTTTGTTTCTAGCGCAGTAACAATTGTAGCATAGCTTGGTGGCAAACTACCCAAGAGTGTTATAATTTGGTCTTCCTCTTCAATCACAGAACCTATTGCTCCTAGCTGATCTGTCAGTTCCTTCATTTGTTTTAAATGTTAATTTAAACTTTCTCCTTCCTTGTCTGTGAATGTTCTCATTCATCCAGGTCATAGTTATCCAAAAGAGTTGAATCAAGTGCAACTGGACTTGGTTATATATCCGTGAAGATGTTTCGCCTCTCATCCAAAAGGCTTCTTCAGTTCGTGCTTTTCTGACTAGACCAAGCTAATCTGACTGGCTGGTGATGAAACTCAGATATTTAGCCTCTTTGGAGTCGTTATCAGAGCTATTGATGTCAATGGCTCTTTTGTGTTCCGATGTTTAGCAACGACAGTCGTTTTCAGAGCTATTGATGTCAATGGCTCTTTTGTGTTCCGAAGTTTAGCAACGAGTCATTGGAGGTGTTAGTTTTGACTTCGTTAGTGCTCCATTCAGTGGTCATGAGTTGTTGGAGTCGTTAGTGACCGACTGTTGTTCTTGAAGGCTAAGCTTTTGAGTCTCCTGGGTAGAGATGAAAGGACAGCATTGTAAGTGGGAGACTGGGCAAACTGTTGTTCTTTACATCTTCCCTTGTGAACTTAATGTTCTTGTCCACTGAGTTGATGTGTTTGGTAAACGCTTGCACCTCTTGTGTTTGGATTTTGACCCATGTGCCTCTTGTGTTTGGATTTGTGGACGACACATGGGTCAAAATCCAGTTTTCCATTCTTGGACTGTAACGTCCACATTGGGGAAGACAGGAGCCTCCACATTGGGGTTTACAGGAAACCTACACACACAGACCAATATCTACATTTCGACTCACAACACCCGCTGGAACCCAAACTGGGCGTCATCAGAACCTTGCAACACAGAGCTGATAATATGCCCAGCAGCACTCAGGCCCAACTGAAAGAGCACAAACACCTGAGGGAAGCTCTAAAAACCTGCGGCTACCCCAGCTGGACCTTTGTGAAAACTGCAACATGTTCCAGAAAGACCAACCGGGTGAGCAATGAGGAGAAGAGGAACAGAAGGAATAACATAGTCATCCCGTACGTTTCTGGGGTCTCCGAGAAACTCAGGAGAATTTTTAACAAACACCGCATCCCAGTATACTTCAAATGCAGCAACACACCCTGACAAAAACTGGTTCATCCCAAAGACCGTGTACCACACACCCAGAAAAGCAATCTGATGTATGCTGTACAATGCAATGAGGATTGCACTGACCAATACATAGGAGAAACCAAACAACCACTATACAAACGGATGGCCCAACACAGAAGGCCAAACTCCTCAAGACAAGACTCAGCAGTCTGTCTACACCTAAAGGAGAAGACACACTCCTTCCAGGACAGCAACGTACACATTTTGGACAGAGAAGATAGATGGTTTGAAAGAGGGGTGAAGGAAGCCATCTATGCAAAACTGGAAAAACCATCCCTCAACAGAGGAGGAGGTCTGCGACACCACCTATCTCCCACTTACAATGCCATCCTTTCATCTCTACCCAGGAGACTCAAAAGCTTAGCCTCCAAGAACAACAGTCGGTCACTACCAGCTCCAATGACTCATAACCACTGACTGGAGCACTAACGAAGTCGAAACAAACACCTCCAACGACCGTCGTTGCCAAACATCGGAACACAAAAGAACCATTGACATCAATAGCTCTTATAACGACTCCAAAGAGGTTAAATATCTGAGTCTCATCACCAGCCAGTCAGACTAGCTTGGTCTAGTCAGAAAGGCACGAACTGATGAAGCCTCTCGGATGAGAGGCGAAACGTCTTCACAGATATATAACTGAGTCCAGTTGCACTTGATTCAGTTCCTTTGTTTCTCCTTCCTTCATTTCAAATCTGAAATATTTTTTCTTCAGGAAGTTTATTTGCCAAAGTATCTCTCAAAATGTCCTTTCAGCATGTTCCACACCTCTTTTGGAGTCTGGCAGCTTGTTATCAGGTACAAGTGGGGTGTACTTACATTCAGCACTAACACAGAGGACGCCTTCTCTCTCCGTTTCATGAATTCAGCTTGTGCGTGTGCATTAGCATCCGCGGCTAGGATACCCGTCTCCATTAGCAGGCCCCATAGTCCTTTAGCTTTCAGCAAGTGTTCCATCTGAAATTTCCACATTGCCCAGTTCTCTGGTCTGCTCAGCTTGTCAATAAACAGCTTATCTTCCATTGTGAATTCCACAACACCGTTTATCTCACACAAAACACCTTGTAAAACAGCCTTTTAGCGACGCTCTGGGCCCATAACCTATTGCTCTTTCACGTGTTTATTCAGAAAAAGTCAAACCGGAACTACAAGCAGACATTAGAGGACAGTACAACGCATTAGCGACACCCATTGTCATATGCATGCCACATGTATATCACATGTCATATACATGTCATGTGTGTCACATGTCATGTGCATGTCACATGTGTATGTCACGTGTCATGTATGTTAAATGTGTATGTGAAGTCATGTCTGTCACATGTGTACGTCGTGTGTAGAAGACATGTCAGCCTTTCTGCTGTCCACCTTTTCAAATAAGAAATTGCTGCACCTATATAGTTGGGTGTGTGTGTATGTATATGTGTGTGTGCTTGTCTGTATGTGTGTGTGTATGTGTGTGCACATGCGCGCAGGTGCACTACAGTGCAAAATTTTACCTTGAGTCCAATACTTTGTAACCTGTTCATAATAGTATTTAAGTGTTCACTAATAACATGTGTTATTACTGTCTGACCTCTGTCACCCCACCCGTTTTTCTGTTGTGTTTTGTCTGATGCTGATCTGTATGATCCACATGATCCATGTGATCCACATGATCCATGTGAACCAGACCAACACATGTGGCCAGCAGGTTTGATCCTGATCCTGATTCTGGTTCAGAACATGTGTGAAGAGGCCTCATCAGACCCTGACAGTGTTTCCTGGGTTCTGTAAAGAGAGTGACAGATATAAAGACAAACTGATGGAGGCTCGGAGGCTCTGGAGGAAAAGAACCAGCTGTCACAAAAAAACCCCAAAGCAACACTTATGTAACATACTGTGCGTAAACAGAGGACATGCGGACTAATTTTCCCTCCCTTTCTCATTCTTTCTCTCACTCTTCCTTCATCTGCCCTTCTGTCCTCCTCTCGTGTTTTATTTCATCTGCCCCTAAACTCGTAGCTTTGTCGTAATGTCCACCTGTCTCTCTCTCTCACACCTTGTGAACGAGGGATGATGGTATCCTAGCAACAGGTTGACTCCGGACGACCGCCCCGCTTCATTTAATTGAACAGCCAGTCAAGAGAGCAGCTTTCTGGTCCCTTCGGAGCCAGTCAGCCAATCAGTGAGCAGCGTCTGCGTCCCTGCAGAGCGAGCGACGAGGAGGAAGTGGAGGAGGACGTTTCCAGCATCCCGTCAACAGGCGGTAAAGGTCTTTCATCTATGGAGGATTGTGAATGTGACACAACAGATCTTTCTATAGCTCTGGCCAGGGAAGTACTCTTTTACCCTCTTCAGTGGTAATGTGGACCAAGTACTGTGTCCAAATACTCTGCTACGTACTTCATACTCATGGAATACACTGTATACCTGCAGCACTACTTACTCTTTAGTAAGTACTGTTCCTTCAAAATGTCTTTAGTGTGCAGCATGATTCTATTAGATTATTTAAAAATTTATTAGCTAAATTATTTGACTTGGTTCCACATACCCAGTGAAAACGACACATATTATTTGGGATTACGTTGTACTTATACGTATAATGTTTATCCTGTGGTTAATGTTGCTCTCTTTGCGGTGCTTTTCTGAAGAGGAAAAATATTTCTCTCTTTTTTTTTTTAAATGACTGAAGTTAATACTGTGAGACCGCCTCGTACCCATGAGGACTTTGTATAGTTTCTGAACCTCATCAGGCATTCTCATTGGGCCGATGCTGACTTGACTCCGTCCTGAAAGGCACACGCAGCGCCTGCCAACCACTTTGGGTGGCCATACTTTTCATGCAAGGCACTTCCTGTTTAGTCTCTAATGACGAGTGACCTTTACGTGAAGGGACTCTTAGAGACTAGGTCAGGCCTTTAGAGCCGGGGGAGTTCCCAGCGCTCCGAGTCTATCACGCCTGGAAACCAGGCAGTCAAGTTGTGTAAGAAAAAAAAAACTATACAACCCCCTGTTTTAAAACTCATAAGGAAACTTTTTTTTTTCAAGCAGCTTGGGTTATTAAGACTTTATGATGAACTGACCATCCATCATCAGGCCTGAGACAAGTAAAAGACAGCGTTTTTCAAGAGGGGAACCATTAAAACCATGAAGCGTTGAGTATTAGGTAGCTTGGGGACTTTTGGAGGGAACAAAGGTGTTGAGTTGGTATGCTTAAAGCAAAGCTGCAGGGGCAACTGGAAGGACAAGACATGTGACAGCGATCCATAAATCAAACAGTCCACTTCCTCTTTGAAGCTCAGCACTTGACTTCCAACAAGCTAACGGCTAACAGCTAATGGCTAATGGCTAATGTAAAGGAAGCAAACTGGAACTCCTAACTATAACTCCTAAAACTATAACTCCTATAAACTCATAACACACCCCGAAAGGTGTGTTAGGAGGAAAACAGGATTGTGCCTTCAGAAAATGTCATTTTTTTGTGTTTGTGGGGTGTGATATTCACAGTATGCCAGCATATCGCCTATCAGAGCATCTTCTTGATCTGTCTGAAAACCATTCATCATTATTGTTGTGACAACACTGTTTAATCTGCTTAAACACCACGTTTTGGAATATTTTGTGGAAATGAATTCAACAAATCGCCCAACAGATTTAAATGGGAGATGCCGAGTCGTAAAAGTGCCGTTTATTGTCAAAGTCAGCTTGACAAAAGTCGCACAATGACGTTCCGACCACGTGCTGTATACCTGGTCAGTAATCTGATTTATTCTGTCATGTGGTAAATATACATGTGTGTAAATTATAATCTTCAGTAGGTGGCCATCATCGAGCAACCAGCTACTGATATGGACAATGTTTTCAGAAAAGATGAAGTCATGTATCCTCCTCCTGAAATACAGAACTACTACTACTATTACTACCTTCTGAAATAAAGAACTACTGCTATTACTACCTGCTGAAATACAGAACTACTACTGTGCTGCATCAGTTTGGTAGTGTTTACTTTAAGAAGTACTATGACTTTATGTAATGAAGATTTATGTAAGCGCTTAAATTAAAAGGGTAAATTGCATTGAGGTGCATTACACCACTTTACCCCATGTAGGCACAGTGACTCCTGTGTAGACCTGCTGCTACTGTTGAACTAAAACCACAAACAAAGACTAGAGATGGATAAAATATAAACTCTGACTTACAGCACTGTGTTTAAAATCGTTTTGTATCTCAAAATATTCTGAAATATTCACATCACTCCCACTTCAGATTGTCCCCCCCCCCCACACTCTCTCTGGCTGTCTGTCTGTCTCTCTCTTGCTCTCTCTCTTTCTCTGGCTCTGTCTGGACACAGCACACTTTTCATCACATGGCTTCAGTCCAAGTCGTGCGGAGAGCAGCAGCGTAGTCGTCCGGGTCCAGATCTCGTCTCTCTGGAGAGACCTAAAGAAACCAGTTTACTTCACCCGGATCCAGAGTTTTGTCATCTTGCCCACCTCTCTCCCTCTCTCTCTGTGGCTCTCGCTCTCTCTGTCTCTCTCTCTCACTCTCAGTCCAGTCAGCCTCATTTTGTTCCGTCGACAGTAAAGTGTTCATCATCGCCAAGGGAGGTTTGTCTCTGTTCCCTTTCAGATCGGTGAGTCAGATTTAGTTACAATTATCAAATATCTATGTATTTGGTTATTTATCTATTCATTCATTTATCTATTTGATGAAAAATCAAAAGCAGGCATTTTACCCATTGAACCTTGTAGTGACTCGATGTTTGTTTTTTATAAACTCATCACCAAAAATGTTCAGTTGTGTGTTGTATAATCACTAGAGAAGAAGTTTAATGTGTCTAGAAGAAACTTAACAGTCCTGCGTATATTTTCTGCCTGCCCTCCCAGGTGTATCTCCTTCATAATTACATGACGTTCTATACTCTAGCAGTAAAATAGACTACCTAAGGAAGCAGCCTGTAAACCTAACTCTGTTCTATTTCTTTTTGCTCTCCATCCATTTAGACTTAAAAGAGATAAAGCCGGTCATGTTGCTGTATACAAACTAAATAACACTCATTGAAAAGCGGAAAAGGAAGCTTTAGCTGAGTTTGACATCTTTATTGTGGGTGGTGGGATGGGCGGGGTTTCGCTCTTTAGGGACAGTCCCATAGGAAAGATGTACAAAAGTAAAAGTCACTGAATCGATTGAAAAGGTGTTGGTTATGAGGTGACATCTCTCCATGCCTTCATCCCTCTCTCTCAGCAGGCTGTTGGAGAGACATGACAGCCGAGAAGAGTGGGCCCGTTATAAATGGGAAGCCGGAAGACGGCCGAGATCCAGAGGGGTCCAGCTCTAGTCTGGAGGACGGTGGCTATAATGAGAGGGGTCACTGGAACAACAAGATCGAGTTCGTCCTATCGGTGGCTGGAGAGATCATCGGACTGGGCAATGTATGGAGGTTCCCTTACCTCTGCTACAAGAACGGAGGAGGTGAGACAGGTTCTTCTATCTCTGTTACAAGAATAGAGGAGGTAAGACAGGTTCTCCTACCTCATAAATAAGAATGGAGGATGTAAGACAGGTTCTTCTATCTCTGCTACAAAAATAGAGGAGGTAAGACAGGTTCTCCTACCTCGTAAATAAGAACGGAGGATGTAAGACGGGTTCTTCTATCTCTGCTACAAGGAATGGAAGAGGTGAGACAGGTTGACCTACCTCTTATCAGAAAAGGGGAGGTAAGACAGGTTTTCTTATCTGTGCTACAAGAATGGAAGAGGTAAGACAGGTTATCCTACCTCTGCTTTAAGAATATAGGAGGTAAGCAAGGTTTCCATAACTCTGTTCCTCACAAAACTAAACGCAAAAGAAAGAGGGGTTCTGTTATCCCTGATATAAGAATGGAGGAGGTAAGATGGGTTTTCTTAGCTGTTATCAGATCAACGTAGAAACAGATGACTGGGGGTTGAAACAAGGTCAGACAGGTTCCCACGGAGAGTGGAAATGAGACATAGCGATAAATTGAGGTTGAATGATTGCCGTGCAGAAGTGAGACAGGTTCCTTTTCTAACCACTGCAGCCAAACCTGAAAGTCATGAGTGCTGGCATCACTGTGAATTATAAAGGAGGAATTCTGATATATATTTTTTTCAGTTTTCTATGTTGTAATGAAATTATTAAATGGGAAGAGAGAGGGAGTTATTGTTAACTCTACAGCAGCTGAATTCACGGTAATTCAGGAATGATTGTTTTCCCTGGAAGTTAAGGGACATTTATTTAACAGGCAAGATTCAAGATTACTTTATTTGCGACTAGTTATTCAAATGAAGCCAAATCAAGTTTTATTATCGCCAAGCAAGTTTTCACATTTGACTTGGTGAGATACTAAGATGTGAAAACTGCAACTTACATGATACAACACTCCAAACCAGTGGTTCTCAATCAGGATCTCAGGTACCACCAGTACTGCTAGTTTTCATCTTCTACCAGGTTCATTGCATTCACCTGAAACAACAGTACCGGTGCTATCTGAGGACCTAAATGAGAAGGACTGGCTTAAAAGGTAGAAATGTGTCTGAGGAAAAGTCTGTAGAGTGTAAAAGTATCTGAGAATATTATTCAACAGGTGGGAGTAAAACACTATGCCACCATCTTGGCTCAAGAATGAGGCTCCAAGTTTGAGTATTTTTTTTTTGTGTTGTTGTTTTTTCCTCATCATGTTGGTCAGTATGACTGGCAGTCTGACGAGTTTCCTCTTGTGTTTGTAATGGTGTGAAGGTGCATTCTTCGTGCCGTATGTCATCTTCTTCGTGTGCTGTGGTATCCCTGTCTTCTTCCTGGAGACGGCCCTGGGCCAGTTCACCAGTGAGGGAGGAATCACCTGCTGGAGGAAAGTCTGCCCGCTGTTTGAAGGTGAGAAAAACTTTATCTGTCTATCTATCTATCTATCTATCTATCTATCTATCTATCTATCTATCTATCTATCTATCTATCTATCTATCTATCTATCTATCTACCTATCTATCTGTAAAGTGTCTAAACTTGATAGCAGACCTGTAGAGTTCACACACTCGAAACTCTATTTACCATCTGGTGGCCGACATTCAAAAACTGAGGTCACGACCTGTGCACGACATACATCATCGCCTATAATTTAAAGTGAGAGCACCACAACGCTACATCCCACCTCTTCTAAATTTGACACAAAGTAAATAACAGAAATACAAGCAACAGCTACATTACCTAACATGAGTGACACGGATCCATGAATGCAACAGCATGAATAAGGGTACAGTACATTACTGGAAACGGACAAACTCTCACACAAGAAGAAAATGAGATGGCACCTATAACTAATACGGTACAGAATAACCAAACAAGAGAACTCAGTAAGCAATCACTTCAGGGGTAATGTTTTTCAAGGTGCAATGTTCCTAAGTGAGTCACCACAGGTTGTCTGCCACATGAATCATCTGAGGAGACTTCTGGTGTGACAATGAGTGGTGGGAGTGGTGAGGTTTCATTGTAGACAGTTTTTGGATCAGATGCTGCTGAGCTGTGCATTCATGGCAGATAATTTTCAGAGCTGGCCAGTGGGGGTTCATCAACTCAGAGGAGATGTGGGTGATTCCTGATTCCTTGGGATGTTATTATGTAGCTGTTGGGCTGAGGAGCTGGGCTCTCTACTCTTGCTAACCTGTTTAAACCATGTGCAGTCTGCTTCCTGACGGTTTGACCTGGTCTTAATGCAGGGAGGCACCAGGCATTATGGTCATAATATGCTTTCTTCTTCATTCTCATTTTTGTGATAGTGGATTTCACATTAGTGTTGATGGCATGCTGGAGCATGGCTTTGGATAGTGGTAAGAATTTTCTGGTCTGTCTGGACAGAATTTGCTGAGCAGGAAAGGGGAGTCCATCACTGGGAATGTTGCAAGCATGGAGGAGGGCAGCTTGGATGTCCGTCCCATCATGGTAGCACTTTTCCAGATGTCTAGGAAAGCGCTATATAAATGTAATGATTATTCTCATCTCGTTTCATCTCATCATCAGCTGCTTCTCCAGGGTCAGGTCACAGTGGCAGCAAGCTAAGTAGAGCACTCCAGACGTCCCTCTCCCCAGCAACGCCCTCCAGCTCCTCCTGGGGGATCCCAAGGTGTTCCCAGGCCAGATTGGACATGTAGTCCCTCCAGCGAGTTTTGGGTCTACCCCAGGGTCTCCTCCCAGTTGAACGTGCCCGGAAAACCTCCAAAGGAAGGCACCCAGGACGCATCCTAATCAGATGCCCGGACCAGCTCAACTGGCTCCTTTCGACATGAAGGAGCAGCGGCTCTACTCTGAGCTCCCTCTGGATGTCTGAGCTCCTCACTCTATCTCTAAGGCTGAGCCCAGACACTCTACGGAGGAAACTCATTTCAGCTCCTTGTATCCACGATCTCACTCTTTCGGTCACTACTCAAAGCTCATGACCATAGGTGAGGGTTGGAACAAAGATTGAGTGGTAAATTGAGAGCTTTACAACATCCGCATTACTGCTGATGCTGCACAAATCCGCCTGTCAAGCTCCCGCACCATCCTACCCTCACTCCTGAACAAGACACCGAGATACTTGAACTCCTTCACTTGAGGCAACAACTCATCCCCAACCCGGAGGGAGCAATCCACCATTTTCCGGTAGAGAACCATGGCCTCAGACTTGGAGGTGCTGACTCTCATCCCAGCCATTTCACACTCAGCTGCATACCACCCCAGTGCATGCTGGAGGTTGTGTTCCGATGAAGCCAACAAAACCACATTACCTGCGAAGAGCAGAAATGCAATTCTGAGGTTCCCAAAACGGACACACTCCTCACCTTGGCTGCGCCTTGAGATCCTGTCATGAATATCACAAACGGAATCGGAGACAAGGGACAACCTTGGTGGAGTTGGAAACCCACCAAAAAAGTCTTTGACTTTGTGCTGAGAATGTGGACACAGCTCTCACTTTGGTTATACAAGGACCAGATGGCTTGTAGCAACTGCCCTGGTACCCCATATTCCTGCAGTACCCCCCAAAGAATGCCCCAGGGTAAACGGTTGTAAGCCTGCCCCAAGTCCACAAAACACATGTAGACTGGCTGGTCAAACTCCCATGCCTCCCTCAGCACTTCCGCAAGGGTAGAGTTGGTCCGTTGTTCCATGGCCAGGACAGAATCCACATAGTTCCTCCTGGATCCGAGGTTCGACAGTCGGTCGGAGCCTTCTTTCCAGCACCCTAGAGTAGACTTTCCCAGGGGGGCTGAGCTGTGTGATGCCCCTATAATTGGAACACACCCTCCGGTCCCCTAATAATAATAATAATAATAATAATAATATTAATAGTAATTTTTTTTCCATCCATTCATCCATTATCCAAACCCCTTATGCTGCTCAGGGTCACGGGGATGCTGGAACCTATCCCACCAGTCATTGGGCGGCAGGCCGGGAGACACCCTGGACAGGCCGCCAGGGCCATCACAGGGCCGATTCACACACATTCACACCTAGGGACAATTTAGTGTGGCCGATTCACCTGACCTACATGTCTTTGGACTGTGGGAGGAAATCGGGGCACCCGTAAGAAACCCACGTAGACACGGAGAGAACATGCAAACTCAGCACAGAAGACGACCCGGAACGACCCCGACCTTCTCGCTGTGAGGCGACCATGCTGACCACTGTGCCACCATGCTGCCCTATTGTTATTATTATTATTATAACAATAAACAGTGTACTAGACAGTCAAGGAGAGGAGAAGGACAACAGCTGCCCTAAGTGTTAACCAGTGTTGATTCCGTATATGGTGGGAGTTTTGGAACAGTTGAGACATGTATTTTCCAAACACCGCGTCTCTGTTGCTTTCAAACCCCAAAACACGCTACACCAGAAGTTGGTCCACCCTAAGCATAGGGTCCCCTGGAACAAACGGAGCAATATAGTGTATGCTGTTTAGTTCCAGGAGGATTGCCATGATTTATACATTGTGGAAACTAAACAGACGCTGGCCAAGAGGATGGCACAACACAGGAGAGCTAACACGTTAGACTAGGACTCCACAGTGTACACCCACAGTCTACAGGCTACGGGCTACACCCACAGTCTACACTCCACAGTCTACAGGCCAGTGGCCACTCTTTCAAGGATGAGGATGTGTACATCTTTGATAGGGAGGAACGCTGGTTTAAACAGGGAGTCAAAGAGGCAATCTATGTGAAGAGGGAACGGCCATCCCTGAACCGAGGGGGGAGCTAAGAGTTACATCTGTCACCATCTTACAATGCTGTGTTTGCAAACATTCCCCAATCCTCTGTGAATGGTACACATTGTCATTGTAACTCTATCCAAAGGAGTTGAATCAAGTGCAACTGGACTTGGTATATATCCGTGAAGACGTTTCGCCTCTCATCCAAGATGCTTCCTCAGTTCATGTCTTTCTGGCTAGACCAAGCTAGTCTGACTGGCCGCTGATGAGACTCAGAATTTATCCTCTAGGAGTCGTTGTCAGAGCTATTGATGTCCATGGCTCTTTGTGTCCTCGGGACACAAAGAGCCATGGACACAAAGAGCCATGGACATCTATAGCTCTGACAACGACTCCAAGAGGATAAATGCTGAGTCTCATCACCAGCCAGTCAGAAAGGCACGAACTGAGGAAGCCTCTTGGATGAGAGGCGAAACGTCTTCACGGATATATACCAAGTCCAGTTGCACTTGATTCAACTCCTTTGGATCACCATGACCTGGATGAATGAGAACATTCACAGACAATGTAACTCTAGTTAATGGTCACGGCGCCCATATTTGCATAAGGAACTGGTCGTTGTTTTCAGTCGTTATGCCACTGTATTGTTTATAAAGGTGGGGATATCTGCAGTCACTTGAGACTAAGGCCACGTTTACACGACAACGGGCTTGCTAAAAACGGAAAAGTTTTTCCTTTGCGTTTTAAAACGGTTCCGCGTTCAGACGACATCATTTTGAATAGATCCGCGTGCACACGGATCCGCGAAACAACGGCTAAAAACGCTGTAGTGTGCATGCCAGGCCAGTAGTTGGCGCTGAACCTTTGTAGTAGAGAGTTCTTCCAGTGGACCTCAGTCACACAACTCGCCCTCGTACAAACGCCTTCTTCTCAGAGCGGCGAGTAAACAAGCAGGCGATGGCGAGTGTCCGCTGGAACACAGAGCATTTGGTGTGGAGGGGCGATGAGGTGGAGTTGTTAGTCCACCCTCCAGTAATGGTGCAGCAAATCTACACTTGGCTGGAGGAGCGTTAATAAGCTTAGCAGGGGCGCCGGCACAAACAGCCCGGTAAGCCGCCGTTGTTCATAACGCGCATGCCTATTTGACTGAAAACGTAATACGCGTGTGCGAAGCGGAGCTGTGACGTCACAGTTTCCACGGGAACCGGTTTCGCTAGTTTACGCGGCGACGCTGGAGTTGCGTTTTCAGAAGATTTCAGTCTGGAACCCGCTTTCAAAAGTTTGTGTTTTCAGGCCCCCAAAACGCCGTTGTCGTGTGAACGAACGGCCGAAACACAAAAAATCTTCACCGTTTTGTGTTGGAAACGTTGCCGTGTACGAGTGATGAAACGTTTCTCTCAATAAAGGTTGTGTCCAGGTGAACTGGTTCAGCTTTCTGTGATTGTCCAAGCAGTGGTCTCGCACCCCTACTGACCACGTGAAATGCGAATAGCCCCTGCAAACAGCGTAGTATTGCTGTGCCTTCTGTGTTAATTCTCTTACCTCCATAGGTCACAAGATCGATTCTTTCACGTGAATTCACAGGGATTGCGTGGTCAGCTGCATCCAGCATGCCTTTGGACGTCACATTGCACTCAGCACCAGTGTCCACTTTTATCTTTAGTTTCCCCTTTCCATTTTCAGTTTCAGTGTTGTGAAGATGTTTCCCATCTGAGTAGGTAAATCAGCCAGGTCACAGTAAAAAGTATCGTCCAGAGCACTGTCTGTCTGGTCCCGGATTCAGTTCGTCCACTCCGTCTTGTTGTGCATTGACTGGGCCTTTGGAACTACCTGTGTCCTGTGCTGGTGCGGATCTGCAGCATTTAGCAAAATGATCAAGTTTGCCACAATCATTTCATAAGTTTGTTGAATGCATAGCATTTACTGCAGTCAGGAGAGTGTTGTCCATTGCAGTTTCCACAGTGAGTTTTCTGAATAGCACACATATCCGCTTCTTTTTTTTTCTTTTTTCTTTTAACTGCTTGGAGCTCTTCTCTGATGGTTCATGGAGCATACAGGTGCTAATCACCAGCTCGAGGGTTAGATTCCTTTCACGGAGTAGCTGCGTGCAGACCGAAATCACTTCCACTACTGAGGACCATGCCCCAACATGACTTTATAGGTTTAAAGAGGAGAGGAAGTGTTGGATGATGGGGATGGATGATGGAAGTGAGGGTGAGGAAGGATGTGCAGGTTGTCTGATTAGGCCAGTCTGGGATATCTTGACATACAGTCTGTCTGTCTGTCTGTCTGTCTGTCTGTCTGTCACCTAGAGAGAATCGAGGGAGACAGTGAGAGAGATTTTTATAAAAGTTTTTGAGTTTCTTAAAATTCCTTTAAAAACTACAACTACATCAACACCCTGTTATTCTTTGGTGTTCTTCTCTGGTGGTGTTCTCTGGTGTTCTCTGGTGTTGTTCGCTAGTGTTGTTCTTTGGTGTTCTTCTCTGGTGGTGTTCTCTGGTGTTCTTCTCTGGTGGTGTTCTCTGGTGTTCTTCTCTGGTGGTCTCTAGTGTTGTTCTCTAGTGTTCTCTGGTGTTGTTCTCTAGTGTTGTTCTCTGGTGGTGTTCTCTGGTGTTGTTCTCTAGTGTTGTTCTCTAGTGTTCTCTGGTGTTGTTCTCTGGTGGTGTTCTCTGGTGTTGTTCTCTAGTGTTGTTCTCTGGTGTTCTTCTCTGGTGGTGTTCTCTGGTGTTCTTCTCTGGTGTTCTTCTCTGGTGGTCTCTAGTGTTGTTCTCTAGTGTTCTCTGGTGTTGTTCTCTAGTGTTGTTCTCTGGTGGTGTTCTCTAGTGGTGTTCTCTGGTGTTGTTCTGTGTTCTCTGTTCTCTGGTGTTGTTCTCTGGTGTTTATGTTGAATCATGTGTTGATGCTCAGTGATCCAGGTAATTTTTCTGGGATATCTTGAGTCATGTTTTAGACTATTTAAACTTCATGTGAGCAGATTTCACGCAGAAGAGGCAGGCGTTTTCAAATCCACCATCCATCCTTCTTAACAGAACATTATTCATGTGTTTGTCTCTCTGACGGCTCAGGTATCGGCTATGCCACGCAGGTGATCGAGGCTCACCTGAACGTGTACTATGTGGTGATTCTATCCTGGGCCATCTTCTACCTCTTCAACTGCTTCACCACAGAGCTGCCCTGGGCTGGCTGCGGACACTACTGGAACACAGGTGAGCTGCAGAACAGCAAGACGGGTGAAGAAACTGACACCTACACACGATTTAAATCGTTTACAATATTCACTTCAACAAACAAACATGAAACACTAGTGGGAAATCCCAGTGTGACCTCGCACTATCATTAGGAAGAAGAGACACGTGGTAACTCAAACTTATTCAGTTTCCACACATTTCCAAGTCACACACACACACACACACACACACACATAGCCATGAACACACACACAGCCATGCAGATCCGTTATTTCGTGAGGTGAGAAATTCTGGAGCTCTCATTTTGAGGATGTGGTGCCTTGCCTGCGGGCACTCTGGCAGCACTGGTAAGGCTGTTAGATGAAGTAACCAGCGGTATGTGATACTGACTCTTGGACTGTTGGATTTAGAGTGCACAGAGAACAGGAAGTAGTGAAGGACTGATCCTGTATGTACAGTAATCAGCGTCCCTGTGTCCCTGCAGAGAACTGTGTGGACTACTATGGAGAAAATGCCACCAACATCACAAACCCCAACGCTACCTCTCCTGTCATCGAGTTCTGGGAGTGAGTATGCTTTTCATTTGTCTTTTTTTTTTTAAATTTATTTCTGATTTTTCCCTTTTTCTCGCAATTTAGTGGCAAATCGATCCCTATTTTAGTTCAAACACCCACCCTCGTACTGCATGCGTTCATCAACTGCATCTCCCTGGCCGGCAGTCTCGAAGGAGATGCCTCGCCACTTTCGTGACAAGGTGACTCCAGGCCGAACCACTGCTTTTTCCCCCACACTCACAGAGACGCATTCATGTGATGAACACAAGCCGACTCCGCCCCCTCCCGAAGACAGCGTTGCCAATTATCGCTGCTTTATCGAGTCCGGCCATAGTCGGATCTGACGAGACCGAGGCATGAACCCCGGTCCCCAGGTGGCAACTGCATCGACACAAAGCTGATGCTTAGACCGCTACACCACCGCGGACCCGTTTGTCATATTTGAAGGACTTTTTTCATGTCCATTTCATGAATATATACGGAGACGCAGCATGGTGAGGAGCAGAGGAATTCTTAGAGAATGTGTTTCAGGAGGTTTTTGAGGCACAGCCATGAGTGCTCTTTCAACCATCCTCTTGATATCTGTCACCATCCACTTTATTACAAACCCATGTTCATACGCTGGAATATATCATTGTAATGCTTAAAATACAGAGCATATCTGTTTAGGTCATGACTGGAATCAACATCTACTCTGTTAGAAGATGTCAGTCTGGGTACAGAGACCCGTGGACCTCACAGTTACTACCATCTCCATATGAGAAGAACAAGCTCTGCTTACCTGATGAAATCATAGAAATACAACTCTGAAATATTCAAATGAAGGTTTTACTATAACACGGCTAGTAATCGGGACTTGGAGATTCATTTGATAACTGTTTGTTGTTTGCTGTGACGCCTTCTTCAGGCTTATATACTCAATAATAAATCTGGATGCGTACGGGTAGCGTC
This sequence comes from Lampris megalopsis, assembly GCA_022114975.2. Classification (NCBI taxonomy): domain Eukaryota; kingdom Metazoa; phylum Chordata; class Actinopteri; order Lampriformes; family Lampridae; genus Lampris; species Lampris megalopsis. The sequence goes on from JAJHIY020001375.1 coordinate 494,945, forward strand.
GGTCTATTCCGTTGTCTACCAACACGTAGATTGCCAGTTCAAATCCCCATGTCTCCTCTGGCTTGGTCAGGTGTCCCTACAGACACACTTAGCCATGTCTACAGGTGGGAAGCCAGATGTGGGTATGTGTCCTGGTTGCTGTACTAGCGCCTCCTCTGGTCAGTCGGGGCGCTTGTTCTGGGGTGAGGGGGAACTGGGGGGAATAGAGTGATCCTCCCACGTGCTACGTCCCCCTGGTGAAACTCCTCACTGTCAGGTGAGAAGAAATGGCTGGTGACTCTACATGTATGGGAGGAGGCATGTGGTAGTCTGCAGCCCTCCTGGGATTGGCAGAGGGGGTGGCGCAGCGACCGGCATGGCTCAGAAGAGTGGGGTAATTGGCCAAGTACAATTGGGGAGAAAAAGGGGAAAATTTTAAAAAATAAAAAGGAGAACAATTCACCTCTGCTGCATTTCTCTAATGCCCCTTTTCCACTACATGGTACCGACTCGACTTGACTCGACTCGCCCTTTTTTCGTTTGCCATTACTGGAAAGTACCAGCATTTTGGTAACTGTTACCACTTTTCTGGTACCACCTTTGTCGAGGTTCCAAAAAAAACGAGCGGGTACCAAAATCAGTGCAGTCCTCTGATTGGTCAGAGAAACACGTCCCACATTTTGCATCACTGCGTCATCAATGCGCGCATGGATAGCACCCAGCATTTTTAAATACCGAAGCAGAGTTATCTTAATAGTACATTTTGAAATTGAAAAAAACAGAGAGCCGAAGATCTGAGGGGGTATTGTTATGGTAATGGATAACGACACAGAGCGAGTGGAGTTGAGTATGTAGTGGAAAAGGGGCATAACACTCCTCCTTTCTCCCACAGCATATGTCCATGGCGCAACATTTAATACTGTATGTGACTTAACTAATAATGCTGACACTGTACATACGATAACTAGTGCCTGCCCGGTCTCGCAGCTCTCAGGCCATTCCTGGCTGATATCCACTGTAGATCTGAAAAACAGACCTCCAGTCGGCCGTGTCATTGGACGTGCCAACCTTTCCCCCAGTAATTAGTCAGCCTTTTTAATATTTGTGTGTAAGCAGGCACTGGTGGGCCGGCTGTCTCCCAGCGTGCATGACATGTTCACATCCTGTCGCTCGGCCAGAGGCAGCGTCTGCACGGCCGACTCAGCCGGATGTCCCGACTCATTTTTTAACCACCACTAATGTCCGAACTGCTGTCACAATATGTAGTTTAAGTTTTTTTTAATGTATTTTTGCAAGTCTGGCTGGGCAGCAATTACGAGAGACAATCATTATGGATATGAAAATGCTGGACTTTCACCAGTGACATAAACCAAGCAGGAGAGAAACTGGGCCAACATGACCCGACCAACACGGCCTTGACACCAACCAGAACCAACCAGCAATGCCAAGACAGACATATTTGTACTGTAGCGAATTCAGGGGGCAGTTGGGAATCCGCCGCAGCTGGGAAGAGAGCCCGGGTCGCCCACACTACGGGCAACTGCACTAACCAGTCAACTAAAGGGTCCGACCCATTAGCCAAGGGCTAGTGAGTCTAGTCATCCGTGGCCATTACATCCATCTATCCATCCAGTTATCCATTATCCGAACTGCTTATCCTGCTCTGAGGGTCACAGGGATGCTGTAGCCTATCCCAGCAGTCATCGGGCGTTAGGCAGGGAGGCACCCTGGACAGGCCGCCAGGCCATCACACAGGGCCGGCATACACACACACCCACACATTCACACCTTGGGACATTTAGTATGGCTGATTCACCTGACCTACGTGTCTTTGGACTGTGGGAGGAAACCGAAGCCCCTGGAGGAAACCCACGCAGACACGGGGAGAACATGCAAACTCCACACAGAGGACGACCTGGGACGACCCCCAAGGTTGGACCACCCTGGGGCTCGAGCCCAGGACTTTCTTGCTGTAAGGCGACCGCGCTAACCACTGTGCCGTGGCCATTACAGTGCTATATATTTACAGTGTAAACAAATACAACCTTAACTCCTAATGATCTGACAGGTATTTTACCAGGTATTTGTGGAAATTTTCCCTTTCTGGTAAAGACCAAATCCATCTATCAGAACAGCAGGAGACTGCTGCCCTGTTCAGCACTCTACTGCTGCTGCTACAATCGTCATTTTTATAAATACCTTCATCTCCTCAGACTCCGTGAGCATCTGTGGAACGCTCCATTGTATGGAGGATGGAGGGAACGTGGAAAAGAGAACTGTTTGATTACAAAACCCAAAGAATAACAAAGAAACCAGCGTAGAAATACTTTTGTAGAAAGGGACCGACGGGCTCCAAACATCTGAGCGCCACAAACAAGTTTTAAACTTGACCTGGCTCCAACTCTGCCAAGACTGAGGGCACACGCTGGCGTCTGGGTAGTGGGGCGGTCTATTCCGTTGCTTACCAACACAGGGATCGCTGGTTCGAATCCCCGTGTTATCTCTGGCTTGGTTGGTCGTCCCTACAGACACAATTGGCCATATCTGCGGGTGGGAAGCCGGATATGGGTATGTGTCCTGGATGTTGCACTAGCGCCTCCTCTGTCGGTCGGGGTGCCTGTTGGTGGGGGGGAACTGGGGGAATAGCATGATTTTCCCATGTGCTACGTCCCCCTGGTGAAACTCCTCACTGTCAGGTGAAAAGAAGCGGCTGGTGACTCCACATGTATTGGGGGAGACGTGGTAGTCTGCAGCCCTCCCTGGATCGGCAGAGGGGGTGGAGCAGTGACTGGGACGGCTCAGAAGAGTGGGGTAATTGGCCAAGTACAATTGGGGGGAAAATACAATAACAACAACAACAAAAAAAAGACTGAGGACACACACACACACACACACACACAGAGCACACCCTCTGTCCTGCGGGGTTCTGTTGGACCTGACTTATGGACAGCCCCCAAGAACATGTCACTGGGATCAATGGCTGCCCAAAAGCTTTGGGGTGAACTTGGGGTCAAACCACTGGCAGCACCAAGTGGCTCCGAGCCTCTCCTCTCTTCCTCCTTCTGTGCTGTCATCTGACCCACAGTTAGCAAACAGGAAATGCTGTTCAGCACCGTGACGCTCCCAAATCACTCATAAAACTCCTGTATCTTCCTGCATCGCTCAACGTCTCAAGAAACTGACCTAAATAACACTAAAATATCAACTTTGCAATATGGGTCTTGACTGCACTTAGAACCCAAACTATATTTAGAAAGATGGAGATGGTTTTAGAGAAAATACATATGATAAAACACATATTTACACCAAGAGTATTCTGATTCTGATGATACACCAAAACGCACCAATCATAGCTAAGGGTCGAAGGAAAGGGATGTAACATGGAGGAAATAATGGTTTGGTGGAAGTGTGTTCAGCAGACAATAAAAACACCGCACATGATCCAGGATTCTTTTTTCGATAGCGAACATTGTACGTTATTTATTTTTCATCATTTTCTCTCTCTCTCTGTCTTTTAGACCAAGGTATCCTGATCAGTTTACGCCGACTGAACTCGCTGCAGAAGCTAAACATGCACATTCACATGTGCAGCTTTTAGCATTAGTTTAATGTCATTTTGCCTTCAAGGGGTCAGTGTGTGAATGGGGGTCTGATATTGACATGAGGGAGAATCAGTTACAGCATTTTGACAACTCAAGACCTGCTAATATTACTGCTAACTTTCATACCAGCAGTCGTGTCGACAGAGACGTTTTAGGGAGTTGTTCCTTATCCGATGAGAGGGTCTAAGGACAGGATGTTGTGTTGCTGTTAAGCCCACTGAGGCAAATTTGTAATTTGTGATATTGGGCCATACAAATAAAATTGATTTGATTTTGATTTACATTAGCACACATCATCATCGGTGGTCACTCGGAAGTGAGCATGATTGTCCTCTCCATTGGGTTGTCTATTTGTGGGTCTTCAGATGGTTGTAGAGGCCGATCCACATACTTTGGTGCAGTGTGCGTAGGGGAAAGTGGTGGTGGTGGTGGTTGAGCCTTTTTCTCTCTCTCCTTGCAATGCTGTTGCTTTTTCTCTGCGGCACAGTGGAGCTCCATTTCATGACATGTAGCTACTCCCTGCATGGATTTCTTCCAGGAGCACCTACCCCGTGCAATGTGTTGCCTGTTGCTTGATGTGATGTTGAATTTATTCATACTGGTCTTGATATTGTCCTTTTTTTTGCCCACCGGGAGCTCGCTGACCTTCCTTCAGCTGGGAGTACAGGATCTGTTTGGGGAGATGTGTGTTGGACATACGGATGACGTGGCCTGTCCATCGGAGTTGGTGCTGCATTATTGTGGTGGTGATGCTAGTCATGTTGGCTTCTTCCAGAACGCTGATGTTGGTGCGTCTGTCCTTCCAGCTGATCCTCAGGATGTTTCTTAAGGATCTTTGGTGATATTGTTCCAGGATTCTCAGGTGCCTGCTGTAGGTGGTCCATGATTCTGCTCCATACAGCAGAGTGGGGAGAACAACAGCTCTGTAAACCAGGAGTTTTGTTTGGGCCTTTAGGTCTCAGTTTTCAAAGACTCTTACTTTGAGGGACAATCTGTTCTGCTGCAGTAGCAATAAAAAAACAATGCAGGGCGAGACACACAAGATAAAGACCACACATACGTAAGCACACACAAATAAAAACCACATATAAATACAGAGGTAAAAGGTGAACAGAAGAAGTACAAAAGTTACGATTAGTGGAAAAAAGAAGGGAGAAACTGGCATGGCTGGAGATGTGCCGAGGCTAGCTGTACATTCCTGAGTTGAGCAGTGAAATGGCAGAGGAGAATTTATATCAGTTTCTTTTGGCTTATGGTTGTCTGAGGTGGGACCCAGAGGGCAGAAACTTAAATCCCAAGTGTAGGGGTGGGTACTGTCAGATATCATGGATTCTGCTTTCTCTACCAACTGTTTGTTGTACAGTTCAGATCTGCTGAGTGCCAATAATTTTTCTACTGACTTTTATCACTCTTTTTTTTTCTTTTTGGATTTCCCCTTTTTTTTCTCCCCAGTTGTACTCGGCCAATTAGCCCACTCTTCCGTGTTGTCCTGGTCTCTGCTCTAACCCCTCTGCTGATCCGGGCAGGGCTGCAGACTACCACACGTCTCCTCCGATACATGTGGAGTTGCCAGCCACTTCTTTTCACCTGACAGTGAGGAGTTTCGCCACGGGGACATAGCGCGTGGGAGGATCACACTATTCCCCCCAGTTCCCCCTCCCCCCCGAATGGATGCCCTGACCAACCAGAGGAGGCGCTAGTGCAGCGACTAGGACACAAACCCACATCCGGCTTCCCACTCGTAGACACTGACAATTGTGTCTGTAGAGATGCCTGGCCAAGCTGGAGGTAACATGGGGATTCGAACCACCGATCCCTGTGTTGGTAGGCAACAGAATAGACCGTCACGCCAACTGGACGTCCCCTTTTGTCACCCTTGTTAATGAGGTTTTCTGTTTGAGGTGGAGAGATGCATACCAGCAGATGAAAGAAGTGGACACTGACTCAGTGAGAGATTAATAAAACGATGCCATCAGGGATCTGTCAACATGGGACTTGGCTCGTGTCCTCTGACAAAAAGACGCTGCTGGCTTTTCTTACTCAGCACATCTGTATTCCTATTAAAGGTCATCCTACTGTCAATTATAATGCCCAAATACTTGTAAGACTCGACAGCCTCCACATCTTGTCCATTAATTACAGCGTTAGCGGGGTTTGGATGGTGACGTCTGAAAGCAATGCACATGTCCTGGTTTTTGTCACGTTCAGTTCAGTTTGTTGTGTTAATGTTAGTTAATGGATGTGTGAACAGTCTGTGTGGACGTTATACACAAGACATGTACGTCAGTATGCAGTACTGCTCTATCCCCTAAAGAAAATATTTGGGAAAACGTGCTCTTTACTGCAGGGTAAAAGATTTGCATAGCATTTCTGCCATTGAACGTCTGTCCAGTCGGAGTCACACTGGATGTTAGTGGCCGAAGGAATCTACAAACTGAGGTGTTGCTCTTGGTGACACTTCCTAAACTACAATTTAACTAAAAAGTGACATAAGTACAACATACATATTTGTATATGTTCATATACAGCATATATTTAAAGCGTTTTTTCCCCCGGAAACCATCAATGGTGTAGATAAAAGTGCTCAACAAATGAGGAGCAGAATGCATTTCAGTACAAGCCTGTACTGAAATGCATTAGGGTTTTTTTTCCCCCTACAGCTGTCTATATATATATATATATATATATATATATCTCAATGTTGATATTCCGCTCCTCATTAGTTGAGCACTTACAACAACATTGACGGTTTCGGAAAAAAACGCCATATATATATATCCATTATCCAAACTGCTTATCCTTACTCAAGGTCGCGGGGATGCTGGAGCCTATCCCAGCAGTCATAGGGCGGCAGGCGGGGAGACACCCTGGACAGGCCGCCAGTCCATCATATATATACTATATAAATATTAAATGTGTGTGTATGTATGTGTGTATGTATGTGTGTGTATATATATATGTATATATGTATATGTATATATGTATATATGTATATATATATATGTGTGTGTGTGTGTGTGTATATATATATGGGCAGTACGCAGTGGTTGGCGCGGTTGCCTCACAGCAAGAAGGTCCTGGGTTCGAGCCCCGGGGTAGTCCAACTTTGGGGGTCGTCCTCTGTGTGGGGTTTGCATGTTCTCTCCATGTCTGCGTGGGTTTCCTCCCACAGTCCAAAGACATGTAGGTCAGGTGAATCGGCCGTACTAAATTGTCCCTAGGGGTGTGTGTGTGTGTGTGTGTGTGTGTGTGTGTGTGTGTGTGTGTGTGTGTGGGCCTTTTGATGGCCTGGCAGGGTGTCTCCCTACCTGCCGCCCAATGACTGCTGGAATGGGCCCCAGCGACCCTGAGAGCAGGATAAGCAGTCCGGAGGTTAAATATATATATATATATATATATTTTAGAACCCTCAAACTCTCAGGCCTCTGGTAGAGGACCCGAGCTTGAGGAAGACACACACCACCCAAAAAAGGGTGAGAAAGAGAGAAACTGAAGATGTCACTTAGATTAGTAATGAAACAGATCTGTCAATAAACGTTGTATCCAGATGAACTGATTCACCCTTCTTTAACACATATAGATATGTTTTATATACATGTGCTTATATAAGTACATGTATATACAGATATGTTTGATGCATCAGCTAAATAATAAAAACAAATGTTTAATGGGTTCATTTGCTTGGTCGTGGGTCCAAACAGACGGCGGGTGCTGAAGATCTCGGACGGCATCGAACATGTGGGCGGAATGCGCTGGGAGCTAGCCATGTGTCTCGCCCTCGCCTGGTTCATCTGCTACTTCTGCATCTGGAAGGGGCCGAAGTCCACTGGCAAGGTAAGACAGAACTACCAGCCTCTATCAGTCTGAATGTCCTGTCGTGTTGTTTAAAGACAGGCTGGCGATGGGAACAGCGTTGTATCTGTTAATACGTTCAAGTGAACAGCAAGCTTAGAGATTGCATATAAATTTCAAATCTGTGTGTGTGTGTGTGGGGGGGGGGTTGGGGTGGGTGGGATCTCTGCTGATGCTCAGACCCCTTCCAAGGCAGCGTTTGTGATAAATGTCTTTTCTGGCTGGGAGCTGGGTACCGGTGATATGCTGGGCCGCCTTGGCGACCCGCTGCAGAGCTTTCTGGTCTACTGAGGTGCAGTTGCCGTACCACACTGAGATGCAGATGGTCAGGATGCTCTCTATGGTGCAGTGGTAGAAGTTGGGGAGAATTTTGGGGGGTAGACGGGCGCTCCTCAGCCTCCTCAGGAAATGCAGGCGTTGTTGGGCCTTTTTCAAAAGGGCCTGGGTGTTTAATGTCCACGAAAGGTCCTCGCTGATGTGGACTCCGAGGAATTTAAAGCTGGAAACACGCTCCACTTCCACCCCATTGATGTGTATGGGGGAGTGGCTGCAGCTTCTAGACCTCCTGAAGTCCACAATCAGCTCCTTCGTCTTCTGCACATTGAGGACAAGATTGTTGGTGGTACACCATGATGTGAGGTGCTGAATCTCGTCCCTGTAGGCTGTCTCGTCATTGTTGGTGATACGGCCAATGACTGTGGTGTCATCTGCAAACTTAACTATAACATTTGAAGGGTGAGTTGGCAGGCAGTCGTGGGTAAAGAGGGAGAAAAGGAGGGGGCTCAGAGCACAGCCTTGAAGGGCACCTGTGCTGAGGGTCAGGGTGGAGGAGGTGTGGTTACCTAACCTAACAGACTGAGGTCTGTTGGTCAGGAATCCAGGGTCCAGTTACAGAGGGAGGGGTTGAGGCCAAGGGAGAGGAGTTTGGTGGTTAGTTTGGCGGGGATGATAGTGTTGAAGGCAGAGCTGTAATCTATAAACAGCATCCGGATGTATGTGTTGTTAAGTTCAAGGTGGGTCAGAGCAACGTGCAGGGCAGTGGCAATGGCATCCTCAGTAGACCTTTTGGGACAGTAGGCGAACTGTGTGTGTGTGTGTGTGTGTGTGTGTGTGTGTGTGTGTGTGTGTGTGCGGGGGGAAGCGGATAATGTTTTTGATGTGAGCCAGAACCAGTCTCTCAAAGCACTTCATGGCAATGGGGGTGAGTGCTATGGGTCGGTAGTCATTCAGACATGCGGGTGTTGGTTTCTTGGAGACAGGAATGACAGAGGTGGTCTTGAAGCATGCCGGGACTATGGATTGGGACAGTGAGAGGTTAAATATAGTTGTGAAGACCTCAGCCAGCTGGTCGGCACATTCCTGGAGGACCCGACCTGGTATGGCTTATAGAGACTTAAAAAGAGGGAGAGAAAAGGTGTGTGTTCACACATGTGTGAGAGAGTTGTGAGGGATGAAACTAACAGGTCACATGGTGCACGACACAGTGGAAGACGTGAAAAACGACAAACAGGAGAGAGCGGGCAGTGTTGCCTCTAAGAGCCTCGAGTGTCTTTTGTGCGCCTTGTGTGAAGTGAGAGAAGAACGCCGCATTCAACCCTGGAAAGTAGAGCATTCATGAGACGCATGTAGAGTATCCCCTACCTCCACCACACCACCTCCACGCTCACACTGAGGGAGAGGGAGGGGCGAGCGACTGAATGGATAGCAGCCTCTGTATAGAAGAAAGCCTCTCTCTCCCTCTCTCTCTCCCTCTCTCTCTCCCTCTGTTCAACTGTTTGCTTTTGTTGGAGGTGTTTGCTATTCTGCCGTCTAAACTCCCCCCCACTTGTGATTTACGGCAGGGGCACGCCAGTAAATTTTGGGATGGCTTAAACATGCTCCCGTGGTGAACGGGGGGGGGGTTGGATTTAGAGGATGTGGAGCGTCAGAAGTTCATGGGGAGATGGAATATGGCGCTATTCATCTCCAGAGAGAGAGAGAAAGAGTGTAAGGTTTTAGAGGTGTAATCGTTTTATTTGACTAATTGAAGAGGAGATGAATGGTGCACCAAACAGGTTTTCCCACACTCTCCCTGCAGGTCCATCCAGGATTAACAGAGTTTACAGGACAGATTAAAGTCTCAAACCCAGTGTCGCTGTTCAGATGTGGCCTCCACTGAGAATTCACTTCGCTCTCCAATCTTGATTTTAGCTACTTGATTTCAGCCATCGCCACTGGTCCTCATTCTCTCGTCATCTCAGGAAGTTTTTGGTAAAAAAAACTTTAGAGGGAAAAATACAGAGTGGATTAGATATTTGTACTGTTATTTTTCATTAATTAATTAATTTTTTTCTTTTGGATTTTTCCCCCCATTTTTCTCCCCAATTGTACCTGGCCAATTACCCCACTCTTCTGAGCCGTCCCGTTTTTTTTGGGGGGGGATTTTCCCCCCCTTTTACTCCCAGTTGTACCTGGCCAATTTTACCCCACTTCCAAGCCGTCCCGGTCACTGCTCCACCCCCTCTGCTGATCCAGGAAGGGCTGCAGACTACCACACGTCTCCTCCCATACATGTGGAGTCACCAGCTGCTTCTTTTCACCTGACAGTGAGGAGTTTCACCAGGGGGACGTAGCATGTGGGAGGATTACACTATTTTCCCCCTCCCCCCTGAACAGGCTCCCCGACCAGCCAGAGGAGGCGCTAGTGCAATGACCAGGACACATACCCACATCCAGCTTCCCACCTGCAGACACGGCCAATTGTGTCTTTAGGGACACCCGACCAAGCTGGTGGTAACACAGGGATTCGAACCACTGATCCCTGTGTTGGTAGACAACGGAATAGACCGCCACGCTACGTGGACTTTTTAAAAAAAAAAATTGATATACTTTATTCATCCCCATGGTGAAATTATGCTCTGCATGTAACCCATCCTAGCTGTGTAGCTAGGAGCCAGAGGTGGAAAAACCCAGTCCAGAAAGTAAAAACCCGAACCATGTCTTTACTCCATCCATGTATTAAACCAGCTGATTTGGGAAACCAGTCAGTGCAATCTGATGGTTTAGTACATGGGTGGAGTAAAGACACAGTTAGGGTTTTCACTTTCTGGACTGGGTTTTTCCTCCTGTGCTAGGAGCAGTGGGCAGCCTCTGTGCAGCGCCCGGGGACCAACTCCAGTTGGTCTTGCCATGCCTCGGTCAGGAGCATAGACAGGAGTATTAACCCTAACATGCATGTCTTTTTGATGGTGGGGGAAACTGGAGCACCCGGAGAAAACCCACCGGCGACACGGGGAGACATGTAAATTCCACACAGAGGACGACCTGGGACGTCCCCAAGGTTGGACAACCCCGGGGTTCGAACCCAGGACCTTCTTGCTGTGAGGCGACAGTGCTAAGCACCGTGCCACTCATGACGTGCTCATGTGTAGATTGGTTCTCCAGAGGTGACATCAGGGTTCATACGGTCATGAAAAGACTGCACATTTGAATATACTTTTCCTGGCCCTGGAAAAGTTATGGAAAATTATAATTTTGTAGAAGTTTTGGAAAAGTTGTGTAAAACTGATTAAAGCCGTAGACACGTGATAATCACTCAAAGTTGCACCAGCCACTAAACATCAGCTCAGAGAGCATAGTAGCCTGAATTGCTAGTCCTGGTTAACAGCAGAAAGGTATTTTGAAAGGTCAGTGAAAACGGGGTTCAAAGCTCAAATAGTTTGAATTTTGAGTGCAGTAGTAAAGAAGATAACACAAGAGGTCCGCGGTGCTGAAGGCAGCAGCACTGCTAGGTTGGACGACGTCTGTTTTCCCATAGAATAACAATGGGTCAGTAGCACAGCGGTTTTTCTGCTCATAATATGTATTCAGCTTGACTCGGCATCAACTGTATTAAAGACGGATTAACTAACTCTCTGCGGGTGGGAAGCCGGATGTGGGTATGTGTCCTGGTCGCTGCACTAGCGCCTCCTCTGGTGGGTCGAGGCGCCTGTTCAGGGGGGAGAGGGAACTGGGGGGGGAATAGCGTGATCCTCCCACGCGCTACATCCCCCTGGTGAAACTCCTCACTGTCAGGTGAAAAGAAACGGCTGATGACTCCACATGTATGGGAGGAGACATGTGGTAGTCTGCAGCCCTCCCCGGATCAGCAGAGGGGGTGGAGTAGCAACCGGGACGTCTCGGAAGAGTGAGGTAAAATTGGCCAGGTACAATTGCCCCCCCCCCCCCCCAAAAAAACAGATTATCCCTATCAGTGACAGAAATGATAATCCACGAATCTCCAAACCCTGCAGACTGTAGCAGTGTGTGATATGGATGGTTGGTGTCTGGTAGGACTTTGCCAGGAAAAATGACAGGGTGCATAGTGTTCTCCATCTTCATCACAGCAGCCAGATGAGGAAGAAGAAGGCAGGTAGTGTTGAGTCTGAAGAGGAAGTGAAGGTGTTGTGTGTAACCAGCAGATATGACAGAACAAGCTGGTAGAAGACCTTTACCAGCAGATAGTACTACATCAATAAGTACAACTCAGGGTCCACCAGGTTCTTTGGTTTGTTTCTGACACAACAGCCCTGCTGGCTCTCATTCTCTCTGAATGGAGCTCAAACACACCTACGTAGGAGACAACCCACCACATTAAAACGTGGAGATTCAGGACTGCAGCGTTAAGAGAGAGTATTGGGTAGGAAGGTTTTCACAGCTCACTACATGAGTTGGGTAAAATGTACCTGTTGACAGCTTAAATAAAGTTTTACAAATGAACATCAAGGGCAGCATCATCAGTTTTGACGTCAGTGAGGAAAGTGGGGGTATAGATTGTGTGGCTGCTCTTTTTTTCTTTTCCTTTTTTTTTGTGTACATGTATTTTGTAAAAACATAAACCCGCTGTGACAAATCTGTATAGGGCTAGTGTGTGTGTGTGTGTGTGTGTGTGTTGTGTGTATATGTGTGTGTTGTGGAGAGCAACACATTTTCCCACACTGCCAGCATCACGCCTCCTGTTTGCGAGTCATTCCAGAAGAGTCTTTCTTTCCTCCTCCTCCCAGCCTGGCTCTGCTCTCTCCTGTTCTCTTCTCTTCAATCGGACTTTGACGGTTTGCCAGTGAGCCGGGGGATGTATGTTGCCCACCGCTGCCTTCCAACAGACCACAGTCTTTGTTTCAGAGGTTTCTTAGACCCTTGAAATGTGGAGCACAGTTCTGCAGAACCTGAATGGGTTGGTGAAGGGGGGTCGTTAGCTTTAGCATGCTAGCAACACAACAGCAGGTAGAGATGTGTCTTGTACTGATCTTGACATTGTCCTACGAGTATTTACATATATGTACTACTATATCACATGTATCTGCACCCCAGGGCAGGATTTTTATTTAAAGTAGTTTCACTTTTGTTTTGGTCAAATGGCCTCTGGTTGGGTGTCTCACTTGTTCTCCACTTCTTCCTTGAAATGCAAGTAGAACATGGACTAACAACACCCACGAAGAAGAAAAAACACTGTTATGGCCAATTTAAGCATAGTAAGATGCAAAGTACTGTTCACACACACACACACACACACACACACACACACACACACACACACACACACACACACACGTAAAGACATGCAGGTGCAGTATTCAGAGTGATGGGTCTACTACGGTGTAGTGCCCCCTGGAGCAGTTTTGGGCCCCACTGCTTTGCTCGAGGGTATTTTTGCAGTGACTTTAATATCAGTGCCATCTTGCAGTTTGCAGCTGACAGATGGCATACATGCTCCTTTACACCAACCAACCAAAGGTGCTAACAGTGTTTTCATAGATGGGGTTACTGTTTGCTATGGAAGTCAGTATAGCATGTAAAGATGTAGCTCTCATTGACAGGTTATGTTTGTTAATGCCGTGTTGGATGAGACGTGGATGAGATATGGATGAGTTGTGGCGGGGATGTGGGTGAGATGTGGAGGAGACAGGGAGGAGATGTGGATGAGTTGTGGAGGACATGTGGGTGAGATGTGGATGAGACGTTGATGAGGTGTGGATGAGTTCTGGATGAGATGTGGGTGAGATGTGGGTGAGACGTGGAGGAGACTTGGGTGAGATGTGGAGGGGACATGGAGGAGACGGTGAGACGTGGATGAGACGATGAGATGTGGAGGATATGTGGGTGAGACGTAGAGGAGATGTGGGTGACATGTGGAGGAGACATGGAGGAGATGTGGATGAGATGTGGGTGAGACGTGGAGGAGATGTGGAGGAGACGTGGGTGAGATGTAGAGGAGACGTGGGTGAGACATGGAGGAAACATGGAGGAGATGTGGATGATATATGGAGGAGATGTGGATGAGATATGGTGACGTGGGTGAGACGTGGAGGAGATGGGATGACATGGAGATGTGGGTGAGACGTGGATGAGATGTGGAGACATGGAGGAGACGTGGAGGAAATGTGGATGAGATGTGGAGGCGTGGGTGAGACGTGGAGGAGACGTGGATGAGATGTGGAGGAGATGTGGATGAGACGATGAGATGTGGGTGAGACGTGGGTGAGACGTGGAGGAGATGTGGAGACGTGGGTGAGACGTGGAGGAGACATGGAGAAGATGTGGATGAGTTGTGGAGGGGACGTGGATGAGACGTTGATGAGCCTACAGGGCAGTGAAAGGAGCAGCTCCTTCCTATCTCCAGGCCACGGTCAAGCCCTACACCCCTGCCCGACCACTTCGCTCTGCTGCCTCGGGACGCCTGGTTGCCCCGTCACTCAGAGGCCCCTGCTGCCAATCGATCCGGTCCCGGCTCTGTTCTGTCCTGGCCCCACAGTGGTGGACTGAACTCCCCACTGATGTCAGGACAGCAGAGTCACTGCCCATCTTTCAGCGCAGGTTGAAAACTCACCTCTTTAAGAACTACCAACCTGTTACTTGTTCTTAGCACTTATTGTATTTACTCATTTAAAAACAAATCTCTTTCTTGTGCTTTTACTGTAGCACTGGTTTTGCTCTTAGATGCTTGTTTAGATGCACTTATGACCTCTGATGACTAGTAGTTCTCCTGATTTCCTATGTTAAATGATGCTCTTATTGTAAGTCGCTTTGGATAAAAGCGCCGGCTAAATGACTGGAATGTCATGTAATGTAATGTGGGTGAGACGTGGAGGAGATGTAGATGAGATGTGGGTGATATGTGGAGGAGATGTAGTGACGTGGGTGAGACGTGGAGGAGACATGGAGGAGATGTGGGTGAGACGAGGAGATGCGGAGGAGACATGGAGGAGATGTGGATGATATGTGGAGGAGATGTAGTGACATGGGTGAGACGTGGAGGAGACATGGAGGAGACGTGGGTGAGACGTGGAGGAGATGTGGATGAGCTGTGGAGACGTGGGTGAGACGTGGAGGTGACATGGAGGAGATGTGGATGATATGTGGAGGAGATGTGGATGAGATGTGGCGACGTGGAGGAGACATGGAGACGTGGGTGAGACCTGGAAGAGATGTGAAGGAGACGTGGAAGAGATGTGGATGAGATGTGGAAACATGGAGGAGACATGGTGGAGACATGGAGGAGACGTGGGTGAGATGTGGAGCAGATGTGTAGACATGGGTGAGACGTGGAGGAGATGTGGATGAGATGTGGAGACGTGGGTGAGACATGTAGGAGACGTGGATGAGATGTGGAGACGCGGGTGAGACGTGGAGGAGAAGTGGGTGAGACAAAGGAGATGTGGAGGAGACGTGGGTGTGATGTGGAGGAGATGTGGGTGAGACGTGGAGGAGACATGGAAGAGATGTGGAGGAGACATTGAGGAGATGTGGATGAGATTTGGATTAGATGTGGAGGAGACGTGGGTGAGACATAGAGGAGATGTGGATGAGTCGTGGAGACATGGAGGAGATGTGGGTGAGATTTGGATTAGATGTGGAGGAGACGTGGGTGAGACATGGAGGAGATGTGGATGAGATGTGGGTGAGTCGTGGAGACATGGAGGAGATGTGGGTGAGATTTGGATTAGATGTGGAGGAGACGTGGGTGAGACGTGGAGCAGATGTGGAGGAGATGTGGGGGAGATGTGGAGGATGGGGGTGTTGGGTCGCTACACAGGTCAGTACTATGGCATCAGTAGGTTTGTCAGACTGAAATGAGCTGAGCCAACCTGTACTGGACAGTGCTGGTCTGTTCACCTGTCTGTCTGTTCACCTGTCTGTCTGCTGCTGCTAATGGACTGAAGTGAAGATCTAGAATGATCTTTATTCATTCACATAGCAACCATACTCCTCTGATAACAGCTGAGGTGTTTAGTAACATGTATGTTTTACTGCCCTGCAACAGCAGCATGATGTTAAAGCTGTGCTGGTTAATACATCTGCTTGTGTGTTTTGTACTGATTGTGTTTAAAGTGTACTAAATCTATCAACACACACCCCCTTCCCTCACCCAGCGCACACACACACACGCACTTCCATCCCACAGCACACACAACATACACACACACACACACGCGCACTTCCATCCCACAGCACACACAACATACACACACACAACACATACATCCCTCACCCAGCGCACACACACACGCACTTCCATCCCACAACATACACACACACAACACACACATCCCTCACCCAGCGCACACACACACGCACTTCCATCCCACAACATACACACACAACACACACATCCCTCACCCAGCACACACACACACACACACGCACTTCCATCCCACAACATACACACACACACAACACACCCATCCCTCACCCAGCCCACACAACACACACACACACACACACACACACACAACACAGCCAGACAGGTGGAGGTGGATGAGTGACAGCAGAGAGGGTGAATAACTGAGCAGTTGTTCGTCAGTTAAACAGCCCCGCCCCTTTAGAAGGTGTTGATGTGATTGGCTGATGGTGAATCTCACTTCAGTCCGTACAGGTGTGTGGTTAAAATCCCTCTGTGTCAGCACAGGAGAATGTTCTAGAATAATCTGCCCTGCGGCGGGGCGACGTTGAGAAACAGAAGCAGGAAAGTGTGGCTCCCCTGAGGGAAATGTGTGTACAGGTCGTTTAAAGGAACAGGCATGGCATCAGAGACTGACCGGTTGCCTTCGTGTAAACTCTTTAAGCACCCCAAGGCTGAGATTAAACAGGAGGAAGTCTTCCTTTGCTCCGCCAGCCATCAGGTTCATCAGCTCGCGAAACAGAGTTAGCAAACTCGGTTCTCTTTACTGCTGTCTTGCCCCTTTGCATCATACAGCATTTTGCACATATGCACCTTTGCACTGAGTTACTATAGTGGTGCCACTGTATTCTTGTGTTACTGTGAAGCTGGATGTGGATGTAGGGGTGTGTGCTGCTCTTACTGTCATTGGCTCTTGTATGTCATAACTCGTGTGTGTAACAGATTTCCCATTTAACAACACAAACTTATTAATTAACTTATTAATTTCATCCTCTCATCTCATAGGGCGACACGGTGGTACATTGGTTAGCTCAGTCACTTCACAGCAAGAAGGTCCTGGGTTCGAGCCCCAGGGTAGTCCAGCCTTGGGGGTCGTCCCGGTCATCCTGTGTGGAGTTCGCGTGTTCTCCCCGTGTCTGTGGGTTTCCTCCAGGGGCTCCAGTTTCCTCCCACAGTCCAAAGACATGTAGGTCAGGTGAATCGGCCGTACTAAATTGTCCCTAGATATGAATGTGTGTGTGTGTGTGTGTGTGTGCGTGTGTGTGGACCCTGTGATGGACTGGCAGCCTGTCCGGGGTGTCTCCCCGCCTGCTGCCCAATGACTGCTGGGATAGGCTCCATCATCTCCGCGACCCTGAGAGCCGGATAAGCGGTTCTGATAATGGATGGATGGATGGATCTCATCTCATGTTCAGCCGCTACTCCGGGGTCGGGTCGCGGTGGCAGCAAACTAAGTAGGACACTCCAGATGTCCCTCTCCCCAGCAACGCCCACCAGCTCCTCCTGGGGGATCCCAAGGTGTTCCCAGGCTGGATTGGACATGTAGTCCCTCCAGCGAGTTCTGGGTCTACCCCGGGGTCTCCTCCCAGTTGGACGTGCCCGGTAAACCTCCAAAGGAAGGCGCCCAGGAGGCATCCTAATCAGATGCCCGAACCACCTCAACTGGCTCCTTTCAATGTGAAGGAGCAGTGGCTCTACTCCGAGCTCCCTCCGGATGTCCGAGCTCCTCACCCTATCTCTAAGGCTGAGCCCAGACACCCTACAGAGGAAACTCAGTTCAGCCGCTTGTATCCACGATCTCACCCTTTCAGTCCCTACCCAAAGCTCATGACCATAGGTGAGGGTTGGATCGAAGATTGATTGACTGGTAAATTGAGAGCTTTGCCTTCCAGCTCAGCTCCTTCTTCACCACAACGGTCTGGTGCAATGTCCACATTACTGCTGATGCTGCACCAATCCGCCTGTCAATCTCCTGCTCCATCCTACTGTCACTTGTGAACAAGACCCCGAGATACATTTAACTCCTTCACTTGAGGCAACAACTTGTCCCAAATCCAGAGGAAGCAATCCACCATTTTCTGGTAGAGAACCATGGCCTCAGACTTGGAGGTGACGTGAGGTTTTGGTTCTGATGGACTGCAGCCTCTTGCCGGAGGCCAGAGTCTCAAAAAGGTGATGTCCAGGGTGAGAGGGGTCGGCAGCAATCTTCCCTGCCCGCCTGGGGGTCCTGGAGATGGGCAGGTCCTGGAAGTGTGCAGGTCCTGGAGGCAGGCAGGTCCTGGAGGCATGCAGGTCCTGGAGGCAGGCAGGTCCTGGAGGCATGCAGGCACTAGAGACGGGTAGGTCCTGGAGGCATGCAGGCGCTGGAGACGGGCAGGTCCTGGAGGCATGCAGGCGCTGGATGCGAGCAGGTCCTGGAGGCATGCAGGCGCTGGATGCTAGCAGGTCCTGGAGGCAGGCAGGTGCTGGAGATGAGCAGGTCCTGGAAGCAGGCAGGTGCTGGAGATGAGCAGGTCCTGGAGGCATGCAGGCGCTGGATGCTAGCAGGTCCTGGAGGCAGGCAGGTGCTGGAGATGAGCAGGTCCTGGAGGCAGGCAGGTGCTGGAGATGAGCAGGTCCTGGAGGCATGCAGGCGCTGGATGTGAGCAGGTGCTGGAGGCAAGCAGGTGCTGAGAGATGTTGAATTGTAAATTCAGTGTCTCTCTATGAGGAAATGGGTGAAATGTGACACTGTAAGCCTAAGCAGTGCCAAACATTCAATCACATCTTTTATTTTTTCCAAAATGTTTAATATCTAGAAAAGCATCAAAAGTGTGAGCTGTCGCATGAGTAGAAAGAAAAGATGATCGTTTCTAAAGTTGAACGGACAGCAGTAGATACCCTGCGTTATGTGAATGCAAACTAGTTAAGTGCCAGAAAAGTGCAGAATATGTGTAAAAGAAGGTCGGAATGTGTGTAGACCAGTAGCAGTCAATGGTGTCACTTCAGTGTTCATGTGTGGGGGTCAAACGTGATGAACGTGTTCAGGAGGAGAGCCGGGTGCAGTCTGATGTGGTTTTCAGGTTGGCCTTCCTTCTGCTGCTCGGAGACAGAGAAATTAACGTTACGGAGTGAGTTTTGTTACTAACGTTATGGCATGCTTTTCCTACCAGCGGAATGGGTTTCATGGCATCTGGCATGCTCCTCTTACCCTAGAAAAGTGGTCTGACTGACTCCCCGATGCTTCTCTTCTGTGTTTGTGTTGTTGGAGTGAGTGTCGTGCTGTGCTTCAGGAGAGTGAAAGCTGTGTCGGAAGCATGCATGTTGTGCGGCAGATTTTTTTTCATCGGCTGGCCGATAAGAATATTATGAAAAATGACAAATACCTAAGCCGATAATCGGCCAGACTGATAAATTGGCTCTTAAATTGGCTGTAACATCCATCCATCCATTTTCCATTTTCCTGATCAGGGTTGCGGGATGCCGGAGCCAATCCCATCACTCTCTTTTTTCTTTTTTTTTTTACTTTTATGTAACTTCTGGTATCTGTGTTGATTGGATAACTTGATTATCAGTCTCATTACATTTTGGTTCGTTATCTGGCTGTGTTATCTCTCTCTCTATCTATCTCTCTTTCTCTCTATCTTAATTGTTTTTAAAGTGCAGTGTGTGTGTTTGCAGGTTGTGTATGTGACGGCCACCTTTCCGTACGTCATGCTGTTGATCCTGCTGATGCGAGGCGTGACGCTGCCGGGAGCGTATGATGGCATCAAGTTCTACCTCTACCCGGACATCTCCCGCCTGTCCGACCCTCAGGTACGCCCCCCGCTGCAGGATGCACCGAAGCCCTGCTTCACCGATTCTGTACCCATTCTGTTAGCTGGCTTTAAGTATCGGCCAGTACCGAGTACCGATCTGACCCGTGACTTTATCTGAACAGTGCAGACGTACACCATTGGTTTGAGGTCAGTGTGCAACATAATGGAGATAAAAATCAGGTTTTTCCAGCATTACAGCAGTACGGGCTGACATGAGCCCAACATGCAGTGAATCAAGTCATTCTGCTTTTTTGTGACATGTGACTCGTGGCTTTTGGTAGGTTTTAGTCTTGGGGAAAATTTCTGATGCCAGTACTCCGTTTTAGATTACAAAAGATTAGGTTGGGCGTCCGGGTGGCGTAGCGATCTAGTCCGTTGCCTACCAACACGGGGATCCCGGTTCGAATCCCTGTGTTGCCTCCGGCTTGGTCAGGCGTCCCTACAGACAGAATTGTCGTGTCTGCGGGTGGGAAGCTGGATGTGGGTATGTGTCCTGGTCAAGTCAAGTCAAGTTTATTTTTAGCATGTTTAAAACAACCACAGTTGAACCGAAGTGCTGCACGAGCTTAAAATACAAGATAAAATAAGTGACACATATGAATATAAAATATATGTAAAGAAGACATAATAAAATAAAGAATATGAAATATAAACAATAAAACATAAGCGTAAAAGTGTATTTGCACAATAAAATCATGGTGTCAAGCTCAAGTTGAATTGAATGCACTAGCGCCTCCTCAGGTCGGTCGGGGCACCTGTTCGGGGGGGGAGGGGGAACTGTGGGGAATAGCGTGATCTTCCCATGCGCTACGTCCCCCTGGTGAAACTCCTCACTGTCAGGTGAAAAGAAGCGGCTGGTGACTCCACATGTATGGGAGGAGGCATGTGGTAGTCTGCAGCCCTCCCCGGATCAGCAGAGGGGGTGGAGCAGAGACTGGGACGGCTCGGAAGTGTGGGGTAATTGGCTGGATACAATTAGGGAGAAAAGGGGAGGGGGGGCAAAAAAAGAGAAAAGAATAGGTTACATGTTACTGCCAGAATTATGGAATAGGTCTTGCATCATGTCGGCCTCACATACAGCAAAATAAGTGCACGTTCAGGGCAGACAGTACTGACAGTACAGTCCTGTAGATACTTACTGCATGCTATAATAATTGCACACCATAAGTAAATGAATTTTAGCCTGGTATCGGCCCATTATCAAATAAAAATATGGGCAGCTGTGTTTCCCTGCCCCCGTCTGTCTGCGACTAGTGTGCTGATAACACAATACTTCACAGTACACAGTACTTCTATGGATCCTGGAATACTTGAAGTTCTCATTTGTGATATGATGAGACTCACAGCTAAAATGAAGGACACTAACAAGAGATTTTAACACGGCAAAAAAAAACAAAAAGCCCGTAAAGGACTCGGGCTCGGTCAGTGTTTTCCCAGCAGGTACGGACCAAAGACGCTTTTAACCGTCCTCCACAAGTAAGTTTTAAACGTTAGTATAACTACTGTACATCTGTGAAACACATTTGTGACGACTTTTTTTTCTCCAAAGGTTTTTTGCTTTCACCAAAAGTGGTGAAACCACTGATTGGCTGGCAGTATTGCTGGCCCCACCCCCTCCGTTGTCAAACAATGGCTGCCCAAACAGAAGCTACCTTGCTTTTTGCAAAATCTTCGTTGGTTGTTCCTCGTGGAACATCACTTCTATGTACAATTCTGATCGGCTTGCTCAAGTGGTCCCATGGGAAAGCTGCTTAACAGAGATGTTATTGAACGCAGACAGAAAAATCCACACTCAGACTGGAGACATCTTGTTTTCAATGTCCCCTTTAATAGAGTTTCACCAGATCCGGTCTAAGTTGCCTGATGGTGAAGCAGAGCCGGTAGAGGATTTGCCAGCAGGATCGGTGGTGTTTCTGTCACCTGTCCTGGCTTTACACTCAAGTTCAGGTTTTGCTGAGAGACGAATACGTTTCCACTCACTAAAATGGACTTGTTGAGGACATCCGGGTAGTGTAGCGGTCTATTCCGTTGCCTACCAACATGGGGGTCGAATCCCCGTGTTACCTCCGGCTTGGTCGGGCGTCCCTACAGACACAATTGTCCGTGTCTGCGGGTGGGAAGCCGGATGTGGGTGTGTGTCCTATTCGCTTCACTATCGTCTCCTTTGGTCGGTCGGGGCACCTATTCGGGGCGAGGGGGAACTTGGGGGAATAGCGTGATCCTCCCACATGCCACATCCCCCTGGTGAAAGTCCTCACTGTCAGGTGAAAAGAAGCAGCTGGTGACTCCACCTGTACGGAGGAGGCATGCAGCCCTTCCCGGATTGGCGGAGGGGGTGGAGCAGCGACCGGGATGGCTTGGAAGAGTGGGATAATTGGCTAAGTACAGTTGGGGAGAAAAGGGGGGGGCATCAAAAAAATTGTTGACTTGAGATATTCAGTGGTGGCACGGTGGTGCAGTGGTTAGCGCGGTCGCCTCACAGCAAGAAGGTCCTGGGTTTGAGCCCCAAGGTTGTCCAACTGTTTTTGGGAGGGGGGGGGTCGTCCCAGGTCATCCTCTGTGTGGAGTTTGCATATTCTCCCCGTGTCTGTGGGTTTCCTCGGGGTGCTCCGGTTTCCTCCCACAGTCCAAACACATGTAGGTCAGGTGAATCGGCCGTACTAAATTGTCCCTAGGTATCAATGTGTGGGTGTGTGTGTGTGTGTGTGTGTGTGTGTGTGTGTATGCCGGTCCTGTGTGATGATCTGGCGGCCTGGCCAGGGTGTCTCGCTGCCTGCTGCCCAATGACTGCTGGGATAGGCTCCAGCGACCCTGAGAGCAGGATAAGTGGCTTTGATAATGGAGATATTCAGCATGAAGAAGCAAGTAAAGACAAGATTTGTTGGATTTTGAAGACTGTTTTTTCTGGCAGTCTGTGCCTTATTTTGACATGAAAGAAGGGACACACCGGAAGAGGAGGGGAAAGAGGAACAGTGAGACATGCGTCCACATTAAATTTTTTGCTCCAGAAAAGGTCTAAATATTTCATTTTACGCCTCCATAAAACATGATTTGTGTATCAATAGTCATTTTCTGCAAAAAAATGTAAAAACAATACTGTACAGATGGGTGACAAATAAAAGGAAAAACCCGAGTGCTTGACCCCTACAGTGAGGTGGTCCGGGGGCTCTGTTCTGCTGTGGGGGCATTTTCCTGGCATGGTGGCTCCACTTGTCCCCGTAGAGGAAAGGGTCACTGCAGAGCAATACAAAGTTATTCTGAGTGATCACCTTCATCCTATGATGAGACATCTGTATCCTGATGGGAGGGGTCTCTTCCAGCATGACGATGCCCCCATCCAAAGGACACGAGGGGTCCCTGGATGGTTTGATGAAGATGAAGATGATGTAAATCGCATGCTATGGCCTTCAGTCACCACATCTCAACTCAGTTAAACACCTATGGGAGATGTTGGACCAGTGTGTTGGACAGTGCTCTCCACCATCACCATCAAAACACCCAATGAGGGAACATCTTCTGGAAGAATGGTGTCCTTCCCTCTAGTAGGGTTCACAGACTTGTAGAATCTATGACAAGGAGTGCTGAAGATGTTCTGGAGGCTCGTGGAGCTCCAATACCTTATTAAGACACGTCATGTTGGGTTTTCCTTTTATTTGTCATCCGTCTGTATATGTATCGCAGGAAAATGTATTTCCTGTTGCACTTGTAGAACATGTGTGAATAATTAGTTAACACACAAACCATCTGCTGTCACTTTATGGTTGCTGTTTTCCATACGGGTTGTGCAGAAATGTCGAGTTAAAGAAATTTATTGCATGTATGTAGCAAATTCAGGGGCTGCAGGGAAGCAAACCCAGGTCTCCCGCACCACAGGCGACTGCGCTAACCAGTCGACTAAAGGGTCCGATCCGTTCGCCAAGGGCTAGCGAGTCTACACATCCGTGGTCGTTACACTACCCGCCTCCTTCAGGAAGCGCGTCCCCGCACTTCAACATACATGCTCCCTCACGCCTCTGGGTGGACGCGCTTCCAATGGCCTCACGGTCTCACCATCCCATTTCTGACACCAATGTAGTGGATTCAGGGGCTGCCGGGAAGCGAACCCGGGTCATTCATGCTCGTTACAATGCAATGCTTGCTTTTAAAAGTGGTCCTTTGCCATTCAGACACAGTAGTGCTGTGTTTACAATGGAGCCAAAACTGTCAGCGGGCTGTCATGAGACAGACCAGTCATCTGTAATTACATTGATCCTATAGTCACGGAGTAGCATTACCTCGCTCTCATTGATCCTATAATCATGAAGTAGCATTACCTCGACACTTTCGTGACAAGGCGAATCCAGGCCGAACCACTGCTTTTTCCGACACACACAGACGCATTCATGTGACAAACACAAGCCGACTCCGCCCCCTCCCGAAGACAGCGTTGCCAATTATTGCTGCTTAATCGAGTCCGTCCATAGTCGGATCTGATGAGACTGGGGCGTAAACGCCTGTCCCCAGTGGGCAACTGCATCGACACAAAGCTGATGCTTAGACCGCTACACCACCGCGGACCCAGCCACATCATTTTTGAAGGAAGGTCAGTTGAATTATCACAAGCAGCAGATAAGGATTTAACAGATTTCCAAAACTTCCTCGGATCATTCAAGTTTTCAGTAGTGACGGATAGATAAAAATCAGCTTTGGCTTTTCTAAAGAGAGAAGTAAATTTGTTTCTCAGCTGTCTAAAAAGAAGCCAGTCAGCCTCAGTACCTGACTTTCTTGCTTTTGCCCAGGCCACATTTCGTTCATGAAGCAGGCTTGAGAGCTCAGTGGTGAACCAGGGATTAACCCTCCCCTTAATTCTAAATTTACAAATAGGGGCATGTTTGTTTAAAATATCCAGAAAACTTTCATGGAAAAATGTCCAGGCCATTTCAACATCATCAATAAGGGCAATTCCATTCCAGTCAACATGATATAAATCATGTAGAAAACCCTGCTCAACAAACATCTTCATATTGTGTCTTTGGACAAAACGAGGTTTACACTTAGGGACCTTAGTATTTCTGATAGCAGCTATCACACAGTGATCACTCACATCATTTGGGAAGACACCGATAGCAGAGTACTTATAGGGGGCATTAGTTAGGACTAGATCAATGAGAGATGATTTCTCGGGACATTTGGTATTTGGTCTTGTAGGAGAGTTAATTATTTGTGTCAGATTCAAAGAATCACATTCTGCTTTAAATGCATCGGACACGGGCAACAATCAGTCCCAGTTTAAATCAGCAACGACAACAATCTCATTGTAGTGCACCTTAGACAGCAAGTTAACAAGTATATATAAAGAATTACTAATCACAGATGGAGGTCTGTAACACCAACCACCGTGACATGGTGATCCATAGACACTTCAAGATGTAGGGCCAGGAACTCAAGTTGTTTACTCAATGATTCTGACAGCACTAACTTAACGTTGAATTTGCATTTGATGTAGACAGCAACACCACCACCTTTTTTGGGATGGTCAGAGCGAAACATGCATGGGCTAGCAGTTAGCTTAACCTGCTCCACTTTCATGTCCTGTCAGACTGCCCTCAGTGTTTCATCTTTGGACGCAGCTCCGGTCAGGGCTGTGGTCTTTGGGCCCACAGGACGCAGCAGACCAAGCTCCCTCAGCCGATCCAATGCCAGCTCTCGCAGCCAGACACCTTCGACACGCCTCCCCGCACTCCATATGACGACACTAAAAACACAAGTAAAGGCTAGGCGCGGCTGCCCTCAGTGTTATCAGAACTGCCGGTCTGCCTGGGCTAGCAGTTAGCTTAGCCTGCCACACTTCCGCGTTCTGTCAGACTCCCCTCGGTGTTTCCTCTTCGGGCACAGCTCCAGATAGGGCCATGGTCCCCGGGCCCACAGGACGCAGCAGACGAAGCTCCCCCAGCCGATCCAGTGCCATCTCTCCCAGCCATCAAACGAAGACAAACTGAGACGTGGACAAAGACACTGCATGGACGGTACTGGGTGAGGCCACCGCAAACCTGAATTTTCACCGCCATCTTCTCACACCGGAAGCAGAACTCCACACTGGAATTAGAATAACTAATCTCATGATGCAGGCGTGTATATGAATGGCAGGAGATTTATGACGTTGTGTGTGCCAGCACTGTTGATTTGTTGTGTTGTATCTCAACCATGTACCCTCATTTTCACCGGTCTCCAAAGGTTTTACCAGACTGCCCACTTTTTGGGCTGGCCGGTGTTGTTTAAGGTGACTGTCAATGAGAGAGGGACCAGAAACCAGTCTCCCACAGCAGTGATCAGTCTGGCTGCTGTTGATAAGATGACACCCCCACCACACAGTACGCCACAAACACCGACAGAGAGAGAATCAACCGGGCTGAAAGTTCACCTCTCCTAATAGAAGTGCCATATTACCATATAAACACACACACGCACACACAGACCAGACTCCTTGACCTTGTCTGGAAGATAGACATCCCAGGTCGCCTGGCAACAGAGCACCAGAGAATGTCTGCGGATTTGGTGTTATGACAACACAAAGACATAGAAGAAGACAGAGATGAAAGGACAGACGAAGACCAACAGACTGATAGACAGACAGAGGTAGATACATGGCTAGACTGACAGAAGAAAAATAGACAGGGAATAGATGGATGGATTTATAGACAGACAGATTTAGTTTTAGTGATGAAATTGTTTGACCTTGGGGGTCGTCCCGGGTCGTCCTCTGTGTGGAGTTTGCATGTTCTCTCCATGTCTGCGTGGGTTTCCTCCGGGGGCTCCGGTTTCCTCCCACAGTCTAAAGACGTGTAGGTCAGATGGGTCGGCCATACTAAATTGTCCCTATGTGTGTGTGTGTGTGGGCCCTGTGTTGGACTGGTGGTCTGTCCAGGGTGTCTCCCCGCCTGCCGCCCAGTGACTGCTGGGATAGCCTCCAGCATCCCCGCCACCCTGTGAGCAGGATAAGCGGTTTGGATAATGGATGAGTGGGTGGACGACATTGCTGCTTTCATCTTTAGTGACAGGCTTGGGGGCAAGTCCATGAATACTGGGACGGCGTCCAGTGCTTTACCAGTGCCCCATCCATAGGGTTAGTGTTGTGTCAGGAAGGGCATCTGACGTAAAACTTCGCCAAAGCAGTATGCAGATTGACAAGACCATACCAAATCGGTCAAGGCTCGGGTTAATGACCGCCACCGGTGCTGTGCCCTCACAGCATCCTGATGGAAACTGTAAAATCTGCTGTGGCGACCCCTGAGAAACAGGAAACAAGCTGAAAGAGGAAGAAGTTTGCTGCATTAATTTCTGCCCTGTGAGAATACAAGGGGTCATATAAGGGCTTTTTGCTTAGCGAAGAACCACGTTAGCTTTCAGTTTTATCCTGACAACAGGAAGTGGGTTCACACACCAGCTGTACATCAAACAAGTTAGTTTGAATTGAACGTGTTCCAGTTTGTGATAGCAGGAAGTCCAGGAGTGGAACAAGTCAAGACAAGGTTAATTAGTTTCTTTAAGTTGCACTTGCCTTCAGCTGAATCCATCCCACAGCCGTGATGGAGTGACACGCTTTCGTGTGACTCTAGTTGAGAAAGAGAGAAAAAAATAGAGAGCGGAACATAGACGGGCAGGTTGAGGAAGAGAAATGGGTGGACTGAGAGGAGGAGGAGGAGTCGGAGGGACATAAACAGAGGGAGCAGAGGTGGCTTGTCCTCTGGCTGAGGCAGACATTACGTTTGACGTCGATGTTAAATCAGGGTCCTGAAGACAATTGGCCTTCTGTTTGGTTCACTGGACTGCTTCACCCTCTCCATCTACACACCATGGAGACTACATTCATCTCCACTCTCCATCTTCCTCCATCGCTCCTCTCCCTCTCTCCCGCTCTCTCTCTTCCACTTACCCCCCCCACCCCCCCTGCTTTCTTTCTCTCACAATGTAAGGTAAAGTGAACGAAGGTTAAAAGCCTTTTGTACAACAGGAGGTTTTTTGATAAATCCCCACGTTGCAAACAAGACCCTGTTTACACTTGGTTTTAAAATGCGTTCTGGGCGATCGGATCACAAGTGGACAGCGAGACACATCGCCGTTTACACCTGTGTCTGTCATGCGTCCCCAAATGCGTCCTGCTGACCACTTTTGATCAGATTTCGTTACTCCAAAGAAGAAGAAGACGATTTCCTGTTACGTCCTTGTTGGGGACGCATCAGGACGCATTAGCGTTTACGCTACGAAAGATATGTGGTCAAATGCGTCCCAGACCACCTCGGCAAGTGGTTTGAGTAACCGGTTCACAAAACGTTTTGGTGGTCGTTTACACTTGTATTTAGCGCTGTCCACTTGTGATCCGGTCACAAAAAACGCATTTTAAAACCAATGTAAACGAGGTCTCAGTGTATTCTTCATGGGGAATCAGAATGATGTTCACTTCATATTTTGTCCATTTTACAATATAGACACACACGACATGTTTGGTATTAAGGAATTGTGTCAGCTTTCAGCAGAGAAAGAAAATACTTTTCTGCACAATGCTTCAGATCACCCCTGCCCTTGTCCCTTTACGACCTGTGACCTGTGACCCAACCCCCACACTTCCATCCCAGACAGTGGCACTGATGTGTGGCTGTTGGTGTCTCTGTGTTGCCCAGCATCACAACATGATTAACTGCAAAGAATCACCTGATGGGAAAATTATAATGTCTACACACTTCCATTATTATGCTTTATGAACACGGTAATCACACGAATGACAAATTACTTAAGAAGAAGTTGTTAGAATATAATTTTAAACAAATAGTTGTATGTATACTAACACTGTTTGAGTATTAGGAAAGTAATGTGATTCTGTTTAGGATGAAAAAAATTAATATTCAATATATCAGATACACGTGAAGGCAGTGTATTTTTAAGTGTATTTTACAGTGTATTTTAACAGTGTAGTTTTACGGTGTATTTTTAACTAGTTTTTACGGTGTATTTTAACAGTGTAGTTTTTGCAGCATATTGGGTCAAAGCAGCAGATTATTTCTCGTCAGGGATTTTTGTCTTATTTCCAGAGTGGGAAATCTGTGTCAGTTTTCTGACAGTATTTAATTATGTAGAGACAGACATAGAGCTACAGCCCATCTTCTCTCCTCATCCCGTTTTCTGTCTCGTCTTGTTCGTTCTCTCTTTCCTTTATTCACTTCGTCAAGCCATTATGCTCGAGTGGCTTCCAGATACCTCTTTTTACTCCCAACACCCCAACACCTCCAATACCCCAACAACCCCACCACCTCCAATACCCCAACACCCCCACCATCCCCAATAACCCCCACCACCCCAGTGCCCCTACCACCTCCAATACCCCCAACATCCCAAATACCCCCACCACCTCCAAAACCAGCGCCTCCATTACCCCCAATAACCCAACACCTTCACTCCTCCAACACCCCCACCACCTCCAAAACCCGCACCTCCAATACCCCCAACAACCCCACCCCCTCCAATACCCCCAACAGACCCAAAAAACCCCACCATCCCAGCACCCTCACTACCTCCAGTACCCCCAACACCAACACCACCTGCAACACCCCCACCATCTCAATTCCCCCAACATCCCCACCACCTCTAACACCCTCAACACCCGCAACACCTCAATTCCCCCAACACCCCCACCACCTCAACATCCCCTCACCGCTCACTGCTGCTTAGCAATATCCCAGATTACTCTGCTTCCATTATTTTTTCTTCTGCTGCATTTTGTGCGTGTGTTGTTCCATACATTAAAGTGAGATGGTGGTAGATACGTAGGTCAGATAGAGAGAACGAAGCTTGTTCCAGGATCTGAATGGACAGAGGAATGATCATACATGTTTTAATATTTAACTGAGTCGTGAAGCTGCTGGTTTTATTGTTTTACTCTGCACCACATGTTATAAAATCAACCACAAGATGAGATGAGCATTTAAAATCATACAAATAATAAAATGACTTGTTAAATAGTTTCTCAGTAACAACAGAAAAGTGATTTTATGCATGCTCAATGATCCAGGTAAGAAAATCACAGAACATTGAATCAGTTCATCTGGACACAACGTTTATTCACAGAAACGTTTCATCATCATCTAAGTTACCTCTTCAGTCTAAACTGACTGCAAGTATCCCCACCGTTATAAACAGTACAGTGGCATAACGACCGAAACCAATGATCAGTTTCATATGCAAATATGGGTGTGACCATTAACTAGAGTTTCAGTAGCCAGAGGATAGGGGAATGTTTGCGATCACAGCATTGTAAAATGGTGACAGATGTACTCGGAGGAACCCCCTCAGTTCAGGGATGGTAGTTCCCTCTTCGCATAGATGGCCTCTTTGACTCCCTGTTCAAATCAGCGTTCCTTCCTATCAAGGATGTGCACATCCTCATCCCTGAAAGAGTGGCCACTGGCCTGTAGATGGTGTATACTGTGGAGTCCTGGTCTGTAGATGGTGTAGACTGTGGAGTCCTGGTCTGACATGTTAGCTCTCTTGTGTTGTGCCATCCTCTTGGCCAGCGTCTGTTTAGTTTCCCCAATGTACAAGTCACGGCAATCCTCCTGGCACTTAACAGCTACACTATATTGCTCTGTTTGTGCCGGGGGACCTGATCCTTCGGGTGGACCAACTTCTGGTTCAGCGTGTTTTGGGGTTTGAAAGCAGCTGAGACGCGGTGTTTGGAAAATACGCGTCTCAACTGTTTCGACACTCCCACCACATACGGAATCACCACTGGTTTAAGCTTAGGCAGCTGTTGTCCTTCTCTCTGCAATGGGATGCTGCACTGTTTGGGGTCCTCCTGGCTTTGACAAATGCCCAGTTAGGATAACCACACTTAACCAGGACCTGTTTAATGTGGGATCTCTCCCCTTCCCCGGCCGCTGTGTCGGTGGGGACGTTGTCAGCTCGGTGGTACAGCATCCTGATGACTCCTAGTTTGTGCTCCAGTGGATGATGAGAGTCAAACCTTAAGTACTGATCAGTATGTGTTGGTTTGTGGTAAACATCAACAATCAAATGTCCCCCATCACCAATACCCATTTCAAAACAGAAAAAAAAAACAGAAAAGTGATCAGTAAAAATCAACTTCAATAAGATTAGAGTTGGTTGATATTGTAACGACCACAGATGACTAGACTTGCTAGACCTTGGCTAACGGGTCTGACCCTTTAGTCGACTGGTTAACGTAGTTGCCCTTGGTACAGGAGACCCAGGTTCACGTCCCGGCTGCAGCAGTTCCCGGCTGCCCCCTGAATTTGTTACATTGGTGTCAGAAGTGGGATGGTGAGGCCGTGAGGCAATCGGAAGCACGTGCGCCCAGAGGCTTGAGGGGGCTGATATGCTGAAGCACGGGGACGCGCTTCCCAAAGGAGGGGGTTAGTGTAATAACCATGAATGACTAGACTTGCTAGCCCTTGGCTAACGGGTCTGACCCTTTAATTGACTGGTTAACGTAGTCGCCATTGGTGCGGGAGACCCAGGTTTGTGTCCCGGCTGCGGCGGTTTCTGGCTGCCCCACAAATTCACTACAATATTTAAATAAAATTACAATAGTAAAAAGGTCTTTATGTATGCTCAATAATCCAGGTAAGGAAATCAAGTGACTAAGTCCCCTAAGACTGAACACTGAGATGTCAAGTCAAACCAGCTAAACTCATATTTTATTTGTATCGCCCTGAATCATGATTCAACACCAGTTGGTTTTATGATCATATGACATTCTCACAAAGATCAGAATAGAATAGGTGTCATGACAAACTCCCTCCTCTCTCCCTCGATTAAGATCATGAAAAACAACACAGAGAACACTGGACAAAACAAAGTACTAGGAACTAATTGTACTAATATGCACACACATTAACTAATAAGTCATTATACACAAATATGTGTGTAGGATAACTGATTAGTACTAATAATTAGTAAATCTTAATGAGCATAGCATTTGTAAGGAAAGATAAAATGACCTGCTATGTACGAAACATTACAGCTATAATTTAAGTAAAAAATGGATAATTAGATGATTCACAGGGGAAATTCACTTTGTGACTTTCTGTAGCTGCTGATTAAAGTGAAAGGACAAATGTCACCACATTTGTCACGTCCGCTTCCGGTGTGGAAGATGGCGGCACAAATTCATGTTTGCAGCAGCCTCACCTGGTACCGGTGTGGGAAGATGGCGGCGTGAATCCACATTTGTGGCGGCCTCACCCAGTACCATCCATGCAGTGTCTTTGTCAACTTCTGCATCTAAGTTTGTCTCTGTTTGATGGCTGGGAGAGCTGGCGCTGAATCGGCTGGGAGAGCTTGGTCTGCTGCATCCTGTGGGCCCAGGGACCACGGCCCTGTCTGGAGCTGTGCCCAAAGAGGAAACGCTGAGGGCGGTCTGACAGGATGCGGAAGCGGGGCAGGCTACGCTAACTGCTAGCCCATGCAGACTGGCAGTTCCAGTTTTTTTTAGATATATGTGTTAATTTGGATATGTGAGTTCTTGTAGTTTTTGGGTGTGTTTTTGTCTTTGTGTTGCACGGCTGTGGGCTGCGTGAAACGATGTTTTGTTTCATTTCATGTGCGCAAGTGCATGAAATGAAATGACAAAGTGATTCTGATTCTAGCATCTGGGTGGCGTAGCGGTCTATTCCGTGGCCTCCCAACATGCAGAATAGCGGTTTGAATCCCCTTGTTACCTCCAGCTTGGTCGAGTGTCTCTACAGACACAATTGGCCGTGTCTGTGGGTGGGAAGCCGGATGTGGGTATGTGTACTGGTCGCTGCACTAGCACCTCCTCTGGTCGGTCGGGGCACCTGTTCGGAGTGGGAGGGGGAACTGGAGGGAATAGCATGATCCTCCCA
Source organism: Lampris megalopsis (assembly GCA_022114975.2). Taxonomy (NCBI): domain Eukaryota; kingdom Metazoa; phylum Chordata; class Actinopteri; order Lampriformes; family Lampridae; genus Lampris; species Lampris megalopsis. The sequence goes on from JAJHIY020001375.1 coordinate 527,466, forward strand.
TGTGCTACGTCTCCCTGGTGAAACTCCTCACTGTCAGGTGAAAAGAAGCGGCTGGCGACTCCACATATATGGGAGGAGGCATGTGGTAGTCTGCAGCCCTCCCCGGATCAGCAGAGGGGGTGGAGCAGCGACCGGGACGTCTCAGAAGAGTGGGGTAATTGGCCGGATACAGTTGGGGAGAAAGGGGGGGGAGGAGTGTTTCTGATTTACAGATTTTATCTCCACATTAGGAAATATCAGACATCATGTAGCCTCTCATCACATCTGCACTCCAGTTCCTCGGCTGGTGGCTTCCTGCTGATCAACACTGTGCTGCTACGCCGCCGTTCTTCTGTGCAACCAAATGAGTGTGTAGTTCATTCCCAAAAGAAGAACTCCTTAAGGAGGACAGGCTCAGTCTCAACACAGCCAAACACACGAGGCGTCCAGATTGGCCCGAGCGGCGGCCTGGCGGTGGTGTGCCGGGTGAAGAGCGGAACGGGCCGGTGTGTGTTTGTCAGGGCACACGAGTTGCCTAGGAAACTGCCTGAAAGGAGACAAGACCCCGCGTTTGTTCATTGTTTTCTCGCCGGGGAAATGAGATTAGTAAGTGAATGGCGATGTGAGAGAGTTTCTTGGCATTTCTCCAAGAGCCATGCTGCATTATGTGTGAATTCTCTATCAAACCCCTCTGCTGGTGCCTTTAAACCAAGGCGCAAACTGGTTTGGTAACACACATCTGAAACTCCCACTGCGCGTGTGGGAATCCAACCTCTACACTAACTGTACCAACAGCTTCTACATGTTCACTTCGACATCACGCTTATTACTGTTGTTATTACTGTGCTACATCCCCATACCAGCCTGTATCTCCTCACATCTGATACCAGACCACGAGAAGAGAATTAAGTTTTCTTTCTTAGGTTGTGCCTCTTCCTGGTGCCTGGCATTGCTGTAATCTTCCAGCTCTTTCTCTTTTTCTTGCTGTTTATTTATAGAGGTTGTACATCTGGTTTAATTTGTTGCTGGTTTTTCTTTTTTTGGGGGGGGGGGATTTTCACCCTCTAATTCTCCCCAATTTTATCTGGCCAATTACCCCACTCTTCTGAGACATCCCGGTTTCTGCTCCACCCCCTCTGCTGATCCGGGAGGGCTGCAGACTACCACATGCCTCCTCCCATACATGTGAAGTCGCCAGCTGCTTCTTTTCACCTGACAGTGAGGAGTTTCACCAGGGGGACGTAGCACATGGGAGGATCACGCTATTCCCCCCAGTTCCCCCTCCCCCCTGAACAGGCGCCCCGACCAACCAGAGGAGGTGCTAGTGCAGCGACCAGGACACATACCCACATCCAGCTTCCCACCTGCAGACACGGCCAGTTGTGTCTGTAGGGATGCCCGACCAAGTTGTAGGTAACACGGGGATTTGAACCAGCGAGCCCCGTGTTGCTAGGCAACAGAATAGACCACTACACTACCCGGACCCCCTTGTTGCTGTGTTTTAATGTGATTATAAGTGAATTGACTTTGAACTGAAATAATAATTGGATAAATTGTTCTCTGTGGTCCATAAGGTATTCTGAAGGGTGGTGCATGGCATCTTGCTCATGGACACGTCGGTAACATGGAGGTCTGGTGGTCCTCGTGTCTGGATGCTGTGGTTTAATACGAGGCTACAGAGAGACACAATGTTAACATGACCATTATAAACATTTACAATCTGTTTTATAGCTTTTATCAAAATAAGTTTTCAGAAGCACTTCGGAAAACCATGTGCTAGTAGTGTTGTATGAAGTAGCAGGTGTAAATTTGACACAGTAATCACGTCAGTCACGAGTACATTTAGTGTGTGTCTTAGATAATACAGATGTGGTGGATGGCAGAATCCAAGTAGAAGGTAGAAAGTACATATCATGCATAGTATAACAGACATTACATGGCATGACAGACACGAGTTGTTGCCTCAAGTGAAGGAGTTCAAGTATCTCGGGGTCTTGTTCATTAGTGAGGGTAGGATGGAGCGGGAGATTGACAGGTGGATGGGTGCAGCATCAGCAGTAATGTGGACGTTTTACTGGACCGTTGTGGTGAAGAGGGAGCTGAGCCGGAAGGCAAAGCTCTCAATTTACCAGTCAATCTTTGTTCCAACCCTCTCCTATGGTCATGAGCTTTGGGTAGTGACTGAAAGGGTGAGATTGCGGATACAATCAGCTGAAATGAGTTTCCTCTGTAGGGTGTCTGGGCTCAGCCTTAGAGATAGGGTGAGGAGCTCAGACATCCGGAGGGAGCTCGGAGTAGAGCCGCTGCTCCTTCACATCGAAAGGAGCCAGTTGAGGTGGTTCGGCGCCCAGGATTCTGGGCGCCTTCCTTTGGAGGTTTACCGGGCACGGCCAACTGGGAGGAGACCCCGGGGTAGACCCAGAATTCGCTGGGGAGACTACATGTCCAATCTGGCCTGGGAACGCCTTGGGATCCCCCAGGAGGAGCTGGAGGGCATTGCTGGGGAGAAGGACGTCTGGAGTGCCCTACTTAGCTTGCTGCCACCACGACCTACCTCGGAGAAGCAGCTGATGATGACATGAGATGATATCAGACATATTAATATAAGGACATAGCATGTAAAGTGCAGGTGGAAGTAGGAAACAGTGATGTATATGGGGGTTGAGAGTAAATGGGACGTATGAATGTGTCCAACACAGAAGAACACCATTTGAAAGTAAAGCTGACTTGAAGCAAGCAGAGAGGTGGAATATGAACGTTTGGGCTGCAGACCACCTCCTGTCTTCTTATAGGATGGTAATCCATGATTCATGCTGCTCAGCTTGCTGCAGGATCCACTGGGCTGTCATTTCATTACAAATTCATGGAGAAGATGAGGATCAGGTAGGGAGGACGTAACAAAGGAAGAGACTCAAACCAGAAAAAATGAAATGTCTTCATCTCTTATGAGTGAAAAGGCCGACTTCAGGTCGTATTTATTGAATGGATCAATCTAAAAAATACAGATAGAAAATTAGCTTCAGAACAGGACTGGACCAAAATTATAAATATGTATGACGCAGCAAAACTTATCAAGTACACAGAAAAGGTAATTTCGTGTGTGTGTGTGTGTTTGTGTGCGTGCTTGTGTGCGTGCATGCAACAGGTATGGGTGGATGCTGGAACCCAGATCTTCTTCTCCTATGCCATCTGTCTGGGCTGTCTCACCGCGTTGGGGAGTTACAATGCCTACAACAACAACTGCTACAGGTATGAAACCCCACGCTGTCTGTTACACCGGCCGAAGGAACGATGGACGGACTGAAAATAAAGTCCATTAATAAATCACCTTTAGCTTAACATAGTGGTTAGTGCAGTTAGTGCACAGTAAAATGTCAAAAAGACATGCATGTTAGGGTTAATACTGCTGTCTGTCCCTCTGAGCAAGGTACTGGAAATAAGAACTGGAGTTGGTCCCTGGTTGCTGCAGCTGCTCACTGCTCCTATATGATAGGATGGTTACATGCAGAGAACACGCTCACTGTAACCTGTACGATGATGAAATAGAGTGGCTTTGTTCTTCTAAACTGGCCCCGGTTCAGTCCATCCATGTGGAGTTTGCATGTTCTCTGGTTCCTCTCACCATCTGAAGGCTGACACATCAGGTCCACTAGAGGTTCTATGTCAAGGGTGGCTGACCATGTGCCATGGAGAGCCATGTGTATGCAGGTTTTCATTCCAGCCGGACTGCACACCAGGTGATTTCACTGATTAGCAACCCTTCAACCAAAGAGTAAGACTGTATCAGTGAAATCAGCTGGTGTGGAGTCGGGTTGGAATGAAAACCTGCATACACATGGCTCTCCATGGCACATGGTTAGCCACTCCTGGTCTACATGATCCATCCATCCATCCATTATCCAAACTACTTATCCTGCTCTCAGGGTCGCGGGGATGCTGGAGCCTATCGCAGCAGTCATTGGGCGGCAGGCGGGGAGACACCCTGGACAGGCCATCACAGGACCCACACACATTCACACCTAGGGGCAATTTAGTACGGCTGATTCACCTGACCTACATGTCTTTGGACTGTGGGAGGAAACCGGAGCAACTGGAGGAAACCCACACAGACACGGGGAGAACATGCAAACTCCACACAAAGAACAACCCGGGATGACTCCCAAGGTTGGGCTACCCCGGGGCTCGAACCCAGAACCTTCTTGCTGTGAGGCAATCGCACTAACCACTGTGCCACCCTCTACATGATCCATAGTTGTGAAGTGTGTGTGTGTGTGTGTGTGTGTGTGTGTGTGTGTGTGCGTGCGTGCGTGCGTGCGTGCGTGCGTGCGTGCGTGCGTGCGTGCGTGCGCGTGCGTGCGTGCGCGCACATCCTGTGATGGACTGGGAAACTGTCCAGTTTGTTCTCTGTCTTCTGCCCAGTGCATGCTGGGATAGACTGCCCAGTGCATGCTGGGATAGACTGCCCAGTGCATGCTGGGATAGACTGCCCAGTGCATGCTGGGATAGACTCTGGTATCCCTGCATTAGTTGGGGCCAACCTGGTAAAGCCTACAACATTGACATACACCTTCATAATAAACCCTTCACAATACACCCAGCAGCCACAGCCACATCCAGCAGTGTGACATACATCAGAATGGACACACACACACACACACACACACACACACACACACACACACACACCCCAACCCTGATCTCCTGCAGTCTGTCTGACAGACACGCCAACAGCTGTGCCTCTAACGGGTGTCTCTCTCTCCTCAGGGACTGCATCATGCTGTGCTGTCTCAACAGTGGCACCAGCTTTGTGGCGGGCTTCGCCATCTTCTCCGTGCTCGGCTTCATGGCCTACGAGCAGAATGTCCCCATCGAGGCCGTGGCTGAGTCAGGTGAGAGACCTGACATGTCTGTCACTTATGAAGACCATCAGTGTCACACTCGGTCTGGAGGGGACACACATTTCCCCACTGTTCAGTGTGACTGTCATTTTAATATTTGATGTTTTTGGGCCACAAGTGGAAAACTTGAGGCACCAGGAAGTAATGTGAGGGAGTTATCGTGGCTATAATGTAACACAAATAACACACATGCAACACCACAAGTGCACACAAGCATACAAAACACACACACACACACACACACACCTTTTTTTACCTCCCCACCCCACCCTTTGCTCCCCAATTGTACTTGGCCAATTACCCCACTCTTCCAAGCCGTCCCGGTCTCTGCTCCACCCCCTCTGCTGATCCGGGGAGGGCTGCAGACTACCACATGTCTCCTCCCATACATGTGGAGTCACCAGCCGCTTCTTTTCACCTGACAGTGAGGAGTTTCACCAGGGGAACGTAGCGCGTGGGAGGATCACGCTGTTCCCCCCAGTTCCCCCTCCCAGTCTGAACAGGTGCCCCGACTGACCAGAGGAGGCGCTAGTGCAGCGACCAGGACACATACCCACATCCGGCTTCCCGCCCGCAGACACGGCAAATTGTGTCTGTAGGGACGCCCGACCAAGCCGGAGGGGTAACACGAGGATTCAAACCGACGATCCCCGTGTTGGTAGGCAATGGAATAGACCGCCACACACACACACACACACACACACACACACACACACACACACCTCTTTTCTTGGTCTGGGTTTTGCTGTATGTGGGTCATGTACTCTGTGTTTGTGGTTGATGTATGTGAGGTACAGTCAGTATGTAAAGCTCATCCATTCATGGTCACAGGGCTTAAAGTATTCCGGCACTGTGCTGGATTTCCGGCGTGCGGCGTTTGGCTGCGGGGAAAAAAATGTCTTATATTTAAAAAAAAACGTCTTGATATCATCACCATCACTTTCGAGTTTATGAGTTCGTCTGCCAATGATATGAGAGGAGCACGACTCTCCCGCTCTCAAACTAACATTATTAGCCAATCAGAAGTAGAATGGGGCGGGTCTTGGAAAAAGTGCTTCAACCGAGTCCTATGCTGCAGATGCCCGAGTAGAGAGACGTCACGTCGAAGGAGAGTAGGATGGACAGTAAGTTCATGAATCCTGGGGAAGATGCCCTCCTAGCTGATAAAGGATTAAGAAATAAATGGCGCTGGGCGGGGATAGAAGATATAGGGAAGGACGGTAAGCCTTTTGGTAGCTGGGTTAAGAAGCTAAGAGAAGCAGGTGCTTGCCTCTGCACTTTGTGCTCGACAAAGCTAGCATATGCAACTAGCGGGGAAAAAGTGCTACCGCGTCATGAGTCAGACCCCGCCCGCTCATAGAGCGGCTGTTCGTGCTCCCCAACACACAACACGGTTACCGGGAGCAACAACCACAGCTGATGTACCGGCGTCAATAACTGACCGTGTGTGTGACTTGAAAATACGCGTGTGCACGTTCATCACAGAGCACGATCTGTCTTTCAAGCTCGCCCAACCCCTGGTGAATTTATTCCAAAAAATAGCTGAAGACAAAAATTGCTTTGACAAAACTGTCAATATCTAATCAGCATGTCAGCTACTTGAACACACACGGCAGGCATCACACCAGAGTTTAAAAGACATATTTCGGAAAAGCTAAAAAACGGCATGTTTTCCTTAAATGTCGACGAAGCCACCAACCAGAACATGGACGAAGTCCTCAATGTCCTCGTTCGTTTTACTATTGCCACCTACTGACTTTTCTTGCTATTGCAGTTTCAAAAGGCCCACCATAATCTGCAAGCATTCATTTCCATGTTTTTTGTTTTTTTTGTTTTTTGTTTTTTTTTTGACCCTGCGAATCTGTCCACGCCACAGGACAACAACACCCCCCCCACACACACACACACACACACACACACACACACAAAAAGAAAAAAGAAGTTCAGGCTCAGGATTTTTTTTTTTTTGCTTTAACCCCTATGGTCAAAGCCCCCGAAAATCACATTAGCATTCTGTACTAGTTAAAAGTACATGTGTAGAAGTACTGGACTGGTCCCGACTCACCCTGTCTCCTCTGTCACTGGTGGAGGAGACAGAGGACAAGGTGCATGACCATACTTACAGCACTAATGTTGCGTGTATTTGTGTATATATGTTGCATTTATACTGTGTATGTGTGTGTTTGTGTTTGTGATGCAGGTCCTGGACTTGCCTTCATCGCCTACCCTAAAGCTGTGACCATGATGCCTCTGTCTCCTCTTTGGGCCTGTCTCTTCTTCATGATGCTCATCTTCCTGGGTCTGGACAGTCAGGTGACTCCGCAGCACTTAACAGTGTGAGAGACGTGGGCAGAGACGTACGTCTGAACCCAAGATGAGATAATCCACATGGCTGGTGTTGTCTTTCCAGTTTGTTTGTGTGGAGAGCTTGGTGACGGCGGTGGTGGACATGTACCCAGAGACCTTTCGGAGAGGCTACCGTCGAGAGCTGCTGATTCTGGGCATGTCTGTGGTCTCCTTCTTCATAGGACTCATCATGTGCACAGAGGTGAGACCAGAAACATCTGGAAACATCACTTATGTCTCTAGCAGATGGATTCAAAATGCAAGAAACTGGTACATTAAGCAGCGCAGTGTTGTACAGTTCAGCAACAGTGGTTGCATATTGGGGCAGCACGGTGGTGCAGTGGTTAGCATGGTCACCTCACAGCAAGGTCCTGGGTTTGAGCCCCGGGGTAGTCCAATCTTGGGGGTCGTCCTGTGTGTGGAGTTTGCATGTTCTCCCCGTGTCTGTGTGGGTTTCCTCCAGGTGCTCTGGTTTCCTCCCACAGTCCAAAGACATGTAGGTCAGGTGAATCAGCCATACCAAATTGTCCCTAGGTCTGAATGTGAATGTGTGTATGTGTGTGTGTGTGTGTGTGTGTGTGTGAGCCCTGTGTGATGGCCTGGCAGCCTGTCCAGGGTGTCTCCCCGCCTGCCACCCAGTGACTGCTGGGATAGGCTCCAGTATCCCGCGACCCTGAGAGCAGGATAAGCGGTTTGGATAATGGAAGGATGGATGTTGTCATTTCTATGAAAGGGATTGTGATGTTGTGCCTTCAACAAACAACAAAGTAACAAGTGTAATATTGAACTGGATTGGGGGGTAGAGATTGTCTAAAATCTCAACCAGTTTTGAATTACTCCCACTACTACTACTACTACTACTACTACTACTACTACTACTACCACTTTCGGCTGCTCCCGTTAGGGGGCGCCAGAGCGGATCATCTGTTTCCCTCTCTTCCTGTCCTCTGCATCTTCCTCTGTCACACCAGCCACCTGCATGTCCTCCCTCACCACATCCATAAACCTCCTCTTTGGCCTTCCTCTTCTCCTCTTCCCTGGCAGCTCCATATTCAGCATTCTTCTCCTAATATACCCAGCATCTCTCCTCCACACATGTCCACACCATCTCAATCTTGCCTCTCTTGCTTTGTCTCCAAACTGTCCAACCTGAGCTGTCCCTCTAATATACTCATTCCTAATCCTGTCCTTCTTCATCACTCCCAATGAAAATATTATCAACTCTGCCGCCCCCAGCTCCACCTCCTGTCTTTTCATCAGTACCACTGTCTCCAAACCATATAACATAGCTGGTCTCACTACCATCTTGTAAACCTTCCCTTTAACTCTTGCTGGTATCCTTCTGTCACACATCACTCTTGACACTCTTCTTCAGCTCTCTCCTGCACTCCGCATTACTTTGGACAGTTGACCCCAAGTATTTAAACTCATCCATCTTCTTCACCTCTACTCCTTGCATCCTCACCATTCCACTGAATGCTGATTCCATTTGAATTATTCCCACTAAGACCTTCAAATCACCTTCATTTTTTGGTCTCTATAGACGATATTCATCATCATCATCATCCTGCACCTCGTCATCACTTTCATCATCGTCATCATCAAAACACAAGCAGGAAATAAATCCCGTCCAGGTATACCACAGCCTCTCAGCCAGACTTACGTACATTACATTACATCAGATTGCATCTCGCCTACATCAACAGCAGCGGCCTTAGTGAAGGGTAGAGTACATTTTAATGAAGAAGTGATGAAGTTAAACAACTAGAGCTAGCCTTGAATGTCTGAATGTTCAGATGCTTGTTCAGCAAGTTATTTGAGCATTATTTCAGTATCTTGGGGTCTTGTTCACGAGTGAGGGTAGGATGGAGCAGGAGATTGACAGGCGCATTGGTGCAGCGTCAGCAGTAATGCGGGCATTGTACTGGACCTTTGTGGTGAAGAGGGAGCTGAGCCGGAAGGCAAAGCTCTCAGTTTACCAGTCACTCTTCGTTCCAACCCTCACCTATGGTCATGAGCTTTGGGTAGTGACTGAAAGGGTGAGATCGCGGATACAAGCGGCTGAAATGAGTTTCCTCCGTAGGATGTCTGGGCTCAGCCTTAGAGATAGGGTGAGGAGCTCGGACATCCAGAGCGAGCTCAGAATAGAGCCGCTGCTCGAAAGGAGCCAGTTGAGGTGGTTCAGGCATCTGATTAGGATGCCTCCTGGGCGCCTTCCTTTGGAGGTTTACCGAGCACATCCAACTGGGAGGAGACCCCGGGGTAGACCCAGAACTTGCTGGAGGGACTACATGTTCAATCTGGCCTGGGAACACCTTGGGATCCCCCAGGAGGAACTGGAGGTCGTTGCTGGGGAGAGGGACATCTGGACTGCCCTACTTAGCTTGCTGCCACCACGACCCGACCCCGGAGAAGTGGCTGAAGATGAGATGAGATATTTCAGTATTCAGATGCTTCGTTTTGTTCTGTTTTTCCCCCCTGCACAGCTGCGTCAGGAATGTTGAGCTGCTGTGTCTGGACTAGCTAGCCTGTAGCATGGCCTAAGATGACGTGGACATGACTCAAGTCCTTTTGAAAACAGTTTTAATGTCAGTAAGAAAGAAAACAGCAGATTAATGAAATGAAGGAAAAGACTAGTACAGCGGACACAGTGAATCCTGACATGGGTCAGTAGGACAACTGCTCACGTTGCTTCACTGTCCCGCTAGCGGATGTAGCTAGTGGATGTAGCTACGCTAGCCACTGGCATTAGTGACAATGGTTAACTTATCATTGTTGTCAAAATATATGAACAAAGACACAGCTATCCACTGAAATACGATTGCGCTTCAGTGTCAAGTGTGTGTGTCACTTCTTTATCATCTATTTGTTGTCTCAAAAACAACGATGACCATGTGATGTTTTCCTGTCAACAGTCAGCTAGCGACAGGTCAGCTGTAAAGGGAACTAGTGACTACTGTGGCTACATTCATTAGCCTTTATCCAGGCCTTGATTTGTTTTTATTGTCCACTTGATTTAGAATGCATATCTGGATCTTTGTTCAGAAACTTGTCACTTCATTTTACAACACGCTGACTTCATCTCCATGTCCAAATCCTCATTCTCACCCCGGTTGGTCCTGTCCCATCAGTCAGAATGCCGCCAAGGCAACCAATGTTCATCCTTCTCTTCTCCTTCCTCCACTCAGCCTTTACACCATCTGACCTCCACTAGAAGGACTTGTGTATAAAATCTGATGCAAAGCTTGGAGTCTGACTCCGTCGCAGGTCAAAAGGTCGAAGGTCACGTCCGTAGATGAGCTGTGACTATCCCATTCTAGTTTGTGATGTGACGTGTTGTCAGACTACATTAGGACGGCGACATTAAAAATCCTAGACTCTGCTCAGTGTCCTCCACAAGCTTAACTTGTTAGCTGATGAACCTGTAATAATGTGTTTATTACACAGCTGATATCACCGGGTAGCCATGGCGCAAACTAATCTGATCTCAGGCTATGAGGAAAAATACCAGCTGTTCACTAATAAACAGCAAATGGTCAAAAAAGACAATATGAGAAATATTTCAGTCAAAATTCTGTGAAATGGCCCTTTTTAAAGAAGTGACACGTGGTTAAAGTTGAAGTCATGTGGTCAGAGAGCCTGCCAGCATCAGCTCAGCTCTTAACAAGTGTGTTTGGATGGAATTCAACCCAAAAGCACCCGTTCACTCCTTCCTGCCCCTCCATGTTTTAATGGCCTACTGCTGGCGTCGTGTGTGGCTGCCACTTCTCCCTCTCGTAGCCCCCCCATCCACCCCTGCATGTCTATGTTGTGTTTATGTGTTGTCTTGTTTCACCCCGTTTATTGTTAAGCCACCTGGAGTGTTAGAAAAGCGCTGTATAAGACTGATGTATTATTATTACATGTCTTCTTAGCTTCAGTGAGAGCTGGGTCACGTATCCCATCATCCCCCAGGAACCCTGTCCCTCGTCTAGCAGATCATTTTTATTTCCCATTATGACTTGTGGTGGGTCATCTGATGTCATAGACAGTGTTTATGACAGCAGGAACCAGTGACAACAGCAAAACCATTTTTCTCCCTTGCAAAAGTGGATTTATTTTATAAAAATGAGGTCATTAGATATTTTATACCCATATATACATGAACGTATATACGTAAGTGACTATATATATTATATATACTGTATTATAGTATTGTAATATTTAGTATTATATATACTATATATATAGAATAAATGTTCTGTATTATAGTGTTTCATATTATATATACTATTTATATATATTTCATATACTGTATTATAGTATTTTAATACACACACACACACACACACACACACATATATATATATATATATAAACACACACATACACGTACACGTACATATATGTGTATATGTGATATGACCAGCCCACTCCTTCAGCCATTGGTTAACAGTGAGAGTGATCAGTGTTGATTGACAGCTGTCCTGTCCTGTCAGGGAGGGATGTACGTCTTCCAGCTATTTGACTCCTATGCTGCCAGTGGGATGTGTCTGCTGTTTGTGGCCATATTTGAGTCCATATGTATCGGCTGGGTCTACGGTAAGAAATGATACTCATCTGTTTAACTATGTTATAACCACAACGTGTCTTGTGTGATTATTGTAAACTTCCTTTCTTCTGCGTGTTTTCCAAATATTTCATCAGACATTACAGTCCTGTCTACACACACACACACACACACACTTCATCACCCCAAGTTTCCAATAAACCACTGCTCTCGTTCTAAACACGTTGATAGTCCAACAACGTCCTCTACTGGAGAAAGCTCTGTAACACATGCAACTGATTCAGTACAGTAACCACAAGTCATTTACTTATAGTAAATACATGAGTACTATGGAAGAACTGCACTGTCACAGAGGAATGAAAACTCTTTTCAGTCCAAGCAGAATTATATATTTGTCATTAAATATGTTTAACTGGCAAAAGTACACATTGTGTAACGTTAATGTGTCTCAGTGCTGTTAGTGTCCAGACTGTAATAATAATAAAAATAATCATTACATTTCAACATCCTATATTGAAACATCTTCATTTGTAGTTGTACAAACAGGTCTTTCTACATTAATGTCAGCCTAGATGACTAGATATTCAGCAGCTCTACAAAGCAGTCATATGTAACATGTTAAATGTAACATGTTATATGTACCATGTAAAATGTAACATGTTAAATGTAATATATATATATACACACATACACACACACATTTATATATACCATGCAAAGTGTAATGTGTTATATGTAACATTTTATATGTTATATGTAACATGTAAAATGTAACATGTTATGTAATGTTATATGTAACATGTTAACTGTAACATGCTATACATAATACGTCGGATGTAATGCTATGTGCACGTGTGCAACATGTTATATGTAATACATGAAATATGTCATATTTAATGTTATATGTTGCATGTAATATTATATGTAGCATGTTAAACATAACGTTATGTAATATGTAACATGTCATATGTAACATGTGAAGTATTATGTTGAACACGAGGTTTTAGTGTTGCAGAAGGAATCGGTGTCTTGAGTAAAAAAGGTCCAGCCACATCGTGAAGGATAATCGTCATGAGCATTTCAGTTTTGATTGTGACAAACTGCCAATGAAGGCAATTGTTTGATGAGACCCTGACTGCTTCCTGTTTGGCTTCCAGGAAGTGACCGGTTCTACATGAACATCGAGGACATGATTGGATACAAACCGGTCTTCTTCATTAAATGGTGCTGGATGATCCTCACCCCGGGCATCTGTGCAGTGAGTCCACTGCAAAACAAATCAATAAAACAAATGTTAGCAAATACACCATCATCCCACACTGACAGACAGATGACACACTGGAACCCAGCTAGTGCTGGTGCTGGCCTTCCATGTCTGCACCCAGTCACTTATACACCAAGTCTTCCCAGTTTTATTTACTCATCATTTTTAATATATTTGCTGCTTTGCGGAGTATTTATATTGAGGTTAACCATGGTTAGATATGAATCTTAAAGGTGACTCGGTGCTAACAATGTAATAAAAATAACTACTGGTTTTTCTTTTTAACAAATACAGCCGTCGGGCTGTATTTTCAGGTTCTGTAAAAGTACTTTAAGTCTCTCTCGTCTCATTCCCTCAGTGTACATTTTCACACTGTGGCAATTCTGCACTGAAAACACTATCACCTTTTTTCATAATGGAAGGACGTCACATCCAGTGGTTCTCAGTCAGGTCCTCAGGTACCAGCAGTACTGCTGGTTTTCTGTACTGCCAGGTGCTTCATTACATTCAGTTGTTGTTGCAGGTCTAAAATCACCAGATTAGCGGAGTACCTGACACAAGTACAAAACCAGGGCGTCCGGGTAGCGTAGTGGTCTATTCCGTTGCCTATCAACACAGCAATCACCAGATCAAATCCCTGTTTTACCTCCGGCTTGGTCAGGCGTCCCTACAGACACAATCGGCCGTGTCTGCAGTTGGGAAGTCGGATGTTGGGTATGTGTCCTGGTTGCTGCACTAGCGCCTCCTCTGGTTGGTCGGGGCGCCTGTTCGGGGGGGGAGGGGGAACTGGAGGGAATAGCGTGATCCTCCCACGCGCTACGTCCCCCTGGTGAAACTCCTCACTGTCAGGTGAAAAGAAGCAGCTGGTGACGCCACATGTATCGGAGGAGGCATGTGGTAGTCTGCAGCCCTCCCCAGGTGGAGCAGCAACCGGGGCGGCTCGGAAGAGTGGGGTGATTAGGGAGAAAAAGGGGGAAAATCCAAAAAAATAAATAAAATAAAATAAGTACAAAACCAGCAGTATCAAACAAGGTTGAATCAGTTCATCTGGACACAGCGTTTATTGAGTTTCATCTGAGTGACCTTCAGTCTCACCCGACTGCAGGTGTCCCCACCCTTATAAACAGTACAGTGTGTTTATAAACAATACCGTGTGTTTATAAACAACATTGTGTTTATAAACAACACAGTGTGTTTATAAACAATACCATGTGTTTATAAACAGTACAGTGTGTTTATAAACAACACAGTGTTATAACAACTGAAACCAACCACCAGTTTCATATGCAAATATGGGTGCGACCATTAACTAGAGTTTCCTGGCTTTGATAAATGCCCACCTAGGATAACCACACTTAAGTGGGCGTTTGTCTAAGCCAGGAAGACCCGAAACAGTTCAGCAGCCGATCGAAGAAAGAAGAAGGACAACAGCTGTCTAAGTGTAAACCAGTGGTGATTCTGTATGTGGCGGGAGTGTCAGAGCAGTTGAGATGCATATTTTCCAAACACCGCGTCTCAGTTGCTTTCAAACCCCAAAACACGCCGTGCCAGAAGTTGGTCCACCCCAAGGATCAGGTCCCCCGGCACAAACAGAGCAACATAGTGTAGCTGTTAAGTGGCAGGAGAATTGCTGTGACTTGGTACATCGGGGAAACCAAACAGACGCTGGCCAAGAGGATGGCACAACACAGGAGAGCTAACACGTCAGGCCAGGACTCCAGTCTACACCATCTACAGACCAGGACTCCACAGTCTATACCATCTACAGACCAGGACTCACCAGTCTACACCATCTACAGACCAGGACTCAGCAGTCTATACCATCTACAGACCAGGACTCACCAGTCTACACCATCTACAGGCCAGGACTCCACAGTCTATACCATCTACAGATCAGGACTCACCAGTCTACACCAGCTACAGACCAGGACTCCACAGTCTATACCATCTACAGACCAGGACTCACCAGTCTACACCATCTACAGACCAGGACTCAGCAGTCTACACCATGTACAGGCCAGTGGCCACTCTTTCAGGGATGAGGATGTGCACATCCTTGATAGGGAGGAACGCTGGTTTGAACAGCGAGTCAAAAAGGCCATCTATGTGAAGAGGGAACAACCATCCCAGAACCGAGGGGGGGATGGGGGGCTAAGAGTACATCTGTCACCATCTTACAATGCTGTGATTGCAACAATCCCTAATCAAGTCAATTGTGACCAGTACACATGGTAAGTGGTCACACCCATATTTGCATATGAAACTGATAATTGGTTTCAGGAGTTATGCCACTGCATGGGTTTCCTCCGGGGGCTCCGGTTTCCTCCCACAGTCCAAACACATGTAGGTCAGGTGAATCGGCCGCACTAAATTGTCCCTAGATGTGAATGTGTGTGTGTGTGTGTGTATGTCAGCCCTGTGATGGACTGGCGGCCTGTCCAGGGTGTCTCCCCACCTGCCGTCCAATGACTGCTGGGATAGGCTCTAGCATCCCCGCGACCCTGACAGCAGGATAAGTGGTTGGGATAATGGATGGATGGATGGATGGACACCGGCAGTCAGGTGAGACTGAAGAGGTCACTTAGATGATGATGAAACGTATCTGTCAGTAAACGTTGGGTCCAGATGAACTGATTCAACCTTCTGAGACTTTCTTACCTGGATCATTGAGCATCAAGACAAAACCAGCAGTACCCGGTATTCACCAGCAAGCGGAGAACCACTGGTGTGAAGAGCAATAAGTATTCATACTGTCAGCTGTCTGCCTCAGCACGGAAACACCAACACTTCTACATGACTGTACGTTTGTGCACGTGTACATGTGTGTACCATACGTGTGTATGTGTATGTACATTGTTTAAATGTCTGTGATTGTCATGGCCATATATGTCTGTACACTGCTGTATACGTCTTTACATGTGTGTACATGTGTTAAGCAGTGGCGGCTGGTGCTTAATATTATGGGGGGGGGCAATGTACCTTGGCGCAGCACACCTGACAGCTGCTTTAATGTCCACACAGAGTTACTAAGAAGGACCATGTAGCCTATCGATTTTATCAGGGTTCGCAGACGGTGGATGATTGACAGTCGACACGAGGCGTGGTGGTGGGTGTGAACATGATTGACAGCCACGAGAATCGTCCAATCACATTAGATCAAAAACCATTAAAACAATACCAATTCACTGCCAATAAAAGTGGGCGTGTCTGGGGCGTACAGAACTGCGCCCCCTGGAAAATCTGAAGAAACCAATCAGACAGCAGCCTCAGGTCACCTGCTCGCCACAAGTTTGAGGGCTTACATAAGGTATGGTTTGGCTGGCGCCCCTCACCCAGGAAGTATATGTGTTCAGACAGGAAGTATATGTATTCAGACAGGAATCAACCAAATACCATTTGAACCAGTATTTAATGCTGCTGACAGGCGCTCACAGACTGACAACACTTTTATTTCATCATTATTTGCATTATACAACTAAATTATACTTAACATATTTAAGTAGATTTTCATCTGTTGATGTTTGAAGGGGCGGCGCCCCGGCTCCCTCTACTGGCCAGCCGCCACTGGTGTTCAGATGTATTTATGTATGGGTACATGTCTGTAAATGTTTTTACATGGCTGCACATCGCGGTACATATCTTAACATGTCTGTACATGTGTGTGTACCACAGGGTATCTTCTTGTTCTTCCTGATAAAGTACAAGCCCTTGAAGTACAACAATGTGTACACCTACCCAGACTGGGGATATGGTATCGGCTGGTTCATGGCCATGTCGTCCATGGTGTGCATCCCGCTGGGAATCATCTGGATGATCTGGAAGACTCCCGGCACCTTCGCTGAGGTAGGAACACAAAGAGATGGGTGTTGGTGGGGGGGGTCTTCATCCTATTTGAGACATTTGGCTGTAGGTCCAGATCACCTGCCGAAGGTTCAGCTGTGGATTCATGTGTTCACTTAACCACACACACACATTACATAGTCTACTACTACTACTACTTTCAGCTGCTGCCGTTAGGGGGCGCCACAGCGGATCATCCGTTTCCATCTCTTCCTGTCCTCTGCATCTTCCTCTGTCACACCAGCCACCTGCATGTCCTCCCCACCACATCCATAAACCTCCTCTTTGGCCTTCCTCTTCTCCTCTTCCCTGGCAGCTCCATATTCAGCATCCTTCTCCCAATATACCCAGCATCTCTCCTCCACACATGTCCACACCATCTCCATCTTGTCTCTCTTGCTTTGTCTCCAAACCGTCCAACCTGAGCTGTCCCTCTAATATACTCGTTCCTAATCCTGTCCTTCTTCATCACTCCCAATGAAAATCTTATCATCTTCATCTCTGCCACCTCCAGCTCCACCTCCTGTCTTTTCATCAGTGCCACTGTCTCCAAACCATATAACATAGCTGGTGCGTCCGGGTAGCGCAGCAGTCTATTTGGTTGCCTACCAACACGGGGATCTCCCGTTTGAATCCCCATGTTGCCTCCGGCTTGGTCAGGCATCCCTACAGACACAATTGGCCGTGTGTGGGTGGGAAGCTGGATGTGGGTATGTGTCCTGGTCGCTGCACTAGCGCTTCCTCTGGTCAGTCAGAGCACCTGTTCAGGGGGGAGGGGGAACTGGGGGGAATAGGTTGATCCTCCCACATGCTACGTCCCCCTGGTGAAACTCCTCACTGTCAGGTGAAAGAAGCTGCTGGTGACTCCACATGTATGGGAGGAGGCATGTGGTAGTTTGCAGCCCTCCCCGGATCAGCAGAGGGGGTGGAGCAAAGACCAGGATGGCTCGGAAGAGTGGGGTAATTGGCCAAGTACAATTTGGGAGAAAAAGGGGAGGGGGCATAGCTGGTCTCACTACCATCTTGTAAACCTCCCCTTTAACTCTTGCTGGTACCCTTCTGTCACACATCACTCCTGACACTCTTCTCCACCCACTCCACCCTGCCTGCATTCTCTTCTTCACCGCTCTCCTGCACTCCCCGTTACTTTGGACAGTTGAGCCCAAGTATTTAAAGTCATCCACCTTCATCTGTACTCCTTGCATCCTCACAATTCCACTGTCCTCCCTCTCATCACATAGTGACGCTGTGGGGGAGAAGGAGACATGATGAAATGTGAACATCTCAACACAAACAACGACACCTCTCACAAGCACACCTCTCACGTGCACACCTCACATGTACACACCTCTCACGTACACACCTCACATGTACACACCTCTCACGTGCACACCTCTCACGTGCACACCTCTCACGTGCACACCTCTCACGTACACACCTCTCACGTGCACACCTCTCACGTGCACACCTCTCACGTGCACACCTCTCACGTGCACACCTCTCACGTAGAAACTGGACAGGCTCTGGAAAAGTATGCAGAATGAAAGAAGTGTTTTCCTTACTCTCTCTGTCTGTCTGTCTGTCTCTCTCTCTGTCTGTCTGTCTGTCTGTCTCTCTCTCTGGCTGTCTGTCTCTCTCTCTCTCTGTCTGTCTGTCTGTCTCTCTCTCTGTCTGTCTGTCTGTCTCTCTCTCTGTCTGTCTGTCTCTCTCTCTGTCTGTCCATCTGTCTCTCTCTCTCTTTTGCTCTACAGAGGATAAAGAAGCTGACCACTCCCAGTCCAGACCTAAAAATGCGCGGGAAGTTCGCCGGCCTCAGTCCTTACGCAGTCAATGATGCAAAACTAAAGGCTGATGGGAAAATTTCCACCATCTCAGAAAAGGAGACGCATTTCTAAACCGACCGCCCCGGCGCGTCGACCCTGTAGTCCTGAAATGCATCGTGGCCCGCCAACTACACAACCAGCAACAACAACAATACAAATCAAACATCAGCGGCTTCATCCACCAGACACAAGAGAAGGAGAAACAGCTGGAGCATTACTTCCCTTTCCGTTTGATTTTCCTCTTTTTGTAAAAAAGTGTTTTTTAAGAGAAGTTATTAGTTGTTTATGTAGTTTTTGCTTTTGTTTTGCACAAACTTCTACATAACGCATTTGTTGTTGCATGCTAACCTCATGACTAGAGCCGCCCTTTACTTCCCTCTCTAACCACTAACGTGTCGGGCTCAAAACAAACAGGAACCTCCACTTGGTGACAGACCCGGTTAAAACCTCCTGCCGGGACCTTGTGGTCAGAGCAGCGTCCACGCCGAGCCGTGCTGCTGAAGGTTTACACTGTTCTCCCATCTCTTTACTAGCCGCTAGCTCACTAGCCGCTAGCTCACTAGCCGCTAGCCGCTAGCTACACACACGTGACTATCTAATACTGTACGTAGCAGCTTGGAGGCCAAATTCACCTGTGTGTGTGTGTGTGTGTGTGTGTGTGTGTGTGTGTGTGTGTGTGTGTGTGTGTGAGAAATACCGAGCCGCTGTACTGAGGCTGACGGAGGGCGCCTTGTGCACCACCCCACATTCAAAACCAACCAGTTGTTTATTGGAAGAGTTTTCCCACTGAAATCTCTGCAGCGCTCCAGAAAGGAGGCGTGTTGGTGGAGAGATTCCCCAGACAGCATCCGGATGTGGGCCACCTCAGGCAATGATGCGGCACTGATGGCCACCTTCTGGCCCTGACAGAATGGATGTGACCCTGAAGTGGCCCGTGTGGTAAATGGTGAATATGGCCCAAATATCACAAAACAAATATGGGCCACCTTTGGCAAATATGTGGCACATGCGGCATTGCTATGGCTTGGTTCTGGCCCAGATCTGGCAAACAGGAGCGGACCGCCCAAGTGCCATCATTCCAGGAGGTATGTGGGCCGGATGAAGTGTCGGGTGTGGGACGGGTCCGGGCCACAGCAGTTGTGCTGTGTGGGTTGGTTTTGACTGATTCTGTGTTTACTTCATGAAACTTGTCCGTCGGCTTGCCAGCAGTCCTGCCATCGGCTCGCCAGCAGCTGGCGTCGTTCCTTCCAGGTTCAATTTGGCAGCAACGTGCGTTGGTTGACCATTAATTTGTATTGGAAATGCTTTTGTCATTTTCCACAATGGCTCCCTGCCTTCCCCCAGTGCATGCTGGGATAGACTCCAACCCACAGTGACCCTGAACTGGATTAAGCAGGTCTAGATAATGGATGGATGGATGGATGTGTCTGGTCTGGAGGGTCTAAAAATCCCAAATTACAGTGATAAAAAAAAACAATTTTATGCAGTCGACCCGTCTGTAAAACAACCCTCTCAACAACGGAACCATTAACTCTACACAAACACACACACACATACACACACACACACACACACACACACACACACACACATACACACACGTCTGTGGTGGTTTGGACGTGAAGGGGACTATAAATAGCTGGGCTAGACTCGCGGGCCGAGTCTAAAGCGTGTCTCTGCCCTCCGATAAGGCTCCGTTCTCTCATTTCACAGTAATTATACTGAGCCTAATGCAGACTGACAGACAGACAGGCCTCCTCTCATGCCCCTTTCTTTTTTTCTGCCCCATCCGCCTGCAGAGGAAGACGGGCGTCCATCAGATGAGCAATGCCAGACCGTCCGTCGCGTTGTCCTGATTGCGGTTTGTTGTGTTGTCCTCGTCTGTGTGTCAGTGGTCCCATCGCAGCGCAGTCCTCCCGTCAGACCGGTCGGTGTTGGGTATGAGTGACTGGCCTTCAGGCTCGCAGCTGTGCAGTGGTGATGCAGCCGGTGGAGAACACATGGTGCAACGGTCTTTTTTTTGTTTTTTGTTGGTTTTTTTGAACAAGTGTAGAAAAGGCGCTCATTTTATTTCTGCTATCTGAGCCGCTGCAGGGAGGGGGCGCTGTCGCCTGGCTCTGCGACTCGTCTTCAACCTGTCCAATCAGCATTCACCTGAAAACCTGACTTAGCAGTTTTCTTCCTTTCTTCCTTCCTTTGCTTTGTCCGTCATTTTCACTTCCCAACTGTCCCCCCCCCTTTTTTTCTACTTCCTGGTGAGTAACCAATCAGAGGACACCATCTGAGAGCGGGAGGTCTACTTTGTCAGGCGGAGGGAGAGATGGCAGAAAGGAATTGAGACCGAATGAGTGGAGGAAGTGAACAGTGGATTAAAAAGGAAGGAAGTTGAGGAAGTGCCTTTTTTTTGATTGACACCCCCCGCCCCTCCCCCATCCAAACTGTGAAGTTTGCCAATAAACGTTTGTGATTGGTCCATGTGCTGCACTCATGTTGTGACGTCATCACCTCGCTGCAGTTTGTGCAAGTAAAGCGTGTTGGAAAGTGGTAGCCTGTTAACACCGCTCAGATCTGTGTGTACTTTATGACCCTCTAAACCCCCGTGGTGAGTGTGAGTTGTATAGAACCAGTTTGTTGTCACGACAGGAACACTTGCGTAGTTTGTGTGAAGGCTTTGATGTGTGCCGCACAACAGATCCCGCTGTAGTGCTGTAATGAAGTGTTGGACTGCTCTGTGCTGTTTTACACACACGCTGGTATCCACGGGACACAAACTGCTTACTCCTTCTGAAAGACGAATAAAAAGGGAAAATGACTGACGTGTCCGGACCTTTCATTCAGCCTCCGTCAGTAACCCCGACATGAGACACCGACGGCTGGCCTGTTACAGCACCGTCAGGTCTCACGGCGAGTCGGTGGGGACGGCGGGGACAGGAAGTGGTAACACACCACTCACTCACCTCCTCATTGCCCAGTGTGTAGTGCACACAAACACACGTGTTTATATGTACATGTATGTATGCACGTGAGTCTGAACATTGGGTCTGTGTGTGTGTGTGTGTGTGTGTGTGTGTGTGTGTGTGTGTGTGTGTACATACCTGTGTGTGGTGCTGCATGAGTTGCTTGTATGCACGTGAGTGTGTGTGTGTATGTGTGTATCTGTGTGTGTCCACGTCTCATTCACGCTCCAGAAGGCGGCTTTGGTTGGTGACCGGGAGGAGAAGTCTTGACTTGACCCGACAGATGACGTGAAGAAAACCTCTTGTTGTTCTGTCGCGTTGCTGCAGCAAAACACAACACAACACAACACAACACAACCTTGACGGGTTTTAAACCTCTTACTAGTCTGTTATTTTTGTCTTTTTGCTTCTAACGTAGGTTTTGAGGACATATTTCTCTATTTCTCCCGATGCATCAAAAACCAGGTGTGTAATTAACATACGTATGTACTGACGATAAAAGTACCTGGACTGCAAACAAAGGAGCCGTTGCAGTTCGGTGCTTTTGGTCCCCGGGGGTCTGGACACCTTGGCTTTTGCAGCAGGCCTCTTCTGCACCACAAGGTTTGACCCGAATCAGTCTCCTTGGTTCCAAGTATACAAGTTCTGTTGCAAGTTAAGTTGGACCTTATGGGCAGAATCTACACTTCCCCCCTCCACCCCTGTATGTCTGTCATCCACCCCTGTATGTCTGTGTCCTCCACCCCTGTATGTCTGTCATCCACCCCTGTATGTCTGCCCGGTATGTCTGTGTCATCCACCCCTGTATGTCTGTGTCCTCCATCCCCATATGTCTGTGTCCTCCATCCCTGTATGTCTGTGTCCTCCACCCCTGTATGTCTGTCATCCACCCTGGTATGTGTGTCCTCCACCCCTGTGTCTGTCATCCACCCCTGTATGTCTGTCATCCACCCCTGTATGTCTGTCATCCAGCCCGGTATGTCTGTGTCCTCCACCCCTGTATGTCTGTCCTCCACCCCTGTATGTCTGTCCTCCACCCCTGTATGTCTGTGTCCTCCACCCCTGTATGTCTGTCCTCCACCCCTGTATGTCTGTGTCCTCCACCCCTGTATGTCTGTCCTCCACCCCTGTATGTCTGTGTCCTCCACCCCTGTATGTCTGTCCTCCACCCCTGTATGTCTGTGTCCTCCACCCCTCTATGTCTGTCCTCCATCCCTGTATGTCTGTCCTCCACCCCTGTATGTCTGTGTCCTCCAGCCCTGTATGTCTGTGTCCTCCAGTCCTGTATGTCTGTGTCCTCCACCCCTGTATGTCTGTGTCCTCCAGCCCTGTATGTCTGTCCTCCACCCCTGTATGTCTGTCCTCCACCCCTGTATGTCTGTGTCGTGTTCATCTGTTGTTGTCTTGTTTCACCCCGTTTACTGTAAAGCCACTGGGGGTGTTACGAAAGCGCTACGTAAGACTGACGTCTTACTGATAGATGAGAAAGACTCAGCGCACAACTGTGGTCCGCTGACTTCCGGTTTGGACCGCGGCATTCATGCCAGTTTCCGGTGTGTTGCCGTACGCTATGTCGGGGGCATATCGGTACCGGGATGAACGTCCCCGGCGCGCTGAGCTCCCGACGCACTTTCCCCTGCAACCAGCGGCGACCGGGTGACGGCTTTCAAGTTGTACATGTAACGGGGGCTCCTATGCTGTTCTATGTTGGTCAGCCTGCTGCACGCCCGTCACTCTCATCAGTAGCTCTGCGTTGTGTTCTAGTTGTGTGGGGCCCCAGGTGTTGTGGGGGGCCCTCAGTCTCTCATCATCATCATCATCATCATGATGATCAAGGAAGGAGCGGGGACACACAGGACTCTATTTGGCCCACCTTGCCATTTATTTTGGTTTCAAACCCTTCCACAACCGTCCAGTCCTCCAGCGGGAGCGGTGTTTCTTACGGACGTGGGGGTCGAAGTTCAACCACTGCCCGGACTCCACTCGTGTGCGTTAGAAGTAGAAACCGTCCATGGGACTCCGATGTAAGAAAGGATAAACAAGTATTTTATCCCACAGCTTGCAGTATCTTCTTACAGGGATACTCAAGGTTACGTTCTCCTCAACCAGCAAAACTGTCCCACGGAAAAAAACACGTGTGGCTCGGCTCGATTGCTGCTTGAGACTGCTCCCACAAAACAAAAATGGCCTCTCCCGCGTTCCGTCTTCCGTGTACCCA
Organism: Lampris megalopsis; assembly: GCA_022114975.2. Lineage (NCBI taxonomy): Eukaryota > Metazoa > Chordata > Actinopteri > Lampriformes > Lampridae > Lampris > Lampris megalopsis. Next base: position 551,340 of record JAJHIY020001375.1, read on the forward strand.
TAAGACCTCTCTCTTAAAGCGACAGTACACGTATATGACGGTCGTTGTAAAACACATAAAAGTAAATAATGACATAAAATAAAATGTAGTAAACACAAATAACAGCACACAGACAGGATTTGGTGATATTTCATACTCAAACAAAATAAAATAAAAACATTAATTTTAACCTGGTTACATTCACCCCTCCTGAAATTCACCAACATCCTGACAGCAGGATAAAAAGAGAAAGAGGAAAGGAAAAGCCCATCACTGACTACTGGCACAAGTGAAAAGAAGGACCTAGTCCTCCAGTCAACTTAGGAGCTACCTCGGTTACGAGGTCCAGAAAATAATGAGGTTGATCAAGTCTCAGAATTCCCTTAGATCAATGTGACGCCTGATACGCCACACCATGCACTTGGCCCAAAACAACCCTGTCTGATAGACACCTAATAACTCACATTAAACTAGTTTGAATGACTCCAACCTCCATCAAAGTTCAAACCCTCACACTCCGTAGAAATGGCATCTGAGCCATAGATTCTATTAACCTGTTCACTGACCTCACCACCCTCCCTGTGCGTGTCCTAACCCGACCATCGCTCTCTACTTGTGTGCGTGAGACAGTGTGAGCTGCAACATCTGTATCGAGTGAGGGTGGTGCCCCTGTGTGCGAATCAGTGTGAGATATAACACCTACATCGAGTGAGTGTGATGCCTCTATGTGTGGTGCATGTGTGTTGTGTGGTGCGTGTGTGTTGGGTGGAGACTGAGCAGTGGCCCCCACAGGACTGACTACCAGACTAGACGGAATGAACTCTTCCGCTTCTGCCCACTCAGGTCTAGGCGAGTCTCCAAGTGATGAGACTGCTAGCCCCACTGCATCCCCTGAGACCGTCAGGCCATCTGCACTGTCCTCCTCATCGGACTCTGCGCAGTCAAGCAACTGACTGGTTGTACTGGACTCCTCACCCTGATCTAACTCAGGAAGGGGCAAGAAGTTGACCTCCAACAAACGGTTCCTGTGCACCACTCTGGTGTGCCCCTCTGCATCCTGAATCTTGTAGACGTGGATATTGGGGTTGACACCGACAACCGTGTACACTCCGTTCTCCCATTTGTCAGCCAACTTTCTCTTCCCTCGCTCACTCTGGTTCGCAACCAAAACACGATCCCCGACAGACAGGACAGTGCCCTTGGCATGTCTGTTGTACTGTCGCGCCTGATGCTGCTGCTCAGCCGTGGAGTGCTTCTGAGCGATCTCCATTGCACTCCTTAGACAGGAAAGCAGAGACTGAGCATAAGAGTCATAGTCAACAACGTGAGGATCATGCAAAACCTGCCTGAACATAACATCCACCGGCAGTCTTGGGACACGCCCATACATCAGGAAGAAAGGTGCATAACCCGTGGTCTCGTGAACAGTGGCGTTGTACGCGAGCGTGAGAGAATGGATCTGCTGAGGCCACTGTTGCTTCTGCTGAAGCGGAAGGGAACGGAGCATATTCCCCATCGTGCGATTAAAACGCTCTGTCCCGCCATTACCCATAGGATGGTAGGCCGTCGTGTGGGACTTCGCTACACCCGCCAACTTGAGAAGCTCTGCAATCAGGTTGCTCTCAAAGTTTGTGCCCTGGTCAGAATGTATTCTTTCCGGAAACCCGTAAACACAGAATACATGATCCCAGAGTTTCTTGGCGACCTGCTTCGCCGTCTGATTGGTGCAGGGGAACGCGTGAGCAAGCTTAGTGAAGTGGTCAGTAACCACTAAGACATCGACTGACCGCTGCTTACTGTCCTCAGCGGACCAGAAATCCATACACACAAGCTGCATCGGTGCGGAAGTTTTAATGCTCTCCAGGGGCGCGCGAGCAGCTGGCTCTGGGGTCTTCCCAAACACACATCTCCGACAGCATCTGACATATGCTCTGATATCCCTCTCCATGTCAGGCCAATAAAAACGCTGCCTTGCAAGAGAGAGAGTACGGTCCTGGCCCTGATGACCAGCGTGATCGTGGATGCCAGACAGTGCCTTGTCTTTCAGACTCAGAGGTAAAACATACTGAGACCTCCTCTGCTTGGACACTGGGTCCTTTGTCACCCTGTACAAGACACCATCATTGACTTCCAACTTCTCCCACTGTTTCAACAGCCTGAGGACCTTCTGGTCAGCACCATGCCTCTCACGCCTCAATGGCCGCTTCCGAACAGCGACAAAGGGCAACACCTTGGAGATGCAGGGGTCCTGCGCCTGACTCAACCTGAGCTCCTCGGTGGATAACATTGGCAGTGTATCCTGACCACCCGACAGATGCTGAACGTGCTGGACCAAACTGAGTGCTGTGAATACTGATGCATCAGGCCAGTCACATTTGGCTTGCCAAAAAGCCCTGACCTCAGCTGCATCACAAGCAAACCCAGATCGCGCACTACTCACTGTTTGGGACTGGCAACTGAGTCTGAAAACATCCTGCACAGAGTCCCCCTCAACCCCGTCGGCTTCCTGAACAAGGGCCGGGTAGGGCTCCCTAAGTAGCCTCTGACTGACGGGCTTGGAAAAAGGGTCGCGACTCAAGGCATCCGCCACCACGTTTTTCTTCCCTGGCAGGTGTTTGAGATCGAAAGTGTAAGACGCCAACTTAGACACCCAGCGGATCTCACACGCGTCAAGCTTCGGCTTCGTTAGGAGATAAGTCAGCGGATTATTATCTGTCCAAACGGTGAAGCTTTGACCCTTCAGCCAGTGGCTGAACTTTTCACAAACACTCCACTTCAGCGCCATGAACTCCAGTCTGTGAGCTGGATACTTCCGCTGTGAGGCACTGAGTGACTTGCTTGCAAAACCAACAGGTCTGGCCTTGGACTCTCCTCGGGGCACTTGAGACAGCACCGCGCCGAGTCCGTCCAAAGACGCATCGACCGACAAAATGAAAGGCACCTCAAAGTCTGGATGGGCAAGCACCACACACTCCAGTAACATCGTCTTCAACAGATCAAATGCTTCCCCACATTCCACCGTCCAGTCTGCGGAGGTAAGCTTACGGAAGCTGCCATGGGGCTTCTTATCCTTAGCTGACCTCCCCCTCCTCTTTTGTCCAGCTGTAAGGGCGAACAGGGGCTTAGCCACGGAGGAGCAGTTCGGGAGGAAATGCTGGTAGTAAAATACCATACCAAGGAAAGATTTGATCCTACGAACAGAAGGCGTGCACCCATCACCTTCCATGAGATCCTGCACTGTCATGTTGGAGATGACCTCTACTTTGGAGGGATCGACAGACACACCTCCGCCATCAACCACGTGGCCCAAAAACCGCACCCGCTTCTGCAGCAGATGACACTTCTTCGGAGCCAGTTTCAAGTTGTTCTCCCTCAACCTCTGAAACACAGTGCGGAGCCTCGACAGAGCCTCAACCTCTGACGGCGCGAAGACAAGAAGATCATCAAGATAGCACAAAAGCTTCGTGAAGTTCAGATCCCCAAAGATCCCAATCATCATTCTCATGAAGGCTGCAGGGCTATTACAAAGGCCCTGTGGCATGCGATTGTATTCATGCAACCCAAGGGGAGTCGTGAAAGCAGTGTACTTCTTGTCATCTTCATGCATTGGGATGTTGAAGAAGCCAGAGGTGAGGTCCATCGTACTAAAGAGGCAGTTACCACCCAGCGCGGCAAGACAGTCCGACTGGTGTGGCAAGGGATGAGCGTCTTTCAAGGTCCGAGCATTCAGCCATCTGAAATCAGTGCAGATCCGAAGCCCGCCATCCTTCTTCCATACCATAACCAGCGGTGAAGCGTATGCGCTCGAGGACTTCCGGATAATCCCTTTCTCCTCCATATCAGTGAGAACCTGTCTCAACTTCTGATAGTGGGCTGGGGGAACCCTCCTGTAGGGCAAGCGAAAGGGGCGCTCATCCACCAGATGGATGCGATGTGTGTATCCTGTGACCTCGCCACAGTCCAGAGAGTCCCTGGAGAAGATGTCATGGTACTCGGTGAGCAGCTGAGTGAGCTGGGACTTGCATGCCTCACTAACCTCACAGGAGCTGAGGTCAATGTCACTGAGTCCGAGCTCTGACAAACTCCTAGCCGGCTGGACAGGGGGACAGGCACTATCTGTGGCGTTGGACTCATGCCTCCCTGCAACTGATTGCAGTCCCTGGAAAACATTAAAGTCCTCAATCGCCAAGCATGGAAACACATCAGCCAACTTGCAGTTCCTTTTCAGTGTGATGGCTTTGTCAGATGGATTGACAACAGTCATGGGTACCCACCTATCACCCCAGAGCGGTGTGACAAGTCGACCTACGAGGACACCGCGTGGCATGGCCTTGGAGTCTGTCGGCTCCACAACAACAGTGCTTCCAGCTGACATAGGCACCTTAGCAGGAAGTCTGCCCCAGACTAAGTGCTCGTGCCTCGGTAAGAGTGTCACGGCCTGGGTGAGCTTAACAGTACCTATCTTCTCAGGAACTGCACCACCCCTCCAGCGCTCTACATTCGTGAACATGGACAAGAACTGTTCAACGTCAGGACTAGACGGATGTTCCTGTCTGGACGCGATGTCCCAGTACTCAGTACCACTCTTGAGTACATGGGCCACATGTTTAATGACGTTTGTGCCGACTATCAGATCATCATGCTGACCGGGCACGACCAGAGTGGGTATGACAAAGGAAACACCATAAAGCTGCATGTTGAGGTCATAAAAACCATCAGGCCTAGTCTCCAGACCACCGCAGCCAATCAAGACAATGTTCTCTTCAGGCTGCTGCTTCTCAGGTAAAACACCCCCAGAGCGGAGCTTCTCTACTGCATTTTCACTGATACTGCATGACATAGAGCCAGTATCCAACATGCCATTAAGCTGCACACTCTGGTTGACAAGAACAGGAGCATAGAACAAGTCACTGAAAGCCTGAATCCTCTGTGTCGCCTGAATGACCATACGCGAACCCTGAGGTGCTTTGGCACACTTGTCTTCATACAAGTGAGCCAGGTCGGAGACATCAGTGAGGGATACATCTACATTACCCACACCATCCCTCTCTAGGTGTGGGTTTAGTAGTTTAACGGACGAGACTGACGACCAGCTCTTCCACCAGGCTGGGAACGGAGCTGGTTGGGCGGCTGAGGGTGAGGACAGTCCCTCTTCCAATGACCAGGAGACAAACAGTTTATACATCGGTTCTCCCGGCTGCAGTGGGAAAATGTGGAGTGATCCGGAGACTTACAAACCCTGCACAACCGCTGCGGTGCGTCTGACACCTGCCCTGCGGCGCTAGCTGGCGGTTGAGTCTGCGTCGGTGTCCGGACTGCAGCGCTAACTGGAACCTGAGTCTGCATTTTGACCAAACGGTCTAGCAAGCTCACCAAACTCCTCATATAATCATCACCGCCAGAGACAGGTGCAGGAGACGGTGTAGGAGACCTTGCACAAAATGGTATAGGAGATGACGCATGAGCCGGGACGGGAGATAGCACCACCGGCACGGTCGTGTTCAAGTCGGGAGCCATGTCGACTACAGGGACATGAACCTGTGAATGGAACCTACGCTCTACCGCGCCTGCTTCACGTTGTCCACCTGCAGCAACACGGGACTTCCTCTCCAGCATGTGCTCATCAAGCCTCTCCTGGATCTCGCTAGCAGACCATTTCCCTGCGGACTTGAACTTAAAAACATTGGCAAGAGACTGATCTGGACAGTGTTTGATAAACATCATGCTTACCTCGTGGCTTGGCTCTTCAATACTACGGCCCTGCCACTTCAAGCATTCGTCAGCCACCTCCACTGTTTTATTAAGCCTAATCCAATACTCCATAGCGTCCTCACCTGGCTTGGGCAGCGTACTGTAAAAGTCCGCCAGGGGCATGCTCGAGTATGTGAAGTCACTAAAGTGTTGCTTCAGTACATCAAAAATAATGTGGGGGTTCGCTATGTGGTCGACAGATGTGTTGCGCAGCTTTATCCTCACCACGTCCCCTGCTTTCCCCATAAGCTTAGCTAGAATCTCATGTGACTGCTCACTAACTGGAATGGCTCGCTTCCTCAAATACAAAGTCATAAGGCTCTCCCACTCATGAACTGTAAACTTATCAGAGCTATCGCCCCTGAAAATAGGAGGCTCCCTAGCGTCTGTCTGCATTACTACTCTAACACTAGGAGCTGTCTCCAAACGCTGTTCAGCAGACCTAGCACTGTCTGTGTGTGTGTTTCTAAGCATTCGTGTTTCCTGCAGCTTAGCAGTGATTGACTCTCCTATCTTCTCTGCCAACTGAGTAATGAGCATGGCTAACTCACCCACTGGCTGCTCGCTGTTACCTAGCACAGCCCCTTCGCTGATACCTGGCCTGGCCCGTTCTACGTAGCGTGTGGAGGTGAACTGAGGAGTGCCAATTGTGGTCGGGTCTCTAGGTCCTGGTGCTCTGGTGTCTGGTTCCCCGCCCTCTAAGAGCTGCCCGAAACTCCTACCTACACCTAGCCGTAAACCCCCACCCACATCTAACTGGTACCCCCTCTCCATAGCACACTGGCGATCCAAAAGATCCTGATCAGCAATGTTACCCCCACCTACGTACGAACCACCCTCTGCCATGTTCCTACCTCTAACACTCAGATAAAATAAAAAATAAAATAAAAAAATGAAAAGCTCAATTCATTTAAATAATTGAATCTAGAAATCACTAAGAGATTGAAACAATCACACACAATCAACAAATTCACCAATAGATTAATCACATATGCACATATCCAGTAGTTTAGATCAATAGATTATTCACATGAGTCCTTCAATCACATCAACATTAACCTTTTTTCCTTTTTTTTTTCGTGTGTTTTTCTTCCTTCAGTATATACAAATGTCCTGTTCACAAGCCCAGTCCATGGTAACCACAGCTATGACTGTCCAGTGTCCACACAGCTCAACTCCAGTCCACTGTAACATGAGCGTACAGTCTATAGAAATACCTGAGGACGTCTGGGGCTTGATGACGACAGCAGCCTCCCGCGGCGAGCAACTGATGTCACTCTCAGAATCCAGGAGGGTCACGGCACCAATGTAACGGGGGCTCCTATGCTGTTCTATGTTGGTCAGCCTGCTGCACGCCCGTCACTCTCATCAGTAGCTCTGCGTTGTGTTCTAGTTGTGTGGGGCCCCAGGTGTTGTGGGGGGCCCTCAGTCTCTCATCATCATCATCATCATCATGATGATCAAGGAAGGAGCGGGGACACACAGGACTCTATTTGGCCCACCTTGCCATTTATTTTGGTTTCAAACCCTTCCACAACCGTCCAGTCCTCCAGCGGGAGCGGTGTTTCTTACGGACGTGGGGGTCGAAGTTCAACCACTGCCCGGACTCCACTCGTGTGCGTTAGAAGTAGAAACCGTCCATGGGACTCCGATGTAAGAAAGGATAAACAAGTATTTTATCCCACAGCTTGCAGTATCTTCTTACAGGGATACTCAAGGTTACGTTCTCCTCAACCAGCAAAACTGTCCCACGGAAAAAAACACGTGTGGCTCGGCTCGATTGCTGCTTGAGACTGCTCCCACAAAACAAAAATGGCCTCTCCCGCGTTCCGTCTTCCGTGTACCCATAAGACCTCTCTCTTAAAGCGACAGTACACGTATATGACGGTCGTTGTAAAACACATAAAAGTAAATAATGACATAAAATAAAATGTAGTAAACACAAATAACAGCACACAGACAGGATTTGGTGATATTTCATACTCAAACAAAATAAAATAAAAACATTAATTTTAACCTGGTTACATACACGTCAAGTGACGTCCACAGCTACAAGGGTGAGTAATACAAACTGTACGAAGCAACACAATAAGTTCACGGTAAACTTATAGTCTTCAGGCTAGAATACAGGCCTAATTACTCACCCTCTCAACTCTCTACGCGGCGTGGACGTTTATCCTGCTAAATCTCGCAGGCGTCGCGGACTACACGCCGCTGACGTCAGCGTACGGCAGTAAACCGGAAACTGGTTCGACTGCCGCGGGCGTGGCCCCACCCACAATAGCCCGTTGGCATATGACGTCACATAACTGCGTCGCTGTGGCGCGAACTGCGGACAGGGCCCGGCCCGGAAGTGGTTATCTGTATAGGAAGCACCGCCCCCGCCCCCCCCGCCATCTCTCAGAGCTGCGCGGCGTGTGTGGTTACTGAACTCCGCCCAACTGAGGAACCGCCAGGCGTCCATGAGGGGAAACGCAAGAATATCACCCGAATAATACAATAGAATAAAAATGGCGGCCCTGCCGTGGCCCGGCGGCCTGTCCCGTCCAGGGCTTTTTCCGCCTACCGCCCGCTGACCGCTGGGATAGGGGGACCCTGACGAGGACGCGCGGCCTGGGTGGAGGACGCGCGGCCTGGGTGGAGGACGCGCGGCCTGGGTGGAGGATGCACAGAAGGCCGGAACAAAGGCCGGCGAGCCTCCGTCTGCTGCTTGGCGGGAGCGGCGTCGCTCGTGTGTGCGGGGAAGGTAATGTACCTGACGTGGCGGCTTAGCTTAGCTACGTGTGCTAACTGTTCCCTTACATTATACCGTTCCCTTACCTTATACCGTTCCCTTACCTTATACCGTTCCCTTACCTTATACCGTTCCCTTACCTTATACCGTCCCTTACCTTGTACCGTCCCTTATCTTATACCGTTCCCTTACATTGTACCGTTCCCTTACCTTATACCGTTCCTTATCTTGTACCGTCCCTTATCTTGTACCGTTCCCTTACCTTGTACCGTCCCCTTACCTTATACCGTTCCTTATCTTGTACCGTCCCTTATCTTGTACCGTTCCCTTATCTTGTACCGTCCCTTACCTTGTACCGTCCCTTACCTTGTACCGTTCCCTTACCTTATACCGTCCCTTTACCTTATACCGTCCCTTACCTTGTACCGTCCCTTACCTTGTACCGTCCCTTACCTTATACCGTCCCTTACCTTGTACCGTCCCTTACCTTATACCGTCCCTTACCTTATACCGTTCCCTTACCTTATACCGTCCCTTATCTTATACCGTTCCCTTACCTTATACCGTCCCTTATCTTATACCGTTCCCTTACCTTATACCGTTCCTTTACCTTGTACCGTCCCTTTACCTTATACCGTCCCTTATCTTATACCGTCCCTTACCTTGTACCGTCCTTTACCTTATAACGTCCCTTACCTTATACCGTTCCCTTACCTTATACCGTTCCTTTACCTTGTACCGTCCCTTTACCTTATACCGTCCCTTATCTTATACCGTCCCTTACCTTGTACCGTCCTTTACCTTATAACGTCCCTTACCTTATACCGTTCCCTTACCTTATACCGTTCCCTTACCTTATACCGTCCATTACCTTATACCGTTCCCTTACATTGTACCATTCCCTTACCTTATACCGTCCCTTACCTTGTACCGTTCCCTTACCTTATACCGTTCCCTTATCGTGTACCGTCCCTTACCTTGTACCGTCCCTTACCTTGTACCGTCCCTTACCTTGTACCGTCCCTTACCTTATACCGTTCCCTTACCTTGTACCGTCCCTTACCTTGTACCGTCCCTTACCTTATACCGTCCCTTACCTTATACCGTCCCTTACCTTGTACCGTCCCTTACCTTGTACCGTCCCTTATCTTGTACCGTCCCTTACCTTGTACCGTCCCTTACCTTGTACCGTCCCTTACCTTGTACCGTCCCTTATCTTGTACCGTCCCTTACCTTGTACCGTCCCTTATCTTGTACCGTCCCTTACCTTGTACCGTCCCTTATCTTGTACCGTCCCTTACCTTATACTGTCCCTTATCTTATACCGTCCCTTATCTTATACCGTCCCTTACCTTGTACCGTCCCTTACCTTGTACCGTCCCTTACCTTGTACCGTCCCTTATCTTATACCGTCCCTTATACCGTTCCCTTACCTTGTACCGTTCCCTTACCTTGTACCGTCCCTTACCTTATACCGTCCCTTATCTTGTACCGTCCCTTACCTTGTACCGTCCCTTATCTTGTACCGTCCCTTACCTTGTACCGTCCCTTACCTTGTACTGTCCCTTACCTTGTACCGTCCCTTACCTTGTACCGTCCCTTACCTTGTACCGTCCCTTACCTTGTACCTTACCTTGTAAGGTTAAAAGCAGCTGTTTCTTTGCTTCGCTGGAGTTTGTGCTCCTGTAACTGAACAATACGTAGGCTTGGATGGCACCAGGCCGTTTTGCGGGGGCTTGAGCCCCTTAGGTTGTGAGTGTGGCCCCGAATGTTAAAAGTTATGTGTAATGTCTATGTGTCGCCCGACAAAAAAACCAAACAAAACAAAACAAAAACGTAATGTGTGTGAATGCCCAATAGTCTTTGTAACATAACAGCCTGTCAAAATAAGTAAACTTAACTCCTGTGTGTATGTGTGTGTGTGTGTGTGTGTGTGTCTGAAACAAATTTTTATATTCAAATAAACTAATGTTAACATGATACATTTAACCCCCCTCCCCCTGGTCTGGTGCTGTAGCGTGTCAAATGTTTAACGATAGCAGTTCTGAAGTATTCTGCTTCTACTCAATACTAATAACTATAGAAATATAACTAGCTATATTTTTGTGTTGTTGTCCTGTGTTGTATATTTTTGTTGTTGTTTTTCAATATGGACCTTTCCTATGTGTCTGAATAAAGTAGTATTTGAATAATACTAATTACTAACAACTGCTAATATTTTTAACATCACAATTCATAATAAGCGGTTCAGATAATGGATGGATGAATGGATGGATGGATGGATGGATGGATGGAATTCATAATTAATCTGGAGAGTAAACAACAGTTTTTGAGGTACACATTTCAATTTGTCAATGATTAAGACGTGTACTTTGAATGTAAATAAGGTGCCAGAGTACATAAAAAGGCACTGATGTCCGGGCTAAGCCCCAAATGTCCCCAAATCCTGGAAACGCCCCTGTAGCTACCTACAAAGTGTTTTGCAGGGTGCAGCCTTATTGCTATAGGTGTTTAATTACGGTTTTGTTCTCTTTATGCTGCCCTAGTGCTTTAAAAAGTATTGAGCCTGTAGACTGGGCTCCAACAGTTAACCACTGTTATCAGAAAGAGGAGAGGAGAGGGTTTAAGTCCAGAGATCCAGAGATGATCAACAAAGATGCCCCGAAGGTGCAGAGGCCTCGCTGGATCTCCATGAGTCAGCTGAGAACCCAGAGCCAGAGGACATCACTTATTCACATGTCGTCGTTGGCGTCTCTCGTGTCCGAGGATCCATTCCAAGAGATTAAGGTGTGTGCCTTGAAAAAATCTTGGAGCCATTCGCTAAAGCCTTGATTAAAGAGGTGATCAGGTCGCAACGCTGGTCCACACTGCTTGGCCTGGGAGGATCTAGTTCCATGACAACACAAGAGTGAAGACGATGGGATCCGCCACAGGTTGCACCCAAGTGATGGTCGGATTGGGAGTCCGGACTGTCCACTTGTTAGGCACTTACGAGCCAGGGATGTGTGGGGATTTTTATAACCGCCAGTCCGCGGTCCCGTTAGGCTTTAGCCAGCTGAGGGCTGCCCAGGTTACGCCAACTCCACAAGTGAAGTCCGATCAATACCACGAGGAGGGGCCTATCCGGGGTTTGTCACGCATGCAGGAATCGGTAGCCTGTACCTTTCAGCACATGACACTTCAGCAACCCTATTCACATGTGCGTCAACATGATGCACATGTGAATAAGTTAATCGGTGTAAACCACATTTCGGTGGCCTTACGCATAAGAAATGGGTAGCGATTGTACAGAAAACGGCTTGTGTTCTGTTATAACAGGTGTCTGAAACTGAGATTTGACCAGAAATGTAAAGCGCTTTGAGTGGCGGTTGCAGATAGAAAAGCGCTATATAAGATGCAGCTTGATTGATTGATTGATTGATCATTGATCATTGGTTTAACGTCTCATTCGAAGGATGACAATTCACATCATTAATAATTTGGAGAGTAGTTTGAATAACTAATACCTCTCCCTACTGCATGCAGATGCCAGACTGACCCAATCATGGATGACATTGAGAGGATGGAGTATGTTCTGAGGCAAACCACAAAAGAGCTGGGTGATCTTAGGATTAAAACATTGAACACAGTTTAGCTGTGAATCTTTTCAGAAGAATGAAGATAAGACTAAGTTTGACACTGGGCTCCCCAACTTCTTATTTTTAATGCAGGTTTTTCAACTGTGCGAGCCTTATATCACCTGTGGCTATTTGTGCTTTCTAAAACGGAACAAGTAATTTGAGTTTTGTTTGGGTTGACACTAAATCTTCTGAAAGATTTCTTTCAGGTTCAACATTTCTTACACCAATGTTTCTAGAGTTTGGCACAAGTTAATTGGCAGACTTCATGAGAGATTGGAGTTTAATTGAGTGGCCAGGGTGATGACTTCAAGGTGGAGGTGAGATTATATCAAGGATTGGCTTTGAGCCCTCTCGTTGGCAATGGTGATGGACAGGTTGATGGACGAGCTCAGGCAGGAGTCTCATAGAGGTGACAAAGGCGTATGAGTTTGAATATTTGGGTTCAACTGTTCAAAGTAATGGGAGTGTGGAAGAGAGGTGAAGAAGAGTGCAGGCAGGGTGGAGTGGGTGGAGAAGAGTGTCAGGAGGGATTTACGATTTGTTTTTTCTCTTTTACTCTAAAGAAATAAAAACATTGAAAATACAACACACATTACAAACAAATAGTGAAATAAAACATTTTACAAACCCATCGAACTCTACAGAATCAATGATTACAACACAGGTCGACAAAAACAGAAAATCATGAGGTAACCTGTAGGCCTTGGCATGGCTTCCAACCTACAGACCCCCCCCCCAATCAAAGAAATCAAACAAAAAATACACATAAACCACACACAGTATACTGTTTAACCAAAAAACAACATCACCCTCCCTCCTTCCCCAATCACAGCAGCCCACCCCCCCCACCAAATCAAAGAAATCAAACAAAAAAAATACACTTTTCCGCCAGATTTACAACAGAATTTACGACAGAAGGGTACCAGCAAGAGTTAAAGGGAAGGTTTTCAAGATGGTAGTGAGACCAGCTATGTTGTATGGTTTGGAGACAGTGGCACTGATGAAAAGACAGGAGGTGGAGCTGGAGGTGGCAGAATTGGAGATGCTAAGATTTTCATTGGGAGTGATGAAGAAGGACAGGATTAGGAACGAGTATATTAGAGGGACAGCTCAGGTTGGACGGTTTGGAGACAAAGCAAGAGAGACAAGATTGAGATGGTTTGGACATGTGCGGAGGAGAGATGCTGGGTATATTGGGAGAAGGATGCTGAATATGGAGCTGCCAGGGAAGAGGAGAAGAGGAAGGCCAAAGAGGAGGTTTATGGATGTGGTGAGGGAAGACATGCAGGTGGCTGGTGTGACAGAGGAAGATGCAGAGGACAGGAAGAGATGGAAACTGATGATCCACTGTGGTGACCCCCAAAGGGAACAGTGGAAAGTAGTAGTAGTAGTAGTTGTAATAGTAGTAGTAGTGAGATGTACTTTAAGCTACAGTGTCAAAGACATTCAGGTAAGCATTTGGATGTAGAGTTCCTGTGATTATAGACTGTTTTGGAGTATTTATTGAAAGTTGCTTGCTAGAGCACAAATGTGGTCGAGCTATAAGCATCACCACACTGAAGTGTCTGATCGGTGTTGCTCCCTGAGGGCATGTCTCTTACATATCTCCTGCCTGGGGAGGGAGAGTTAGTGATAGCAGATTACTTTACAGTAACCTAAAAACCTGTTACCGCGCAATAGTTCTAGCAGACCATGGATTTAACATAGGATTCCACTGTGCTTTAGTACAGATACCTGCATTCACTAAGGGGAAAAGACCATAGTCAGCATACGAGTTCGAACAAACTAGAAATAGCTAGTGTCTATTCATGTCGAAAGGGTTTTAGGATTAATCAGAAGGAAAGAGTCTCCAAAGTAGGGCCATACCTATCGAACACATGGCAACAAAACCAGGCGAGTCACTATCATTGATAAGATAGGAGTTATTTGTGCCTTGACAAATTTATCAGTCTGTTGTGCCACTGGAGTAAGAAATTACAAAAACTAGAGGAACATGGCCTATAGACAGGTCATAGTTGGTAAAAGTAATGTTTTACCGAATGGTTGATTTGCCATTTCAAGGCAAGTAACAAAGTGCAGTAGTGCAAACTAATGCAATAATTATTGACAAGGTCATGAAATACCATAAACTGGACAACTTTTAATCTGTCTATGTATATAAAAAAAACATGATCAGCCAAGTTGTTGAGGTTCTTATGTCTCCCGGGGAAATGGACAGGTAAGAACCCAAACGGACAACAGACAAGGAAGATACTGTCACAATCAGTTTAATGGTTAAGTGCAGGCAGGGGTCAGTATGATGCAAATGAGGTTCGACCATGTAAATGTGGACCTGGTGAGCCCCCTGCCCCCCTCCTACGGTTTTACTTACCTCCTCACAATGGTGGACAGGACCACTCAATGGCTGGAAGCCGTCCCACTGTCATCGACAATGTCCAACATGGTAGCCCGGGCATTCATCGGGCCTTGGGTCATACCCTGTCTGACCTCTGTTCTGACCGGGGCTCACAGTTTACATCTGAGCTCTGGAATGCACGCAGAGAGCCTAGGGGTGAAGCTCCACCGCACCACTGCATACCACCCACAGGCCAATGAGTTGTGCGAGTGGTTTCATCGCTCTATGAAGGATGCTGTTCAGGTCAGCCGCAAGGACAGCAACTGGGTCGACAGGTTCCCGTGGGTCATGCTGGGCCTCAGGACTGCCCCTAAGGAAGACCTGAGTTATGGCCAGCCACTGCGGGTCTGAGGGGATTTCGTCCCCAACACCACGACTCCCTGGTCTGCAGCCCACAAACAGACAATACTTCTGGATAACGCCAGAGTTTTCACACCAGTCCCCACTTTGCAACTCGGCCTCCCACATGCTCATGTCCCCGCAAGTCTGCAGTTGGCAGAATGTTTTCATCTGCCACAATGCCCACCGTGGTCAAAAAGTAACTTAGATACTTCCATAAAATGACTTTTTGACCGTCTTACTCACTGTCCGTGTCAGGTGTGCTTGTGAAGTTTAGGTCTGTGAAGTAATTCTTGTTTTTAATGCACTTTTGTTTTTAATATTTATTGTGTGTTATTTGTTTTTATGTGGCATTGAGGTCCTTGTGAAACGTAATTTTGTTCCCTTGTATGTATGAGACATGCATACTGTTATTACAGCTTTTGAGACTATCTCTCTTGATCCTTTTACTAAGCTCTTGTCAGCTTCTAAACCAACTACTTGCCTACTTGACCCTTTACCAGCAAAGCTTTTCAAAGACCTCTGGCCTCTCCTGGAATCTACAATGGTGGATATTGTTAATTTATCACCTACTCCTGGCACTGTTCCCTGCATTTTTAAGAAAGCTGTGGTCAGATCTACTTAAGAAACCACCTTGATCCACGGTCTCTTAATAACTATCAAGCAGTAGCTAGTCTTCCATTCTCCTCTAAAGTACTAGAGAGAGTTGTGTGTCAAAAACTTTCGACCCATATATAGAAGAACATGATATGAAAATTTTCAATCAGCTTTCTGGGCCTGTCACCCCACGGAGTGGTGAACGATCTTCTACTAGCTACGAACTCTGACTCCACCTCTGTGCTTCCACTACTGGACCTTAGTGCAGCCTTTTACACCATTGATCACTGTATACTATTAGACAGAATCAGTTGTAATTTTGGTGTCTCTGGCTTAGCTCTCTCTTGTCTGCTATAATAATATTACATCGAAATTCTCCGATGTTAAATATGGCGTACCTCAGGGCTCAGTTCTTGGCCCTCTATTTTTCTCTCTTTATATTTCACCACTTGGCTAAATTATACGCAATCATGGAATAAATTTCCATTGCTATGCTGATGATACTCAGCTGTATGTGCCAAAAAGGGCTGATGATCATACTCAAATGATAACTTAGAGGCCTGCTTGGCTGCTGTGAACAGTTGGATGTAACTAAGTTTCCTGCTTTTAAATTCGGATAAAATGGAGATGCTGGTCGTTGGGCCTGCTAGACACAGACATCAATTTGATCAAGTAAGGATAACAGTTGACATCTCTGGTTTCACAGCGTGGCAGCCAAAACTCTTGGTGTTATGTTTGATTCTGGCCTTTCTTTTCACAAGCACATAAAGAAGTCACCAAGACTGCCTTTTTTTCCACTTACGTAACAGCTAAAATGTGGTGTTTCCTGACCATGGCTGACGCAGAGACTCTAATACATGTATTTGTTTAGATCCCGCCCATTTCGTCCAGTTCAACTTGCAAACAAAACTTTTTGGCTCAGAAACAAGAAGGACTGATTCGCAATCAAAACTTGTTTTTTGACACAGAAAATAAGTTTGCTTCAAAAGCAAAATTCTCAAGTCTGTGACCAAAACCAACAAAACTGTAACGGATAATTTGCAATCCAGGAACTTGTATTGTCAGTTCATATGTTTTTACTTACAAACTTGATTTTTGATTGCGGTGGGAGAAATATGCCCTCAAAACTGTTTTTTATGATGGCATTGAAAAGACACGAAAATAACTTCATACTCCACCCTGCTGTTGTGTAATATAAAAAGATAAATGTCTGTCCGTAAGAAAATCGACCAATTTTCTCAATTTTGCACTTCTCAAAAGCAAACCTTTTTGAATAAGTCTTCCTTTCATCTTAAAGCAACAACAACAAAAATCACCTGATGGCAATCTAACAAACAGACAGGCAGACGGAAAGAAAATATAGAAGATTCTAGAACATATAGATTGTAGAAGGTCCCAGGTCTCATTTTGTGAAGAATCATTTTTGTTAAACCATTTCATTGAGCTCCTTACTGTTAATTGCAGGGCAGCAGTACACACGGAGTGCCTTTCACTGACATGACTCTCATTTACTATTGTGCTGTTCAGTAATGTGTATTTACTGTTGTGCGGGGCTGTTCAGTAATGTGTATTTACTGTTGTGCCGGGCTGTTCAGTAATGTGTATTTACTGTTGTGCCGGGCTGTTCAGTAATGTGTATTTACTGTTGTGCCGGGCATGCTGTTCACAAATACACTTCATCTCATTTAAATAATCAGAAACAAAAACCAACAAACGCACCACTACCCGCCTGACATGGAATTAATAAGATTACTGTTATCTACATTTAGACAGACAGACAGATAGACAGACAGGCAGGCAGACTAACTGACTGACTGACAGACAGATGAACAGACAGACAGACAGGCAGATGGAGAGAGAGAGACAGGTAGACAGATACACAGACAGACAGTGTCACCACCCAGAACACAAGCACGGGGGGGGACATGTCCCGGGGAGAGTTAGACAGGTAGACTCCTGGAACAGAAGACAGGCAGACAGACTGATGACAGACAGACCGATGGGAGAGAAGACTGGCAGGGATGAAGACGAAGAAGCACAGCGATACAGAGAGAGAGAAAGAGACAGATATGCAGAGCGACAACAGACCGAGATGGAGGTAGTAATCCTGCCGGGGGTCATGGCGAAGGCATTACAGACTGGCTGAGTCACACGTGATGTTGCAGGGCGACGCTTCAGGGCGGAGCTGAGGCAGAAAAACAACCCAGAATAAACCAGAGGACACCCCAACACACGCAGCCCAGTCATAGTCTGATGAGACAGACCTTCATTCTGCTGAACCTCCAGGACAAAAGAGTCACATGTTCAAACCTATCACAGACTCCACGAATATGACCAAATTATTTTTATTTATTTATTTTATTTTCTCCCCAGTTGTATCCGGCCAATTACCCCACTCTTCCGAGACGTCCCGGTCTCTGCTCCACCCCCTCTGCTGATCCGGGGAGAGCTGCAGACTACCACATGCCTCCTCCCATACATGTGGAGTCACCAGCCGCTTCTTTTCACCTGACAGTGAGGAGTTTCACCAGGGGGACGTAGCGCGTGGGAGGATCACGCTATTCTCCCCAGTTCCCCCTCCCCCCTGAACAGGCGCCCTGACCGACCAGAGGAGGCGCTAGTGCAGCGACCAGGACACATACCCACATTCGGCTCCCCACCTGCAGACACGGCCAATTGTGTCTGTAGGGACACCCGACCAAGCCGGAGGTAACACGGGGATTTGAACCAGCGATCCCCGTGTAGACTGCTACGCCACCCAGATGCCCAAATTATATCAGAAACTGTACCGTCTCTCGTGAGTGGACGCCGGCGTTGGAAATCACGCTCGGATGTAACACGGCGGTTAGTCATGGTGAAGAACGCACCCCATGAATTCCAGTCCCCCGTGTTTACCGCAGCGGTAGTGCTGCCTCTGATGTTGAGCAGCACGGTGGCCCAGGGGTCAGCACTGTTGCCTCACAGCAAGAAGGTCCTGGGTTCGAACCCCGGGGTTGTCCCAGGTCGTACTCTGTGTGGAGTTTGCATGTTCTCCCCGTGTCTGCGTGGGTTTCCTCCGGGTGCCCCGGTTTCCTCCCACCATCAAACACATGCATGTTAGGGCTAATACTCCTGCCCGTGCCCTTGAGCAAGGCAGTGGAAAGAAGAACTGGAGTTGGTCCCCAGGTGCTGCAGCTGCCCGCTGCTCCTATACAATAGGATGGTTACATGCAGAGAACACATTCTAGTAAGAATACAATTCGTTGTACTGCTGCTACTACTACTGCTACTACTACTACTACTACTACTACTACTGCTACTACTACTACTGCTGCTACTACTACTACTACTACTACTACTACTGCTACTGCTACTACTACTACTTTCGGCTGCTGCCGTTAGGGGGCGCCATAGCGGATCATCCGTTTCCATCTCTTCCTGTCCTCTGCGTTTTCCTCTGTCACACCAATACGATTCGTTGTTCAATGACAAAAATAAAATGAAGTGGCTCTCTACTTGACTCTACACGTGTTGTTGTGTTGTGCAGATGAAGAGACGGGGACACGTCATGTGTTGTGTGATTCATAATCACGACACTTCTTTTACTGCGTTCACACGAGAATTCTGTCTGTAACTTGAACCGTAGCACAGATGCTAGCTCATATAGTCTCATATACTTGTTGTTGTTGTTGTTGGTGGTGGTGGTGGTGGTGGTGGTGTGTGTGTGTGTGTGTATGTGTGTGTGTGTGTCCGCTCTAATGAAATGCAAATGAAGGTTGGCTGTGCTGATAAGCAGCCTGAGCCTGCAGGTAGGAGACGAAGGAAGGCTTCTGAGGAGAGGAAGAAGAGAGAGAAAGATGAAGAAAGACAGAGATGGAGAGAGGAAGAAGAAAAGAGAGGGAAGAGGGCGAAGGAGATAAAAAGCAGGGTATCGAGAAAGAT
The DNA here is from genome assembly GCA_022114975.2 of Lampris megalopsis. Classification (NCBI taxonomy): domain Eukaryota; kingdom Metazoa; phylum Chordata; class Actinopteri; order Lampriformes; family Lampridae; genus Lampris; species Lampris megalopsis. The sequence goes on from JAJHIY020001375.1 coordinate 570,676, forward strand.
GGGAAGAAATAGTTGTATTTGTGTAGCCCAGTAACACAAATTACACATGTGCCTCAGGGGGCTTCACAGCAACACAACAGCCTGTCCTTAGACCCTCACGTCGGATAAGGAGCACCTCCCTAAAACCTTTAACAGGGAGGAACAACAGGAAGAAAGCTCAGGGAGAGCACCAGAGGAGGATCTCTCCCAATACGCACAACGTGACATGATGTTGTGTTTGAGACTCACATCACACCATTCACACACACAGAAGAAGAGAAGAAAAGACATCTGTCACACGTCTGAGTGAGAGATACAACATTGAAACAGGATAACAATAGTCCACAGTGGTGTAGCGGTCTAAGCATCGGCTTTGTGTCGATGTAGTTGCCCACTGGGTACCGGGCCGGTCTCGTCAGATCCGACTATGGCCGGACTCGATGAAGCAGCAATCATTGGCAGCACTGTCTTCGGGAGGGGGGTGGAGTCGGCTTGTGTTCGTCACATGACTGTCTCCAAACCGTCCAACCTGAGCGGTCCCTCTAATATACTCGTTCCTAATCCTGTCCTCCTTCATCACTCCCAATGAAAATCTTAGCATCTTCATCTCTGCCACCTCCAGCTCCTCCTCCTGTCTTTTCATCAGTGCCACTGTCTCCAGACCATACAACATAGCTGGTCTCACTACCATCTTGTAAACCTTCCCTTTAACTCTTGCTGGTACCCTTCTGTCACACATCACTCCTTCTGTCATCACCTCTCTCCTGCACTCCCAGGAGTGCAGGGGAGAGGTGACTCTGCCCTTCACCATCTCTGTGCTGGGTAGAATGTTTGCATTTAAGGTAGAAGAAAATAAAATGGCAATTCCTGCACTAAAATTGGTCCCATGGCTAAGGACCTGCTGCCTGCCCACCACAAGCCCCAGTCTATTTCATTTGTGCCTTCACTGTGTTTCTTGTAGAAATCCTACATTCAGCCTTTTCTGCTTGATTACTTCTGTTATTAAAGCTCTTTTCTGTGCGTCCCTACCCCATTCATATTTAACGAAGCCACCCTTAAACCCTACATATGAGGAGAAGAGGGACAGAGCAGTAAGACGCCAGACAGAAAAAGACAGCAAGATGTTCACCCAGTGTTGTAGGATCATGCTACGTTTAAATAGAGAGTTTCATTTTCTTTACTATTTTAGCCTTAGGCACTTTTAAATCTCTCCTTAGACCAGGGACATGCTTCTTGAGACGATAAGGTTTTTTTTTTATCCAGTGATTCTAATCTAACAACTTTTTGCAGTGTAGTAACTGACTGAATACATTTCTCAACATCGGGGAAGTAATCTCTGACGTTAGCTGATTTACCAAATGTGTCATCCAGAAAACTCTTGATCTCCTCTAATGAATACAAGTGTGCAGTCTGAGAAATCCTGTCTGCTGCAGAAACACTATCAGGTTCAGCTTCACACTCCATGTCGGTCACATTATCATGGCAACTTGCAGGCTTCATCACCTGTTCCTCTGCCTCACTGTCCAGTCTGACCTGCAGCATCTCTGCCTCCTATTGCACCTCCTATTGCACCTCCCTCTGAACCTTCCTGACCACAAGTTCAGCCACCACCTCCCCTGCTAAATGATCTTTAGATACAGTCACACAAACCAGTGGCTCCAACCACGGAGCCACCAGCCTCACTTCACACAGGGAGAGCAGCCTCGGACAGCGTCCGTCGCCCGCTTCTCCCCTCCCCATTGTCAGCCGCAGTGGCCTGTTGCTCCACGTTGTTAGCCACATCAGCCGCAGCGGCCTGTTGTTCCACATTGTTAGCCACATCAGCTGCAGCAGCCTGTTGCTCCACATTGTTAGCCACATCAGCCGCAATGGCCTGTTGCTCCAAATCGTTAGCCACATCAGCCACAGCGGCCTGTTGCTCCACATTGTTAGCAACATCAGCCGCAGCGGCCTGTTGCTCCAAATTGTTAGCCACATCAGCCGCAGCGGCCTGTTGCTCCACATTGTTAGCCACATTAGCCACAATGGCCTGTTGCTCCAAATTGTTAGCCATATCAGCCACAGCAGCCTGTTACTCCAAATCATTAGCCACAAAAGCTGCAGCGGCCTGTTGCTCCAAATCATTAGCCGCATCAGCCACAGCGGCCTGTTGCTCCACATTGTTAGCCATATCAGCCGCAGTGGCCTGTTGCTCCACATTGTTAGCCACATTAGCCACAATGGCCTGTTGCTCCAAATCGTTAGCCACATCAGCCACAGCAGCCTGTTGCTCCACATTGTTAGCCACATCAGCTGCAGCGGCCTGTTGCTCCAAATTGTTAGCCACATCAGCCACAGCGGCCTGTTGCTCCAAATCTTTAGCCACAGCAGCCACAGCAGCCTGTTGCTCCACATTGTTAGCGACGTCAGCTGCAACGGCCTGTTGCGCCAAATTGTTAGCCACATCAGCCGCAGCAGCCTGTTGCTCCACATTGTTAGCCACATCAGCCGCAGCGGGCTGTTGCTCCACATTGTTAGCCAAATCAGCCGCAGCGGGCTGTTGCTCCAAATTGTTATCCACATCAGCCGCAGCGGCCGGTTGTTCCAAATCATTAGCCACATCAGCCGCAGCAGCCTGTTGCTCCAAACGTTAGCCACATCAGCTGCAACGACCTGTTGCTCCACACTGTTAGCCACATCAGCCGCAGAGGCCTGTTGCTCCAAATTGTTAGCCACGTCAGCCGCAGAGGCTTGTTGCTCCAAATCGTTAGCCACATCAGCCGCAGTGGCCCATTGCCCACTGCTCCCGTCCCCGCTGTCACATACGTCTATGTGGACAAGCAATCCGCTTGTCACCCACATGTTCATACTCAAAACACTTCATACTCGTAGAGCTAGCCTATACCATATGGAAACCCTCCTCATGGTTAACACGGAAAGAGACATCCAGTATTTGAGCCGGAGAGTCCAAGTACATGGACACTTGTCTCCATGGAGACGGAACATGCTTCAATTTGGTGTTGTCACAACCCAGATTCACCGTCCAGAATCCAGTCACAAGCTTCTCGAAGCGCCCCAGTTCTTGAACCAGTGCCTCACTGGAAATAGAAGGAGGGACAGCGGACACGGTGATCTGGGTGGAAGGCACCGCCAGCAGGGAAACAAATGTAAACTCATTGTTTACGAGCTGTTTTCTACCAGCTGGTTGACAAACCCCTGCTTCTTCACAACTACAACCTCCGCTTTATTCATTCGTGAGGCATACGAGATGTTTCCGTGCCCCACCTCTTCTCCTACCACCAACAGCACCTGCTGCACTGTGGTACTGGACCACGGTACGACCCTCACTCAAGTCTCAAGGGACGCTCTGCCCTGCAAGAAGCACGGCTCACCATCCACCAAACAGAACCACTGAACACACACCAAACTACAGTAAGAACAACCACAACTACACAACAATCATACAATAAACACAGTAGGGAAGAAGACAAATCGAGAAAGCCACAGACTCTCAGCCAAACTCACCAGACTCTCCACCAACCAATCTCCCAGCATGCAGTGCAGAGAGAGAGAAAGAGAGACATGTTATCTAGCTTAAAACACCTCTGGCTACTTTTTTAAAATGAGTGTTGTGGTGGCAGCGGTGGCCTCTGACCCTCCTGGTGAAGCTCGGGGTAATTGAGGTGAACGGTCTAATTTGACCTTTTGGAGGTTGTGTAGCTCCTTCTGGAACGTTTCTCCTTCAAATGTGAGAATTACTAACACAAAAAAAATGGCCACCCTGTTAATGTTTTTATCTCCACTTCAGAGAGACTCAATGTGAAGCCGAGTAGATACTCGTCACCACGGACAGAGAGGTTTTTTTTTTAAGCAATATATTTATAGAGAGAGGTTTATACTGAGGATGGTGTTCTCTCTCTCGCTCTCTCTCTCGCTCTCACTCACTCTCTCACTCGCTCACTTGGTTGCTCGCTCTCTAATAAACCATGTATTCACCCCTTTCTCTGGAGTACAGTGTCAACATGGATAGCCTGCAGCACTGCAGAGCAAACAGCACAGGGACTTGAGTTAATACACAGTGATACACACACACACACACACACACATTCTATATGTGGCACACAAGCATTGGAAACGCGCTCATATTGTACACATATTCTATACATTACACATACAAAGCACACACTACATTACACACACAAACATGCACGTGCACACACACACAGACACACACATTCTTGGATGGCACGGTGGCGCAGTGGTCAGCACTGTCGCCTCACAGCAAGAAGGGTTCGAACCCCAGGGTTGTTCAACCTTGGGGGTCATCCCAGGCCCTCTGTGTGGAGTTTGCATGTTCTCCCCGTGTCTGCGGTGGGGTTTCTCCGGGTGCTCCGGTTTCCCCCACCATCAAAAAGACATGCATGTTAGGGTTAATACGCCTGTCTGTGCCCCTGAGCAAGGCATGGCGAGAAGAACTGGAGTTGGTCCCCGGGTGCTGCACGGCGGCTGCCCGCTGCCCCTAGCTACACAGCTAGGATGGGTTACATGCAGAGAGGAATTACCCCACGGGGATTAGAATCGTATACCAAATCAAACCCAAACTGCCTCTCGCTGGGTGCATGGGGGTGTGACTGAGGGAGCCGAGCGCCTGACTTTCACACTTCTATCTTTCATTGTAGCTGTTGTAAATAGTGTGTATTGTAGGGTTTGCTTGTTTGGTCTTCTCCTGGATCGCTACCTGGCCATGGTGGAGAAGCTTGTGTGTACCAATGATCCCAAGAGCTATGCCGTCCAGCGCTTGGCTCCTGCTAGGGTCGCCCAAGGTGGACAGGTCAAGGGGGAGGTTCCAGACGAAGCGCAATCCAACAAAGACCTCAATGGCGGAAGATGTCCCCAGGTCTTAATGGCAGTGAAGATGGATGAAGGCTGCAACAGAGGGTGGTCCCCAATCGTCTTGGTTCTCCATGCCATTGGACTCTGGCCACCCCCTGCCAAGGACCGTGTGGTGGCTGTAGGCGCATCAGCCACTTGATGTGAAAAGCTGTCACGCGCAGGCGTCCTCCCATTATGTGGTTCCAGGATCGGCCTCTACACCCACCTGAAGACCCACAAGGACCCAGAAGGAGGACAGTCATACTCGACCCCCGAGTGACGCTGATGATGATGCTTGTTTGGTGTGTATACAGGCAGATTGGGGGGGGGGGGTTGTGTTTGTTTGTAGTCGGTCAGCGTTTGCTGGTTGTCGTGCTAGTCGTGGGTATGGATCTGTCCAAACTGACAAGGAAGCATGGCATTAGGATTGTGCCGGCTTTCCCTTGCTCAGTGGAGGACTGCTCTCTGGCCGTGGGGCAGGTTGTGGGTTACAGCAGCATTAAGTCCGCTGCTCGGATGAACAGTGCGGTGGTCATCTTTGTAGACAGCGTTGGAAAGGTGGAGAATGGGATTGTGGTGAACGATATGTTGGTATCTGTTCTACCTCTTTCTACACCGGCGGAAAAAGGTGACTTCATCAATTGTTTCTCCGTTCATTAGAGATGAAGTGTTGACACGGCAGACATCTCGACATGGGAAAATGGTCTCCCAAGTAAGGAAAGTCTTCTCAGGCTGTAAGTCTCCTCAGTTAAAACGTGTAGTGTCACACAGGAGGCAGCTAGCTACACGCGGTCCTGGACAGGAGCTGAACCTAACCTTCAAACTGAGAGTAGATGACTTTGATTATACAATTCTTTAAATATCCATCAATATGAGATGTCTTAGCTGTGGGAGAGAGGGGACATCTCATCAGAGCATGTCCAGAGAAAAACTTTACATCAGGACAGACTGGTTCTAACAAGGCACCTGCTGGAAGAGGGGAAGCTGAGCAACACAAGCAGAATGAGATGGGGACAACGAGACAAGACAGCCAGGAAAGTGTGGAGGGAAAGGAGGAGAAAGGCGAAGTACAGCAAGACAGTCGGGTGGGTGAAGGTAGGACAGGAAGAGACAGGTAAAGTACAGCAAGACAGTCAGGCGAGTGAGGGAGGACAAAAGGAGGAAGGTGAGAGACAGGAGGCTGCAAAACAAAAGGTAAACGGTATAAGTGAAAGAGCTGTGGAGGACGGACTGTTGGGAGGAAGTGAAGTTGACATGAAAGATGATGATGAGGCCTAAGAGGGACACATCTGAAAAGGAAAACTAAAAGTAACGATGGAAATTCACAGGTGAAGAAAAGGGATAGTGAGTAAAACCCGAGGAAAGAGATGGATGGACAGCTGGACGGATGACTGGATGGGAATAGCATGATCCTCCCACACGCTAAGTCCCCCTGGTGAAACTCCTCACTGTCAGGTGAAAGAAGCGGCTGGCGACTCCACATGTATGGGAGGAGGCATGTGGTAGTCTGCAGTTCTCTGGATCAGCAGAGGGGGTGGAGCAGAGACCGGGACGGCTCAGGAGAGTGGGGTAACTGGCCAAGTACAATCGGGGAGAAAGGGGGGGACTTGTATTATGTTGTAGGGTTAGTGAGTCATTATTTACAGTAATGATAAATAATGACTATATTCTTTATAGTGATTAATAAGAAGGGGAGTCAACAGGACAGGATTAGGAACGAGTATATTAGAGGGACAGCTCAGGTTGGACGGTTTGGAGACAAAGCAAGAGAGACAAGATTGAGATGGTTTGGACATGTGTGGAGGACAGATGCTGGGTATATTGGGAGAAGGATGCTGAATATGGAGCTGCCAGGGAAGAGGAGAAGAGGAAGGCCAAAGAGGAGGTTTATGGATGTGGTGAGGGAGGACATGCAGGTGGCTGGTGTGACAGAGGAAGATGCAGAGGACAGGAAGAGAGGAAAACGGATGATCCGCTGTGGCGCCCCCTACCGGGAGCAGCCGATGTAGTGGTAGTAGAAGAAGAAGGGGAGTCAAACATCAGAAGCCTTGAGTTGTAATGCAGCAGTCATGTAGACAGTGAAGGTGTTGAACAGGATAACCGCCACTGGAACAGTCAGCATCGATAAGTGGCCTTTAGGAGAGCCCATAAAAGACGTCCGGTGACTCTTCCCGTCAGTCGAGTGTCCAGTTTACTCAGACTTCATGTGTCTCCCTACTTCCACACGACAGCTACGCGTCAGCCCTCACTCACCTCAGAATCTATACGGCTGAACAAAGCCCACTATTACACCAAACTAAGTACTTAACTGTGACATAATTAACATCACTTGAAGTGTGTAGAATACACAGTGTAAGTCCACATGCTGTGCTAGAATACGTTTAATGCCTTTCTTTCAGTAGTGGCCGTTCAGAGATGAAGACTTTAGACTCTCCCTCCTTTTCAGCCAAACTTAGCCAAGCTTTAGCCTGGCTTATATGTTTAGATTATATCCATATTCATATAAATGTTTAAATTATATATAAATATAGTATTTATATTATATGTTTAAATTATTCAAATTATATATTTCAGTTATTATATGTTTAAATTATATGTTGCATATAATTTACAGGTGTTTTTGAGCGTTTCATCAAAATAAAACTGCTCAGTGAGTCCGGTTTTAAATGCAGCTTGCGTTTGATTTGGACTCGGATGTTTCTGTGGTGAACCACATCATGTGGTTCTCCAGTCCAATTCCGCTGAACAAGGAAATCATTTGTTTTTTAATATTTGTGTGTTTTTCTATTGTCGGGTCTCCTGCTGTTATAAGAGCAGGAAGTAGCCCAGTAGTTCTGTTTCCTCTCAATACTGTTCTGATCTGCTGGAGGATGATCCATACAAACCCCAAACCCAACAGGACGTCCACATGCTCAGCAGCAGCCAACAGATGAATGTGATGAAGACCAAAGATTCAGTCATCCGTCCACTCGTCCGTCCACTCATCCGTCCATTCATCCATCCAGTCATCCATCCATTCATCCGTCCAGCCATCCATCCAGTCATCCATCCAGTCATCCGTCCAGCCGTCCGTCCAGTCATCCATCCAGTCATCCATCCATTCATCCGTCCAGTCATCCTTCCACTCATCCGTCCAGTCATCCGTCCATTCATCCGTCCAGTCATCCATCCATTCATCCGTCCAGTTGTCCGTCCAGTCGTCCGTCCAGTCGTCCCTCCACTCATCCATCAGTCATCCGTCCATTCATCCATCCAGTCGTCCGTCCATTCATCCCTCCAGTCACCCATCCAGTCGTCCGTCCATTCATCCGTCCAGTCATCCGTCCAGTTGTCTGTCCAGTCATCTGTCCGGTCGTCTGTCCAGTCATCCGTCCATTCATCCGTCCAGTTGTCCGTCCAGTCGTCCGTCCAGTCGTCCGTCCAGTCATCTGTCCAGTTGTCCGTCCAGTCATCCGTCCAGTCGTCTGTCCAGTCATCCATCAATTCATCCGTCCAGTCATCCGTCCAGTCGTCCGTCCAGTCAACCGTCCATTCATCCGTCCAGTCATCCTTCCACTCATCCGTCCATTCATCCGTCCAGTCATCCGTCCAGTCGTCCTTCCACTCATCCGTCCAGTCATCCGTCCATTCATCCATCCAGTCATCTGTCCAGTCATCCGTCCATTCATCCGTCCAGTCATCCGTCAATTCATCCGTCCATTCATCCATCCAGTCATCCGTCCAGTCATCCATCCAGTTGTCCGTCTAGTCATCCGTCCAGTCGTCTGTCTAGTCATCTGGCCAGTCGTCTGTCCAGTCATCTGTCCGGTCGTCTGTCCAGTCATCCGTCCATTCATCCGTCCAGTTGTCCGTCCAGTCGTCCGTCCAGTCATCTGTCCAGTTGTCCGTCCAGTCATCCGTCCAGTCGTCTGTCCAGTCATCCATCAATTCATCCGTCCAGTCATCCGTCCAGTCGTCCGTCCAGTCAACCGTCCATTCATCCGTCCAGTCATCCTTCCACTCATCCGTCCAGTCATCCGTCCATTCATCCGTCCAGTCATCCATCCAGTCATCCATCCAGTCATCCGTCCAGTCGTCCATCCAGTCATCCGTCCATTCATCCGTCCAGTCATCCGTCCAGTCGTCCTTCCACTCATCCGTCCAGTCATCCGTCCATTCATCCATCCAGTCATCTGTCCAGTCATCCGTCCATTCATCCGTCCAGTCATCCGTCAATTCATCCGTCCATTCATCCATCCAGTCATCCGTCCAGTCATCCATCCAGTTGTCCGTCTAGTCATCCGTCCAGTCGTCTGTCTAGTCATCTGGCCAGTCGTCTGTCCAGTCGTCTGTCCAGTCGTCCCTTCACTGACACATGGTTTGGAAGTCAGTCTTGGTGATGTAGTCTTCCTTTTACACAATTCCCACAGGTTCATCTTTTACAGAACACGTGCTCACTTTCTCCTCTCCATCCCTCCCTATTGCTCTGTTGTCCTATTTTTATCTCTCCTCCTCTCTTCTGTCCCTCCTATCCCTCTTTCTTTCCTCTTCTTTATCTCTCTTTGGCTCAAGTGTGAAATCAGATTTATAGCCATAATTTGTTCCCTGGAGCATTTGGCTATCCGATAAAAAACTGCTCTATTTTCAGGATTCGAGGGAAATGTGTTCCAAGACTGATGTCCTCTGATATGTGATGGTTCTGACATGTGATGGTTTTGATATGTGATGGTTCTGACGTGATGGTTCTGATATGTGATGTCTTCTGATATGTGATGGTTCTGATACACTATATGTACAAAAGTATTGGGACACACCTCTTAATCATTGAATTCAGGTGTTTCATTCAGACCCATTGCCACAGGTGTATAAATCCAGCAGCCAGCCATGCAGTCTGCATTTACAAACACTTGTGAAAGAATGGGTGGTTTTGAAGAGCTCAGTGAATTCAAGTGTGGTACTGTCATAGGTGCCACCTTTGTAATAAGTCAGTTCGTGAAATTTCTTCCTTGCTAGATATTCCACGGTCAGCTGTAAGTGGTATTATTGAACAGTGGAGGCGTTTAGGAACAACAGCAACTCAGCCACAAAGTGGCAGACCACTCAAAGTCACACAGCAGAGTCAACGAGTGCTGAGGCTCATAGTGCGTAAAAGTCCAGGGTGTCTCCCCACCTGCCGCCCAATGACTGCTGGGATAGGCTCCAGCATCCCTGCGACACTGAGGGCAGGATAAGCAGTTTGGATAATGGATGGATAATGGATCAATATCAGGTAGTGCTATACTAGTAGTGTACCAGTAGTATACCAGTAGTGTCATGGTTGTGTGGTCTGGGTCAGCTATGCTCACCTGTCCGCCATTCCATGATTGGCTTGCCATGTCTGTTCCTGCACCTGTGTTGCCCTCGTGATCCCCATTCCCTTATTTGGCTTGCCATTTCGGTTGCTGCCCCTGACTGCCCCATTTACCCTGTTGCCCCTGCTGTACTCATCTGTTCCCCGTTCCGATTGGCATTTATGTTCCTGCCCTGCCCTGCTCACCTGCGCCCGATCTCCCTGATTGGCTCCCCAACATTATATATTTGCCCTGGCTGCCCTGGCTCAGTGTCTGTTCATAAACACATGTAGTATGTTGACTCTCAGTTGCCGGATGCTTCATATCTTGTCCCGAGTCGTCCTTGCTGTCTGTAGCTTCTCTTCCTGTAATGTAAGTCTGTTGCCTTATTAAAGCTTTGTTCAAGCCCAGCCTGTCCTTGCTGACTGCATTTGGGGCCTCTCTTCCTGCTCCCAGTGTGACAAGTAGTATATACCAGTAGTGTACCAGTAATGTACCAGTAGTGTACCAGTGGTGTACCAGGTAGTCTACCAGTAATGTACCAGTAGTGTACCAGGTAGTGTGCCAGTAATGTACCAGTAGTGTACCAGGTAGTGTGCCAGTAATGTACCAGTAGTGTACCAGTAATGTACCAGGTAGTGTACCAGTAGTGTACCAGTAATGTAACAGGTAGTGCCAGCCACACCTCCCAGGTGGTCTGGGACAGGTCTGCTTTCTGTCCCCAGAGTCAAAAGTAAACATAGAGAGGCAGCTTTCAGGTTTAATGCACCACATATGTGGAACGAAGTCCCTGAAACCTGCAGGTCTGCTGCACCTCTCAGTTCTGTTACATCCAGGCTGAAGACTTTCCTCTTCATCTTAAACTGCAGTGTAACTTTTTGTTTTTAAACGTGTTTTTACTGCCTCGTGTTGCTTCTCTTGATGCCCTTTATGTTTCATGTAAATCACTTTGAATTGCCCTGTATCTATAAGGTGTCCATACAGTAGAACTACAGTAGTGTGTCCACATCATCATTTTACCTTATCACCGGCGGTCACTTGGGGTGGAGTATGACTGTCCTCCTTCTTGGTCCTTGTGGGTCTTCAGGTGGGCGAAGAGGCCAAGCCTGAAGCCGCATATTTTGGTGCAGTGTGGGCAGGAGTGGGTGGTGGTAGTCGTGGGATTGGTTTGGGCCTTTTGGTGGAAACTCCCTCCTTTCTGAGTCTGCGCTTGTCTTCTGCAGCACGGTGGAGATCATTATTATATAGTGCAGCTCCTTCCCGGACAAGTTTTCTCCAGGTCGCCCTGTTGGTTGCTGTGTCCTCCCAGGTCTTAGGGTCTATGTGGCATTTTTTGATGTTCACTTGGATGTTATCCTTATACCTTTTCTTTTGACCACCCGGGGCACGTTGTCCTGTGAGGAGCTGGGAGTATAGGACTTGTTTTGGAAGGCGAGAGTCAGGCATACGGATGACATGGCCAGTCCAACTGAGCTGGTGTTGGGCAATGGTGGCAGTGATAGTGGGAATATAAGCCTCCTCCAGGACGCTGGTGTTGGTGCATCTATCATCCCAGGTGATCTTGAGGATTTTTCGGAGACTACTCTGATGATGTGCCTCTAGTGCCTTCAGGTGCCTGCTGTATGTGGTCCAGGATTCTGATCCATACAGTTGGGTGGCTTCTGACTGGCTGGTGATGAGACTCAGTATTTATCCTCTATGAGTCGTTGTCAGAGCTATTGATATGCGTGGCTCTTTGTGATCTGATGTTTACCAACGCCCATCGCTAACAGAGCCATAGATATGAGTGGCTCTCCTGTGCCCCAATGTCCAGCCGTCCCGTCGCCATCGGAACTATTGATTTGCATTTGTTTAGCAGCGACGGTGGTTGGGGGTGTTAGTTTCGACTTCATTATTCAGTGGCCATGAGAGTGGTTGGAGCCGTCAGTGAGCGACTGTTGTTCTTGGAGGCTAGGCTTCTTGAGTCTCCTGGGTAGAGTTGAAAGGATGGCATTGTAAGTGGGAGATAGGTGGTGTCGCAGACCTCCTCCTCTGTTGAGGGATGGTTTTTCCAGTTTCACATAGATGGCTTCCTTCACCCCTCTTTCAAACCATCTATCTTCTCTGTCCAAAATGTGTACGTTGCTGTCCTGGAAGGAGTGTGTCTTCTCCTTTAGGTGTAGATAGGCTGCTGAGTCTTGTCCTGAGGAGTTTGGTCTTCTGTGTTGGGCCGTCCGTTTGTGTAGTGGTTGTTTGGTTTCTCCTATGTATAGGTCAGTGCGATTCTCATTGCATTGTACGGCATACACCAGATTGCTTTTCTGGGTGTGTGGTACACGGTCTTTGGGATGAACCAGTCTTTGTCGGAGTGTGTTGCTGGGTTTGAAGTATACCGGGATGCGGTGTTTGTTGAAAATTCTCCTGAGTTTCTCGGAGACCCCAGAAACATACGGGATGACTGTGTTATTCCTTCTGTTCCTCTTCTCCTCATTGCTCACCCGGTTGGTCTTTCTGGAACGTGTTGCAGTTTTCACAAAGGTCCAACTGGGGTAGCCGCAGGTTTTTAGAGCTTCCCTCAGGTGTTTGTGTTCTTCTCGTTGGGCCTGAGTGCTGCTGGGCACATTGTCAGCTCTGTGTTGCACAGTTCTGATGACGCTCAGTTTGTGTTCCCGCAGGTGGTGTGAGTCAAAAAGTAGATATTGGTCTGTGTGTGTAGGTTTCCTGTAAACCCCAATGTGGAGGCTCCTGTCTTCCCCAATGTGGACGTTACAATCGAAGAAGGGCAAACTGTTGTTCTTTACATCTTCCCTTGTGAACGTAATGTTCTTGTCCACTGAGTTGATGTGTTTGGTAAACGCTTGCACCTCTTGTGTTTGGATTGTGACTCCTTTGGATAACCATGACCTGGATGAATGAGAACATTCACAGATATGGCTTGGTTTCTGCTCTGACATGCACTGTCAGCAGTGGGACCTTATATAGACAGGTGTGTGCCTTTCCAAATCATGTCCAATCCATTGAATTTACAACGGGTGGACTCCAATCAAGATGTAGAAACATCTCAAGGATGATCAGTGGAAACAGGATGAACCTGAGCTCAATTTTGAGTGTCATAGTAAAGGCTGTGAATACTTATGTACATGCAGTATTCATACCCAAGAAGACTTGAGGCTGTAATCGCTGCCAAAGGTGCCTCAACCAAGTACTGAGTAAAGGGTGTGAATACGTATGTACATGCAACATTTCAGTTTTTATTTTTAACAAATTTGCAAAAATTTCTACAAAACCTTTTTCACTTTGTCATTATGGGGTATTGTGTGTAGATTGATGAGAAAAAAAGGGATTTAATCCATTTTGGAATAAGGCTGTAACATAACAAAATGTGGGGAAAGTGAAGGGATGTGAATACTTTCCAGATGCACTGTATATATACATATATATGTGTGTGTGCGTGTGTGTGTGTGTGTGTGCGTGTGTGTGTGTGTGTGTGTGTGTGTGTGTGTGTGTGTGTGTGTGTGTGTGTGTGTGCGTGTGTGTGTATTTCTGGACTGAGGTGGTTTTTGGTCCCAGAATGAGATCGACCCACACGACAGGATCAAAGTCAGAGTCACCTTCACTCCTCTGCTGGTTCATTTTCACCTTCACTCCATTTCTTTTCTTTTCTCTCTGGTCTCGCTCTCCATTCATCTCCTTCATTTAATCCTGCACTTTCACCCCCCCCCCCACTTCTACTTTCCTTTCTCCTCCCCCCCTTTGTCTCTATCCGATCTGCCCCCCCCCCTTATCGCAGTCTGTCTATTCCTCTTCATCTCACTCTCTTTTCCTGGAGCCAAATGGTGAATCACGGCTCTTCTGTGTTTTTTGCCTCATCAGAACGAAGTCGACGCACCAACAATCAGCCATCACAACTGAATTGGAATAATGGCTTATTTGCCCTATTTCCACTGATGCCTCAACATCAGGCTTTCATTAAAAACAACATATATGGCGAGGTGAGGGTGGTCTGCTAGGTCTTGCCAGCCTGTGGGACAGAAGGGATGTCTATAAATCTATAAGCTGTGTTATAACCTTACCTAAATTCTCTGTGCTTAATGTCGTGTCAGCATTGCTGGGCTGCTACCGTGTAATGATACGCTTCGTGATAACGAGTGGATTATTTGGCTTGCTGTGGCATGAGCAGCTGCACAGAAATAACACGAGAGAGGAGAGCGAGAGAGAGAGAGAGGAGAGAGAGGGCGCTAATTCATTCTAACTTGACCCCCCAGGCAATCTTGTCCCTTCCTCTCTGGCTCGTATGAGGAGCCTCTGAGTGCCACACAGGGAAACGTTATTTCAGACCCTGTGGACGTGAAGGCAAACATCACGCTGTTTCCAATTTCCACAGCACAACTCAGATGGCACACAGCAAATACGCCTTCTGTTTTATTCTATTGTGCAGCTCAGTGCATGACGAGCACGTCGCCTCGGCTGTTTTTCTGCATGTTGGCCCTTCATTAAGTTATTTGTGAGTGTTTCATTTTATGTAGTGTGTGTGTGTTTGCTTTATGTTTATCTACCCTTGTGGGGACCAAATGTCCTCATAAGGATGGTAAAAGTCACAACCACCTACCTAGTGGGGACATTTTAGGTCCCCATAAGGCAGGGGTGGGCAATCTTATCCAAAAATGGCCAGTGTGGGTGCAGGTTTTTGTTCCAACCAAGCAATCTGGGTTTATGGAAGTAGAATTTTTGGGCCTTGCGGAAATAGGGTGTGTGTGTACGTTTCACACAGGGTGATGTGATGCATCTAGTGCAGTAGTCGGATGGCATGGTGGCATAGTGGTTAGTGCTGCCACTTTGCAGCAAGAAGGTCCTGGGTTCAAACCCCAGGGTTGCCCAACCTTGGGGAGTCGTCATATCTGGTTGTCCTCTGTGTGGAGTTTGCATGTTCTCCCTGTGTCTGTGATGGGTTTTCTCTGGGTGTTCTGGTTTCCCCACCATCAAAAGAAACATGCATGTTAGGGTTTATGCTCCTGTCTGTGCCCCTGACCAAGGCAATGGGAAAAGAACCGGAGTTGGTCCCCAAGCGCAGCATGAAGGCGGCAGCCCACTGCTTCTGGCTACACAGATCACAGCTAGGATGGGTTAATTTGCAGTGGCTGAATTTCCCCAAAGGGATTAATAAAGGAAACTTAATTTAAACTTAATTTAGTTAGAGGAAAGGTGTATGCTGGCTTACCACCTGCTTTTAACCTCTTAACCTTAAAACCTCTCACTGACAGCTTGCTGCCACTGGCTAGCCCTTGTAGTGAACAAGGAAGCAGCCCAGTGCGTAAGCCTTCCCCCACCAGTACATAGCCTCTCCTTCGCCAAGACCTCTGCCTCATGGCCCCACACAGTAACTGGGCACCTTGCAGCCTCAGGCAAACTTGGTAGGGGATGTCGCAGCTGCAGTGGTCCCCAGAGGCTGTTTATGGCCAACCACTGCGCCACTGCCTTAAGGGAAGTCTATTAAGACAAAGGCTAGGGGAGCACACCCCGAGAGAAAGCAATGTGTCTTGCGGCACACATTAGGCGGTTCTTCGACAGTCTGGAGTTTCCAGCAGCCTCCTGCAGTCATGATGGGTGACTGGTCGTCCTGGGTATAAGCCGTTGTTACCAGGATCAACCTGTCATGGCAAAGACAGTGCTACTGAGGACTGCACACCCCCTGTGGCACTCTAAAAACCTCCTTGTGTAGGTCTCCACCTCTGACCATGGTGTGCAATATCCGGTTGATGTCTGGTGGTGTTGGGATGTCTGGCGATGGGAGCAGGGTAGAATTGGCCTGGGAGCTCTAGTCAGAGCCCTGCAGATCAGTGGCACAGGATATATGGTCACTAGCAGGTGGAACTGAGTGACAGCTGCTTTCGCTAGACCCCCGTGTGACTGAGCAGTCTTATTTAGGGACCACACTGCTCACCCGAATTGGGGAGGAGCCTAGAAAAGGTGGCCTAACAATTGTTCTCTCAACCAACTTTTTGGGTAGGTTACCGCGCCTCCCGGGAATTTCATCCTGCGGTAAAAACAAGAAAATTATCGCATTCAAATTGACAACATGGAATTTTAGGACTCTCCTTGATAATGACAGCAACAGACCACATGGAAGGACCGTGCTGATTGCTGAGGAACTGAGACGCTACAACGTGGACATCACTGCTCTCAGCGAAACCAGGCTCCTGAGTAAAGGTTCCCTGAGAGAGGAAGGAGGGGGGTACACCTTTTTCTGGAGAGGCTATCCCCTTGGCAGACAACATCAGCATGGTGTTGGACTGGCAATCAAGAACAGCATTCTACCCAGCCTCACTGGAACACCCACCAGACTAAGTGAGAGGCTAATGACCCTCCGTATCCCCCTAGCAAAGGCACGCTATGCCACTCTGTTAAGTGCATATGTGCCAACACTACTATCTGACAACAATGTGAAGGACATCTTCTACCAGCAACTAGATGAGGCCCTTCATCGTATCCCAAAACAGTCATCAAAGAATGCACCGTTGATGAGGAGGGACGTCATCATCAGACTCGATGGACTACCAGCAATCAAGCATGTGTGTGTAAACTGATGATCCACTGAAGACCACAGGTCAGTACCTGTCAGTCCGGCACCAGGCTTAGTGCCTTTAATGTTCTTTGTTCAAAAGCCTGGTTGCTTGGTGGAAAAGGCTGTTTCGGAGCCTGCTTTGAGGCTGCGATACTGCTTGCCTGACGGTTGCAGCTGGAACAGTCCATAGTCAGGGTGGCTGGGGTCTTTAATAATCCTGTGGGCTTTGCTTACACAACGTCCGTTATATATGTCCTGGATGGAGGGAATCTCACATCCACTGGTGTTCTAGGCTGTCTGCACAACCCTCTGCAGCATTTTGCGGTTGTGGGCAGTACAGTCCCCATGCCATGCGGTGATGCATCCAGCCAGGATGCTGTTGGTTGTACCTCTGTAGAAGGCCTATAGAATCCTGGGCCCCATGCCGAACTTCAGTCACCTGAGGTGAAAGAGGCGTTGCTGTGCCTTTTTCACCACGTGGCTGGTGTGTTCATCCCAGGTGAGGTCCTTGGTAATGTGGACACCGAGGAGCATGATGATGTTCTTCATCATCATGTTCATGTTCATCATCTTGTTGACGATCTTAATGAGGAACTTCATCATCATGTTCACCAGAGAAGACATGATGGAGAATCAATCTTGCCCCAGAGATGGAGATTTGTTGGGCTAGGCAGAACATCATACACAGCTTGTACCAAGGTCCTGTGTCTCAGCAGGGACTCTTCTATCTCCAGGCCTTCCTGGGCCACCCACGTTCTGCCTGTCCGCACCAGAATGCTTGCTGATGCCACTCTAGAGTCCTTGGAGTCCCAACAGAGCAGTGCTTTTGTTGTGCAAGAAACCCTGAACTCCTCATCGAGGCTGCTGATAGGGAGCTGGAGTTTGTTGCTGCTGAACTACCAAGGCTGCGCAGCACACCCCGCCATCTTTGGAGGTAGCTACTGATCTTCCTCTTAAAAAAAAACGGGGGGAAAAAACAGTTTAAAAACGTATTGACCAACCGATTAGCTTGCTGTATTCAGTATCCTTTACAAATGCTACCAGTCTTAACAATCCATTTCTCGGTTTATAGAACTACTATATCTCTTCCTGCTCTCTCGCTCTCCGGAACAAGTGACGGTCCATGTTCAAGTACAGTAAGTGTTAATAACTGTAAGCAGCTTCCGGTCTGACAGGAAAAAATAAAAAGTGGAATTGTGATGAAGAGAAACATGTGAGGATGAGTTGGTGGAGTTCAGCAAATGGCTCAGACCGGTTTGTCCTGTCTTCACCTCTTTTCTAAATGGTGGTTGTTGCCGCAGGACTAATGAATCAGCAAACACACATCAGCTCTGTTCATTCCAGTTCGCAAGTTAGACCCCCTCCCCACCTCCGTTCACACCCCCATCCAATCAACATATCCATCCAGTCAATCTACCTACATGTCTGTCTCCTCTCTGACCCACTTTCACCCCCCTCCTACTCTTTTTTCCCTCTTGTCTACCCTCTTCCTCTCCTCCTCCTCCTCCTCCATGCTGTGTGAGTACGGCATGTCAGTCGGAGCCTGTCAGGCTCAGCTGTCACTGTTGGTCATCATTACATCTTCCATGATGGAGACACGCGACGGTTGCATGTCATCCAGCCGCCAGCAGCGCATGGATGTCTTCCGGTCTCTACACACTTCTGCTCTCTGTCTGTCTGTCTGTCTGTCTCTGTCTCTCTGTCTCTCTCTCTCTGTCTCTCTCTCTCTGTCTGTCTGTCTCTCTGTTTGGCTCTCTGTTTGGCTCTGTCTCCATCAACTGTCCCCTCTTCTCATTTTTCCTTTGTTTCGTCCCTCCCCTCATCTTATTAGTTCAACACACAGCAGTAACAGATGTTGTACACCTACATAACACACTGGATTTCAAACTTTGGGTCGTCGCAGCCCACAAGAGGCTCATGGCAGGGGGCCAATTGGGTCGTGGGATGTCCACAGTTTTGTGTCGAGATCAAATTTGAATTACGAAAAGACAAAAAAAACCCATTTATTTTCACACTTTTTTTTTGAGTCAATGCAAACAGTGCAGTGAAATAACTAAACTGTCACTGCAGTAATGGTTCCTGTTGACGTGTCCTGTCTGTTTCATTTGATCGTTCGCAGCATACGGCTGCAGACTGAAACGAGGAATACTGCACCGCTAAACAATATAGACACTACGCCGGATCTACCATATGGGCATGTGCCCAGGGGCCCCTAAAAGTAAAAGAGCCCTCCGTGATGAGAGAAAAAAAATTATGCGTTTTTTTTTTCATGTCGGGCTGCACAGATATATGACAGAAAGCTTGACCCATTCTCTTGATAATTATCCAATCAGAATGAAATAAAAGCTGTTTCCAAGAAAATTAACTCTCATGACTGCTTATTGTATTGGTGAGATGGCGGGGCAGGTGGTGCCAGGTCAGCAAGCGGCAGTGCACTGTATAGACAGGCTAACGCTCAAGGTGGGTGGGCATAGAGAGCAGGTGGCTTACACTGCACAGATTCAAGATCAGTTTTTCTTAAGCCAAGTCCAAGTTAAAAACGGTGGAATTAATGTTTACCTGACCCGCTATCAGTTAGGTTGTATCAGTGAGAAGTGGGCGGGAACAACTGCCAAGCAGCAGAAAATGGACGGCGTTAACCAAAAGCCCAGCGGGGCTGCCAAAAGAAAGACAGGAAAGGAAAAGGAAGTGAAAGAAGCAGCCAAAATAAAAAATGTCCCGCTAATACTCAGCTAGCTAGCAACAAAAACACTGGAAACTCGTCAAGTCTCATGTTGACACGTCCTGACGACTCTTTTACAAATTCTACATGGAATCTATTTGACAATTTCCTCTCATTTGTTGGTATGGCAGTCTAAATATCAAATCCAAGAATGAACAGGCTAAAATAATGAACACAAGCAGCAAAATTACACATCCAGCAGAGTAGCCTGTCTGTTCTGTTCAACCTGGCCTCACCAGTCTGCGTACAAAAAACACGATATTACACTTTGCGTGCAATACGTACGCCAAAATCTAATTTTGCATGCAAATGATACGCCAATCATTTCCATTAACTTCTGTGGCGAGCTGATGCGTCCAAATACCACACATCACCTTGAACGGTCATGGCGTCACCAGCGAGGCTCAGCTCGCTCAGTTCACCAGAGGTGTGGGCATCCACAACTAGGGTTAGCGTTAGTGTTAGGGTCAGGGTCAGGGTTAGGGTTAGGGTCAGGGGGTTAGGGTTAGTGTTAGGGTTAGAGTGAATGTTAGGTTTATGGTTAGGGTTAGGGTCAGGGTCAGGGTTAGAGTTAATGTTAGGGTCATGGTTAGGGTTAGGGTTAGGGTCAGGGTCATGGTTAGGGTCAGGGTTAGAGTTAGGGTCAGGGTCAGGGTTAGAGTTAATGTTAGGGTCATGGTTAGGGTTAGGGTTAGGGTCAGGGTCATGGTTAGGGTCAGGGTTAGAGTTAGGGTCAGGGTTAGAGTTAATGTTAGGGTTATGGTTAGGGTCGGGGTTAGGGGGTTAGAGTTAGGGTTAGGGTTAGAGTTAATGTTAGGTTTATGGTTAGGGTTAGGGTCAGGGGGTTAGGGTCAGGGTCAGGGTTAGGGTTAATAAAATAACTAAAATACTACCGTTAATACCATGATTTAATTACAAAGCAGATTGTTTCCGCTGCTTACCTGCTTGCGGATGTCCGCACATCAGGTGACCTGGGTGAGCTGAGCCTCGCGGTCGAGCTGAGCCTCGCTGGTGACGTCATGACCATTCAATGTGATGCGTATTATTTGGACGCATCAGCTCTCCACAGAAGTTAGTGGAAAGGATTGGCGTATCATCTGCACGCAAAATTGGATTTTGGCGTATGGATTGTACGCAGAGTGAAAGTGTAATATTATGTTATCTGTATGCAGGCTGGCGAGACCGGGCTCCTCTACCCTCTGGCACCCGCTTCAGATTCCCCTCAGTCAAGACAAAAGGATCCAAACACTCATTCATCCCCACAGCCCTTACCCTCCTCACCTCAGGGAGAAGAAGGTAGCTTGCCCATCATGACTATGTAGGCCTACGCGTAGCATGATATTTACCTTCATTTGTGATTACTATGTTGTTCCCGCTATTGTTGTATTTTGATTGTAATGGTATGCCGGTCATATTTCATGTATGGAAATGACAGGATTGGCATCGTTGTATTATTTGTATTCCTGTTGCGATGATTATGCTTGCTCATTGATGTAGTGCTGCTGAGTTTGTGTTACTCTGACTATCGTGATTTTATATGTCTTTTTTACATGTTGCGCCTTACCAATACTATTTGCCTTTCGGGGGCAAATAAAGTTGAAGTAAAAGGTAACGCCACTAGGGGGCGTCATGCAGTCTGCTGGACGAGCGATGTGTGACGTCACACAGACTCAATGCTGATAAACTCCACCGGTGCCACTCTTCAATAGGGAAGAGACAAACACGTGAAGCCCAGATCGACCTCCACAGAGCAGATGGTGGAAAGTGAGTGGGAAGGGCAGCATGAGCCAGTCTGCGTCAGACCAACAGTGTCCTTTAACAAACAGCTGATGTGATGAGCTGCCGTCCCAGTGCTCCCAGTGCTCCCAGTGCTGCGGGTCTTACTGGCCGTGTGCTGAGCTGACGTGAGAGCAGAACATTTACAGGAGATTTCCCTGACACCTTCACATAGTGTACATGGCGTCCTCCATGATGAGGACATCCTGATTAAAACGGACTTTCAGAGACACCGATCTGAGGTCTATGAGCTCTTTATTTTGTATCATTTGCATGAAGTTTACATCATCATCACCATCATCATCATCATCATCATCATCTCTGTTCTTAACTGTATTTTCACCATGGGTTTACTTTTCCTTTACCACGAGTCACCACGTTGAGCGTCATGTTGACTCCTCGCTCGGGGGGAGAGGATCAATATGAGGGGCTTCGTTTCATAATATGTCAGAACGCATTACACTTCCACAGGGGTCGAGACCTCCTGGCAGCACTGTGACATGAACAGGCCCCGCAGGTTCTCCTGGCAAGGGTAGCGAGGGAGGTCTGCATGTCTGTTGTGTTTCCGTTGCGTCTGCGCCGGCCACCAAAAAAGAAGAAGAAGAAAAAAAGAAACAGCCGCTGGAATCTCTTCACTTGTCAATGGAGATGAGCATGACGACTCCGCCAAACAGACAGCTGGCCTCAGAGCCACGTCATCCCACATCTGCTCCTCATAAGCCTTCTCTGTTTGGGAGCCTCGCTGCCAACCAGCACTGTGCTGGCTGCAGACCAGGACAGCCGGGAGACACTGCAGGGGGCAGGCGTGGCCCCGGCTGGTGCTGACACACATCCCGGGACTGTCTTTTTCACAGCATCTCTCGGATTTGATAGCTAAAAAAACAAAAAGAATGGGCAAAATACATCTGCAGACTCTGGAGACTAGGAGACTAAGAGACTAGGAGCTCCGGAGATGGGCTGGGGCACGAGCCGGGCAAGACAAGACAGCGTGGTGTTGTTCAGCTGTTCGTCAATGTCTCCCCTGAAAGTGATCACACCTCTGTCAGGGGAGACAGAGACTACCTGCAACCATTAAATCACCACTTGTTTCCTTTTTTCGAATTTCCCCCCTTTTTTCTCCCCAATTGTACTTGGCCAATTACCCCACTCTTCCGAGCCGTCCCGGTCTCTGCTCCTCCCCCTCTGCTGGTCCGGGGAGGGCTGCAGACTACCACATGCCTCCTCCCATACATGTGGAGTCACCAGCCGCTTCTTTTCACCTGACAGTGAGGAGTTTCACCAGGGGGATGTAGCACGTGGGAGGCTCACGCTATCCCCCCCCCCAAGTCCCCTCCCCTCGAACAGGCGCCCCGACCGACCAGAGGAGGCGCTAGTGCAGCGACCAGGACACATACCCACATCCGCCCCCCGCAGACACAGCCAATTGTGTCTGTAGGGACGCTCGAAGTAACACGGAGATTGGAACCGGCGACCGCGTGTTGGTGGGCTACACACACCATTGATCTTCTTGAGTTGACTGAATTATTTTATCTGAAGAGTTGAGCTACAAAGCTTCACCAGCGTGGACAACAGAATCTTAAGCTCCGTGACCGGATATTTCTTAACTGTGATGCGCACTGGACTCAAGCTGACCCAAGCTGACTCAACTTGACTCAAGGGACCAGATGTTTTTTCCAATGCATCTGCTAATTGTTTACATGGATGATTCAACCAGGATGTTTCAGGACCATGCAGGAGTTAGAGACGGCCGGTTGCATGGCATTGCCTATGAGGAAATGAATGGGGACTTTTCTTCTGGGAACCAAGGCCTCCTGATACCACTCCGCTGATATCCCTCCGCTCACAACGCCGTATTCCCGCTCACAAGCAATGCAGAGTTGTGAGCAGGTCTTAACGTCAAGCGTTAATGTCAAGTCTTAATGTCAAGTCAAACTATTCAACAAAAAGTACCGAGAGAACAAACCGGACAGAACCAATCTGCCCACGTACTCCCAGAGCATAAGAAGCGTCGCACAGCGCCACGAGGGACAGCGGCCCGGAAGTGAACAAGTGCCGCGCTACAGGGGGAGGGGGAGGCCGCGCTACAGGGGGAGGGGGAGGCCGCGCTACAGGGGGAGGGGGGAGGCCGCGCTACAGGGGGAGGGGGGAGGCCGCGCTACAGGGGGAGGGGGAGGCCGCGCTACAGGGGGAGGGGGAGGCCGCGCTACAGGGGGAGGGGGAGGCCGCGCTACAGGGGGAGGGGGAGACCGTGCTCGGAGGAAGCTGGGAAGACGTCCCGAACAGTCCAGTAATCGGCAGGAAACGTGTCCAGAGCGGATACGAAACCCGGGAGGCGGCCGGTAAGAGGTCGAGCTTCAGTACTGTGAGGGACTTGCCAGGCCAGTTTGGGTTCGCGTGAGTTTTGTGCCGCAGAGGTCGGCCGCTCATGTACGTGTGGTTCGATAGTTTCTGGCTAATGTCCATAGATCAGGTTGGCTTGTCTGTACTCTTATTGGCTGTAAATCCGTTAGCAAACCTGATGAGTTTTGTCACGTAGACGTACGGGGGCTGGAGACGATGGAAGAGTAGTGGGTTCTGGCTTTACTTTCATCTTTCTTTCATCCGGCCCACATACCGCATGGAATGATGGCGCTTGGGTGGTCCGCTCCTGTTTGCCAGATCTGGGTCAGAACCAAGCCATAGCAATGCCGCATGTGCCACATATTTGCCAAAGGTGGCCATATTTGTGTTGTGATATTTGGGCCATATTCACCATTTACCACACGGGTCAATTCAGGGTCACATCCAGATCACATGTTGCCCAGAGCACCGCATCTTTGCCAAAAAAGGCCCACATGTGATTTGGCATATTTGGGCCATATTTGTTATTATACATGTGGCCCACATCCGGATGCCGTCTGGGCTGCATTTGATGTAAGAAAATGTATAATTAAGTGAAATAAGGCACAGATGCTTAATGTTTGTTGCGATAATTACAAATGCTTATTTTTTCTATCTACATTTATTTGCAATAGCATATTTTTACATACATTTTTTCTTTTTCTTTTTTTTTATTCAAAGGTTTTTCACCTTATGGCTTATGGCTTGTGACTTTTGGCTAATGTGAAACGAATGATGGATCAAGTCAAACGGCTGAAGCTGCCAAAATAAAAGGAAAATCTTTGTGGTCACTGAGTGGAGTCCAGTTAAAAAGCTTCAGGTAGATGCATCCGTCCCATTCAAGTGGGGAAGCTGCACATATTCCAGAAACCCAACTTGACACTTAACGTTCTCCCGTGGTGTGAGCTGGTCAGAGACGCCGCTCAGAACACCAATCTACAGTCACCACTGCAAGTGTGAACAAGAAGGCATAAGGGAAAAAATCCATGAAGTGAAAGCAGACAGACAGAAGGAGGCAGTGTCAGTGAAAAAGATGAAGAGCAGGCAGCGAGTGGGGAATATGACAACAATATATCTCACCAATGTGTCACCCGGGAAATTGACCACATCCGCACCAACACAGACAGAAGCCGGTGTGGTATTCGGTCAGTTTGTGTGCTTGTGTGTGGATGTGCCCGGTCTTTCCCTCGTGCTCGTGTTCCTCAGAGCCGTAGTCACCGGCCTGCAGGAGTCTGTAAGATGGGACAAAACGGAATTCTGTCAGTAGTTAAATCTGAAGCGTTCCATCTTTTCCTTGTCTCCTGTGGTTTGAGCTGTCGAGTAACTGAGTGGTTCTCCATCAGGTCCTCAGATACGACCAGTACCGCTGGTTTGAGTTCAGTACATTCACCTGTCGTTCTTGGCCTCTGTGATTGGAGGCTGAATAAACGGCGCAACAGGTGACTGTAATGAACTGAACTGGTGGTACCAGTCAGTGTCCGCAGCACGAGTGCGCCTTTCAGATTCTATAGCAGGGGTGCCCAACTCCAGGCCTCGAGGGCCGCAGTGTCTGCGGGTGTTTGGTTAACTACTTAGATCACCTCTTGGACCAAGGAGGGAAAGGAATTAGTTAAATCAGGTGGTGTAGTGCATGGTTGGAACAAATACCTGCAGACGCTGCGGCCCTCGAGGCCTGGAGTCGGGCCCGCCTGTTCTACAGTACTTTACAACTCAGAGAGTAACGGACGCTAACTCCATATCGAGCCGTTGAATGTGGCCATTATATCCCCTACCATCAAACCGTGAGCATACAGTTCAACGTGACCCAATAGTGTGCAGATCACTGAGCCAATACGTAGCAGTCACACCTTCAGGTGTCTCTCCGCGTTCAACACTCAGAAAGAAGCAGCGGTTTCTCGTCAATGGGAAGTAATAAACAGGCAATTCAACGTTTTCCCTCCTCAAACTAAGCTGACACTTGCTAATGGACGGATAATGGATGGATAGATGGATGGTACTGGTGGTACCTGTGAACCTGACTGAAAACCAACGGCCTGTACCATCAAAATTAGGCAAGCCTAACATTCATGATCCTTTCCTATATGATTTTCAACCATCCACACTTTCCGGGAAAACTGTTTAATTCCTAGTTGGTAAAATGTCTAATCTATCATATTTCTAACGGTTGAAATATAATTCAGTGGTTTCAATCTGAATACAAGAGACTTTCAGATCCCAGATGGCCACTTTTATAGACGCGAGGCCTGACTGCTGGTGAATTTGCCGTCACGTTCCTGAGAGGGGAGTCATGACGGGCCCCATGACTGTCTCAATTATTCAATGCAGCAATCCATCCAACTGTTCCCATAGAAACGGTTCAGCTGAATGGGGAATAAATGGTGAGCGCAGAGAGATTGCTGACACCTGCTCTCCTTCGCTCCCTGACGTTGTGCACGTACAAAAACTCACACAGACAACATCATGTGTGAGGACGTGCACACGCATTTGTGCACACCGACAGGGAGGCGTCAATTCATTCATTCAACAGCATTTAATAACACACGTCTGAAGATGTCAGTCAGCACGGCACGTCTTCAGGAAGGTCCTAACTCGACTTTAGTCTCGGTTCAGTCTTCCCTCCTAACACACGAGGAGCATCTTAATTCTAAAAACGAAGCACTGGTTTCCTGCTTCAGCAAAGCTTTTTAATATGGAATTATTCAAACTACACAAAGGACAGATATGCAAATTATTCAAAAGGGGAAAAATGTGATCAGTGGATCATTTTAATTGTTTGAATGGCTCACACAACTATGTCACAGGAGACATGGCTGTTCACTTTTAAATGTTCCAGTAGAGCCAAACTCCCAGAGGAGGGTGGTGGGGGGGGCAGTTCTGTATCTCACCCAGGGGATCCAGTGGGGTGTGGGAGACTTGTGATTGGCGTTTTGCACAGCAATTTAGGCATGGCTAACCTGTCCCAGATAGCAAAATTGCTGTGGCCCGGACCCGTCACTTTCATGCGGCCCACATACCGTGTGGAATGATGGCACTTGTGTGGTCTGCCCCTGTTTGCCAGATCTGGGCCAGAACCAAACCATAGCAATGCCGCATGTACCACATATTTGCCAACAGTGGCCCATATTTGTTTTGTGATATTTGGGCCATATTCACCATTTACCACACGGGCCACTTCAGGGTCACATCCAGATTATATGTTGCCCAGAGCACCACATCTTTGCCAAAGAAGGCCCACATTTGATTTGGCGTATTTGGGCCATATTTGCTATTATACATGTGAGCCACTTCAGGCTGGCATCCATTTTGTCAGGGCCAGAAGAAGGACATCAGTGCCGCATCATTGCCTGAAGTGGCCCACATCCGGATGCTATCTGGGAAATGTTTCAGTAGAGCCAAACTCTCAGAGGATGGGTGGGGTGGGGGGGCAGTTCTGTATCCCATCCAGGGGATCCAGTGGAGTATGGGAGGCATTTGATTGGCTTATTCCACAGCAACTTAGGCACAGCTAACCTGTAGCGGTTAGCGGAGTGAAGAACACCTGGACAGGTTTGGCTAATGAGGCAGAATGTGAAGGATATGAAGGTATGCGATAATTCAGCATAGGCGAGGACTTGAAAAACACTTTCATCTGGAAGGCTCCGTGCACTTTTCTTTTCATTTACATGTTCATATTTCATACCTCCATGCATATTTGTAATTTACATAACCCATTTCAAATGCTACTTAGCGGACACTTTAATCCAAAGTGCCCTTCAGCAAGCTGACATACAGTTAAATAGCAAGCTTCAACAGGAATTAACTGCTAACCATGTTGGTGGCGGTGCTGCACTCTTCCCCAGTGAATCGCAGGGCCATTTAACACGAGATCAAGGCGTTTCAAAGGCACATGTTCTCCAGGGTATCAAGTGTATTAACAGCCTCTCTTATCAATGTGCTAGCCCGCTCTCCAGCATGGGCAGGCTGTTAAGAGCTCACCCTGGAAATGTCAAATCTAAACGGTAGCTGGACGACTCTCACAAACATTATTTAAGCGTATCTCTGTGTCCCTGTGATACTTTTAACATTCATCTTACTGGTTTTTTGAGCCCTTAAACATGCTTCATGGTTGTGGTTTGATTTGGTTTGGATTGACTCGCCTGTTCATAATTAATGTGAATATTGAAGCCTGCATATGCTGGTGGTGTGTATATGGTGTGTATATGGTGTATATACGGTGTGTATATGGTGTGTATATCATGTATCTTCAGTCTGGTGTGGTCTGTTGTGGCGTATGTCAAAAACACCTTGGATCCTCACAACTTGATGGGGCTTTCACTAGAATTGTGCGTGCTGCACTAAATGTATCCTGGAAGAAGCACCCTACAAAGAAGTGTCTCTATGGCAATATACCCACCATCTCAAACACTATCTGAGAACGAAGGGTTCGATTTGCTGGTGATTGCTGGAGGAGCAAGGAAGAACTTGCCAGCGACACTCTGCTTTGGTCACCCAAACGTGTGGGAAGGCCTGCAAGAAATTACATCAATCAACTTGTCGATGACACAGGATGTCTGTCTGAGGATCTTCCAGCTGTTATGCAGGATAGAGATGGGTGGTGTGAGAGGGTCAGAGCCATCTGAGGATACTCGACCTGATGATGATGATGATATGGTGTATATACAGGGTGGCCCTGTGATAGCCTGGTGGCCTGTCCAGGGTGTCTCCCTGCCTGCCACCCAATGACTGCTGGATAGGCTGCAGCATCCCCGTGACGCTGAGAGCAGGATAAGTGGTTCAGATAGTGGATGGATGGCTGGATGGTGTAGTTATGATGTATATATGGTGTATAATCCTGCAGATCCTGTCTTACCAAATTCATATCAGTGAGTCACTGATAGTCCCTGTTATTATAGCTTTTGAGACTATCTCTATTGATACTTTGACTAAGTTCGTGTCAACTTCTAAACCAACTGCTTGTCTACTTGACCCCTTACAAGCAAAACTTTTTAAAGACCTCTGGCTTTTTTGGGACCTACAATGCTAGACATTGTTAATTTATCAATTACTACTCACACTGTTAGCAGTTTAAGACAGCTGTGGTTAAACCTCTACTTAAAAACCGCACCTTGATCCAGGGTCTCTTAATAACTATCGACCAGCCTCTAATCTTCCATTCTTTTCTAAAGTACTAGAGAGTTGTGTATCAACAACTTTCGACCCATATAGAAGAAAACTATCTATATGAACCTTTTCAATCGGCTTTCAGGCCCTGTCACTCCACTGAAACTGCTCTGACCAGAGTGGTGAACGATCTTTTACTAGCTATGGACTCTGATTCCACTTCTGTTCTTCTATTACTGGACCTCTGTGCAGCTTTTGACACCATTGATCACTGTATACTATTAGACAGATTGAATTGTAATTTTGGTGTCTCTGACTTAGCTCTCTTGACTTAAGTTCTACTTATCTGGAAGAACACAGTGTGTCTGCTATAGTAATATTACATCAACATTCTCTGATGTTAAATATGGTGTACCTCAAGGCTCAGTTCTTGGCCCTCTACTTTTCTCTCTTTATATTTCACCTCTTTGCCAAATTATACGCAGTTATGGAATGACATTCCATTGCTATGCTGATGATACTCAGCTGTATGTGCCTATAAGGGCTGATGATCATACTCAAATGACTAACTTAGAGGCCTGCTTGGCTACTGTAAAAAACTGGATGTCACTTAACTTTCTGCTTTTAAATTCGGATAAAACCGAGATGCTGGTCATTGCCCCTGCTAGACACAGACACCAGTCGACAAATATGACCAATCGACAACTCTGTGGTTTCACAAAGTGTGGCAGCCAAAAGTCTTGGTGTTACGTTTGATCCCAGCCTTTCTTTAATAAGCACATTAAAGAAATCACCAAGACTGCCTTTTCCACTTATGTAACATAGCTAAAATTTGATCTTTCCTGTCCATGTCTGATGCAGAGACTATAATACATGCATGTGTTTCATCCAGACTTGATTACTGTAATGTTCTGTTCTCAGGTCTGCCACATTCTAGTACTAGAAGTCTTCAGATGGTTCAGAATGCTGCAGCTAGAATCCTAACTAAAACTAGGAAATTTGACCATATTTTACCAATTCTTGCCTCCCTTCATTGGCTTCCTATCCATGTTAGATCAGAATACAAGGTGCTTCTGCTGACTTATAAAATCCTAAATGGGCTGGCCCCGTCTTACCTGTCAGATCTCTTTAAACCATATATTCCATCTTGAGTTCTCCACTCTCAAAATACAGGGCTCCTGTGTGTACCCCAAGTTAAAAAGAAGTCAGCTGGTGGCAGCAGGGCCTTTTCCTATCGGGCTCCATTGTTGTGGAATAACCTGCCTGCTGCCATCAGACAATCAGAGTCTGCTGAGTCTTTAAATCCAAACTTAAAACTCATCTTTTTGCCTTAGCCTACAATTAGTTGCCTTTAAGTTGAGTGCTTCACAACCTGGACTGCATGATGGGTTGGTTTCTGTCTCAATGAATTTACCAACCACTGTTCTGCCCACCAGATTATTGACTATTGAAACTGTTCTCTTCTCTCACATGTCTTTTCTCCCTCTCTGAATGATGTCTATTCCTTCCTCTTCTTGTGTGTGTGAATGGTGGCATGTGAGTCTCCCTTGTGTGCACGTGCAGTCGGTCCTCCTCCCAGGTCTTCACGGTGATGGTGGTTGCCATCTGGACACTGCTTGGCATCCCCCTCATTACAGTTTCTTTTTATATATCTTATAAATCCATATAATTTTTGTTATCCTGTTTTTAAAAATTTTTTTTTTATACATGATGATGCTGGTCGCGTGGCTCAGGTCCTGGCCTGTTCCGGTGGCGTCTGACACTGCTTGGCATCCTCCGCATCATATTCTTCATACATTTTATAATTCCATTATAATTCTGTTATCCCCTTTCAATGTTGTATTGTGTAAATTGAGAGAGAGAGATCCTCCTCTTTTGCTCTCCCTGAGCTTTCTTCCTATTTTTTTCTCCCTGTTAAAGATTATTTTTTTAGGGAGTTGTTCCTTATCCGACGTGAGGGTCTAAGGACAGGATGTTGTGTTGCTGTTAAGCCCCCTGAGGCACATTTTTAAATTGTGATATTGGGCTTTACAAATAAAATTGACATGGCTTGACATATCTACTACTACTACTACTACTACTGCTATTACTTTCGACTGCTCCCGTTAGGGGTTGCCACAGCGGATCATCCGTTTCCATCTCTTCCTGTCCTCTGCGTCTTCCTCTGTCACACCAGCCACCTGCATGTCCTCCCTCATCACATCCATAAACCTCCTCTTTGGCCTTCCTCTTCTCCTCTTCCCTGGCAGCTCCATATTCAGCATCCTTCTCCCAGTATACTCAGCATCTCTCCTCCACACATGTCCACACCATCTCTATCTGGTCTCTCTTGCTTTGTCTCCAAACCGTCCAACCTGAGCTGTCCCTCTAATATACTCCTTCCTAATCCTGTCCTTCTTCATCACTCCCAAATCTTATCATTGGCTTGTCTTATATATGGTGTTTATGTATGGTGTTGTGGCAGGAATGAGGAAAAACACAGGAGACCAAGGCGAGTTTGATGTTTATTCCTCAACTCCAAAAACCAACTGCAGCAGGAACAACCCTGCCCCGGCGAGCCCGGGAACGTAAACCACGCTCCAGCTCACAGTCCTGCTGGGTGAGAGGCATAGCCCCTAGTGTCCGCCACACAGCCCCCCCCCCCCCGAACACCCAGAAGGGACTCCTGGAAAGAAAATTAGTGTCTCACTGGAGGCTTAAGCAGCCTGCCATAACGGCTGCGCCGTCCCTCAGCCGGAACAGTAGGTGAAACACAGTCCAAAGCCGGCTGAGAAGCAGAACGCTGAACCCGTGAAGACACTGCCGGGGTCCTGGAAGGAGGACGACCCCGACGGGGAACCTGGGCCGGAAACACAACTTCGCCTGCCACCCTGTGCGCCGGTTTAAGCCTATCAAGCGTGACACGCTCCCTACGCCCACCCATATCCAGCACAAAACCCTTAGGACCCGTCTCAAGAACCCGAAATGGGCCATCGTATGGGGGTTGGAGGGGCGAGCGGTGAGCATCATGCCGTACAAAAACAAAACGAGCCGACATGAGCTCCGCAGGCACGAATGACCGTGGAAAACAGTGGTGAACGGGGCCTGGAGCCCGAGTGCTGTCGGACAAAAAAGGATAAACGGCCGGACGGGGTCGAGGAGCGGAACTCCCAGGCAACAATTCCCCAGGGACGCGGAGTGGCTGACCAAGCACCAGCTCAGCGGGCGAAGCGTCGAGGTCCTCCTTAGGAGCCGAACGCAACCCGAGCATAACCCAAGGTAAACCATCCACCCAGTTACCATTCGAGAGCGCAGCGCGCAGCGCCGCCTTGAGCAACCGGTGAAAACGTTCACACAACCCGTTAGCCTGAGGGTGGTACGCGGTAGTGCGGTGTACCTGCACACCCACGGATCGCACAAGTGCCGACCAGAGCTCTGACACGAACTGGGGGCCCCTGTCTGAGGTGATATCTGACAGAGTGCCGAAACGGGCGACCCAGGAGGAAAGAAAAGCGCGTGCAACATCCGAGGATGTTGTGGAGGATAGAGGGACAGCCTCTGGCCACCTGGTGGTCCGATCTACCATTGTGAGCAGGTGCGTAAAACCCTGTGAAGAAGGTAGAGGGCCCACCAGGTCCACATGCACGTGGTCGAAACGTCTGGCCGGGATCGGAAACGGTTCGAGGGGCGATTTAGTGTGCTGGTGGACCTTAGCGCGCTGGCACGCTACACATGCAGCCGCCCACCCCTTGACGTCCTTGCGGAGGCCGGGCCAGATGGACTTGGAACCGACCAACTTCACCGACGCCCGAACTCCAGGGTGCGAGAGGGAGTGAATCGAATCGAAAACTCGACGGCGCCAGGCCACTGGAACAACGGGGCGGGGACGGCCGGTGGAGACATCGCAGAGGAGGGCAGGACTGCCTTCCTGCATCACAGCGTCCTCTAGCTTGAGACCGGTACGCGTTGACCTAAGGGCAAGGACGTCCGGGTCGCTGGGCTGGTCCGCAGCCATAGCGGAGAAATCCACACCGAGGTGCACAGGACACACAAGCACACGCGACAGACAATCAGCAACAGGGTTGGACTTCCCGGCCACATGCTGAATGTCCGTTGTGAACTCGGAGATCGCCGCTAGGTGGCGCTGTTGACGAGCAGACCACGGCTCAGTCACCTTGGACATGGCAAAAGTCAGCGGCTTATGATCCACATAAGCCGTGAATGAGCGACCCTCCAGCAGGAAGCGGAAATGACGGGTTGCAAGGTGCAGTGCCAGCAACTCCCGGTCAAAAACGCTGTACTTGCGCTCGCTATCTCGCAGTTTGCGGCTAAAAAATGCGAGTGGCTGCCACGCATTCGCCACACGCTGTTCAACCACAGCCCCCACGGCTATGTCAGATGCATCGGTTGTTAAAGCTATGGACGCCGTGGGTGTGGGATGGGCGAGGAGGGCAGCGTTAGCCAGGGCGCACTTAGCTCCGTCAAAGGCCTGGACCCGTTCGGGAGTCCAGTCGACAGGGTCGTTAGCCTTCTTAAGCCGCAGGGCTTCGTAAAGTGGCTGAAGGAGGTGGGCAGCGCGAGGGAGGAAACGGTTATAGAAATTCACCATGCCCAAGAATTCCTGCAATGCCTTAACAGAGACTGGGCGGGGAAATTCCGCCACCGCTTGCACCTTAGAAGGCAACGCGACCGCGCCTTGCGGCGAAATGCGGTGACCCAAGAAGTCAATCACCGGCAGTCCAAACTGACACTTGGCCGGGTTGACTATCAGGCCGTGTTCGTCCAGACGACGGAAAACCTGTTTCAGGTGCGCCAGGTGCTCTTCAGCTGACGGACTGGCCACTAATATGTCGTCGAGATAAACGAACACGAAAGCAAGGTCCCGCAACACCGAGTCCATCAGCCTCTGAAAGGTTTGCGCTGCCCCCTTCAAGCCAAAAGGCACGCGCATGAACTCAAAAAGCCCAAACGGGGTCATCACTGCGGTCTTGGGCACGTCCTCTGCGCGCACGGGAACCTGATGATAGCCGCGCACCAGGTCCACCTTAGAGAAAACAGTGGTACCTGCCAGGCGTATGGAAAAGTCCTGTATGTGTGGGATGGGATAGCGGTCATTGGCGGTGACGTTGTTCAGGCGGCGAAAGTCGCCGCAAGGCCGCCACGACCCATCCGCCTTGGGCACCATGTGAAGCGGCGAGGCCCACGGGCTGTTGGAACGCCTCACTATACCCAGACGCTCCATGATGGCGAACTCCTCCTTAGCTGGAGCCAATTTTACCGCGTCGAGGCGCCGCGCGCGCGCAAAAACTGGCGGTCCCAGAGTGGGAATGAAATGTTCTACCCCGTGTTTAGTAACCGCGGTGGAAAAGGCAGGTGTAGTCACCGATGGAGAATCCGCCAGCAAACGCTGAAAAACATCCCCTGATGCTAAAAAGTTAGCGTGTGTTAACGGCCCGGCTCCCCCTGTCTCGCACGGAACAGTGGCGAAAGACACAGCATCAATTAAACGGCAGACCATTAGCACACAGAACATCCGCGCCGATAATAGGAACAGTAATGGCGGCCACTACAAAGTCCCACTCAAAATGGCGCCCGTGGAAGCAAACAGTCACCAACCTTGTGCCAAACGTCGCAATGGACGAACCGTTAGCTGCACTTAACTGTGGGCCGCCGCCTTCAGCCGACCTGTCTGTCTTAGCAGAGGGAGTAGGCTCTTTTGTGAGCCTGAGTCCACCAGAAACCGTCTTCCTGACATCGTGTCCTTAATGAAGAGCAGCTTACTACGTCCGCCAGCGCCCACAGCTGCTACTGAGCGCTGCCCTGGAGTTTCCCGCCGCCTCAAACGTGCACGGAGGGACGCAGCGCCTCGCCTTGCCGCCGAACCGCTGGTGGAAGAAACAGAGGCCTCTCCCGCGCCGTCTCCGGGCAGTCACTCCAGCCACCACTGCCGGGTCCGCGTCCTCCGACGTCGGCTGCAGAGGCTCCGATGCCACACTCTGCACAGAGAACCGTCTGGTAGCCAGCAGGACCCGATCGGCCTCCTCAGCCAAACCTCGGCAGTCACCAGCGGCCAGACACGGGGAGTTAGCCAAAGCCGCGCGCACAGGAGACGGGAGCTGGCGCAGGAAAACGTGCGGGAAAAGGAACCCGCCTTCGTCAGAGCCTAGCAGCGACAGCATATTGTCCATGAGATCCACAGCCGTCCCGTCGCCCAAACCGGATAGGGAAAGGATTCTATCTGCCCTCTCTGCGGCAGATAGGCTGTACCTCCGGAGCAGAAGATGTTTGAGGGCGACGTATTTACCGTGTTGCGGGGGGGGGGGCGCAACAGCTGCATGGCCCAGCGTGTGGACTGCTGGTCCAGCGCAGCGACGACCAGATAGTATCTGGATTCGTCCGCGGAGATTCCACGCAGGTGGAACAGCGCCTCGACATGCTGGAACCACGAGGCCGGGTCGCTCTGCCAGAACTCTGGGAGCTTCACAGCCGCGGCGAGAACGGCCGGCTGTGAGAGTTGGGGCGGCGTGGCCGAAGTGGATTCACACTCTTCTTCTGCTCCAGACATGTTCAATTCGGGGTCACCAATGTGGCAGGATGAGGAAAAACACAGGAGACGAAGGCGAGTTTGATGTTTATTCCTCAACTCCAAAAACCAACTGCAGCAGGAACAACCCTGCACCGGCGAGCCCGGGAACGTAAACCACGCCCCCAGCTCACAGTCCTGCTGGGTGAGAGGCACAGCCCCTAGTGTCCGCCACAGTGTGTGTATATGGTGTATATATGGTGAGTGTCTGTGTATGGGTGTGTATGGTGTATATATGGTGTGTGTGTGTGTGTGTGTATGGTCTGTGATGCGTCAGTGCAGTAGTACTGGGGCAGCAGTAGTGCTTGTAGTTGCTGCATGCTGCATGCTGCATGCTGCATGCTGCTTCTGCTTGCTACTTTCTGCTTTCAGCTCCTGCCGCCGGCTAGCCCTCCTGTAGGGGGTGAAAGTCTCCTCCTGCCGGTACATAGCCTCTCCGTCGCCAAGACTTCTGCAATGCCTCCAGCAGTGGGCCCCAGAGAGAAGGCGCGCAGCACCCTGGCGTCTCTCAACCACTGCCCCAGCTATGGGCTAATAGCAACCAAGTCCTCAACGGTGGAGTGGGCGGAAGATGGTGGCTGTGAGGAGCACCACAACGGCCGCAACGGCGGAAGAAGGCTGCAGCAAAGAAGGGCTCCCAGTTGTCTTGGTCTCCATGCCACTGGATCCTGGCCTTGCTATGCCCAGGACTGTGGGGAGGCTGCCTGTGCACCAGCCTCCCCACATTAAAAGATCCCATGCACAGGCGTCCTCCCGAAAGGGAATCGGACCGTACATGGTGTATATAAGGTGTGTGTATATATGGTGTATATGTGGTGTATAGATGTGTGTATATATGGTGTGTGTATATGTGGTGTGTATATGTGGTGTGTATATGGTGTATATATGTGGTGTGTATATGTGGTGTGTATAGTGTGTGTGTGCATGTATGGTGTATATGTGGTGTGTGTATAATGTATATATGGTGTGTGTATATGGTGTATACGTGGTGTGTATATATAGTGTATATATAGTGTATGTGTGTATGGTGCATATATGTGATGTATATATATATGGCGTGTGTATATGTGGTGTATAGATGGTGTATATACAATGCATGCGGAAAGTATTCACACCCCTTCACTTTCCCCACATGTTGTTATGGTACAGCCTTATTCCAAAATGGATTAAATTCCTTTTTTTCCCTCATCAATCTACACACGATACCCCATAATGACAAAGCCAAAAAGGTTTTGTAGCAATTTTTGCAAATTTATTAAAAATAAAAAACTGAAATATTGCATGTACATAAGTATTCACACCCTTTACTCAGTACTTGGTTGAGGCCCCCTTGGCAGCGATTACAGCCTCAAGTCTTCTTGGGTATGAAGCTACAAGCTTGGCACACCTATATTTGGGGTATTTCTCCCATTCTTCTCTGCAGATCCTCTCCAGCTCTGTAAGGTTAGATGGGGAGCGTCGCTGCACAGCTATTTTCAGGTCTTTCCAGAGATGTTCAATGGGGTTCAAGTCTGGGCTCTGGCTGAGCCACTCAAGGACATTCACAGACTTGTCCCGAAGCCACTCCTTCGTTGTCTTGGCTGTGTGCTTAGGGTCTTTTTCATGTTGAAAGGTAAACCTTCGCCCCAGTCTGAGGTCCTGAGCGCTCTGGAGCAGGTTTTCATCAAGGATCTCTGTACTTTGCTCCATTCATCTTTCCCTCGATCCTGACTAGTCTCCCAGTTCCTGCCGCTGAAAAACATCCCCACAGCATGATGCTGCCACCACCATGCTTCACTGTAGGGATGGTATTAGCAAGGTGATGAGAGGTGCCTGGTTTCCTCCAGACGTGACGTTTGGCATTCAGGCCAAAGAGTTCAATCTTGGTTTCATCAGACCAGAGAATCTTGTTTCTCATGGTCTGAGAGTCCTTTAGGTGCTTTCTGGCAAACTCCAAGCGGGCTGTCATGTGCCTTTTACTGAGCAGAGGCTTCCATCCGGCCACTCTACCATAAAGGCCTGATTGGTGGAGTGCTGCAGAGATGGTTGTCCTTCTGGAAGGTTCTCCCATCTCCACAGAGGAACGCTGGAGCTCTGTCAGAGTGACCATCAGGTTCTTGGTCACCTCCCTGACCAAGGCCCTTCTCCCCCGATTGCTCAGTTTGGCTGGGCGGCCAGCTCTAGGAAGAGTCCTGGTGGATCCAAACTTCTTCCATTTACGAATGATGGAGACCACTGTGCTCTTCGGGACCTTCAAAGCTGTAGAAATGTTTTTGTACCCTTCCCCAGATCTGTGCCTCGATACAATCCTGTCTCAGAGGTCCACAGACAATTCCTTTGACTTCATGGCTTGGTTTCTACTCTGACGTGCACTGTCAGCAGTGGGACCTTATATAGACAGGTGTGTGCCTTTCCAAATCATGTCCGATCAATTGAATTTACTACAAGTGGACTCCAATCAAGATGTAGAAACATCTCAAGGATGATCAGTGGAAACAGGATGAACCTGAGCTCAATTTGGAGTGTCATAGCAAAGGGTGTGACTACTTATGTACATGCAGTATTTCAGTTTTTTATTTTTAATACATTTGCAAACATTTCTACAAACCTTTTTCACTTTGTCATTATGGGGTATT
The DNA here is from genome assembly GCA_022114975.2 of Lampris megalopsis. Lineage (NCBI taxonomy): Eukaryota > Metazoa > Chordata > Actinopteri > Lampriformes > Lampridae > Lampris > Lampris megalopsis. The sequence goes on from JAJHIY020001375.1 coordinate 608,510, forward strand.
GTGTGTAGATTGATGAGAAAAAAAGAAATTTAATCCATTTTGGAATAAGGCTGTAACATAACAACATGTGGGGAAAGTGAAGGGGTGTGAATACTTTCCGGGTGCACTGTATATACACACAAAAATACATACATACATACACAGATACATACATAAAGAAATAATTACATGCATGCATACAAAATACATACATACATACACATAAATAAAATACATATATAAAAATACACACATACACACACATACAAAATATATACACACATATATATACATACACACAAACACAAAAATACACATACATACATACTTACACACATACATACATACACACACATATAGATAAAAAGACATACATACATATACACACATACAAAAATAATTATGTACATACATACATACAATACATACATATATACATACAAAAATGTTACATACGTATATACATACACAAACACATAAAAATACATACATATATGCATACATACATATACACACTTACATATATATACATACACACATACAAAACATACATACATACAAAATAATTACATACATACATACATACATTATAAAAAAAACGTTACATACGTACATACATACATACACACACATACACAGAAAAATGTTCATACGTACATACATACACACATAAAATCCATACACACACACACACACACACATACTTAAAATACATACATACACAAAAAATAGACATACATACATACACGCATGAATGCATGCATACAAACATATACACACAAATACACAAAATTATGTACATACACACATACATACAAAATAATTACCTACATACATACACACATACGTATACACATTCATACAATTACATACACATAAATACACACATACGTACGTACATACATACACACACATACATACACATCAATCCATACATAGGCTTGCTTGCTGGTAGTCCATCGAGTCCGATGACGACATTCCTCCTTGTTAAATGTGTGTTCTTTGATGACTGCAGAGTCCAGTTGTTGATCCACAAGTTGTGTTGCATGGTGGGCATATGAAGTGTGAGTTAGTTGGGGCAGTCATGGTTGTGTGTCTCCTTAGTGTTTTCTGTTGGGGTTTTTTCACAGTCCTCTCCATTTCCAGCTGTTCTATACCTCCGTGGCAGATCTCCCGCCAGCTGGACGGGTTGATGACAGCTTGCTCCAGTCTCAAGGGGTCGATCCAGCAGTTCTTCAGCCAGGTTTCTAGCTGCTCCTTGTATCGCCTCTTCTGACCAGCTCCAGGCAGTGAGGAACAGCCGACGCCATTGGATTAGTCATCATCAGACTGGAGCAGGTCTTCGTCGACACAAATAATTAAAATAAATTAATTTGAATGGTGTGAAACACTCTGTCACTGCCCCTGCTGTTTTACAGTTGTAGTGTCTTTATCTCAACGCCTCCCTATAATTCTTGTGTTTTAAGTGGGTTTTATTCACTGTGTCTTATGAAGCCAGCCCTACAGCCGGGATCGTTTTACAGATAGTATTTTCATTGCTTTGAAGGCAGTTATATAAATATAATAAATAAATATTTTCTTTGCTTTAAAGGCAGTTATATAAATATAATAAATCTAATAAATATTTTCTTTGCATTGAAGGCAGTTATATAAATATAATAAATAAATATTTTCTTTGCTTTAAAGGCAGTTATATAAATATAATAAATCTAATAAATAAATATTTTCTTTGCTCTTAGGGCAGTTATATAAATATAATAAATAAATATTTGCTTTGAGGGCAGTCATATAAATATAATAAATACAATAAATATTTTCTTTGCTTTGAAGGCAGTTATATAAATATTTTCTTTGCTTTGAGGGCAGTTTTATAAATATAATAAATATTTTCTTTGCTCTTAGGGCAGTTATATAAAAATAATAAATAAAGTAAATAATTATTTTCTTTGCATTGAGGGCAGTTATTTAAATATAATAAATAAAATAAATATTTTCTTTGCTTTGAGGGCAGTTATGTAAATATAATAAATACATATTTTCTTTGCTGTTAGGGCAATTATATAAATATAATAAATAAATGTTTTCTTTGTTTTGAGGTTAGTTATATAAATATAATAAATAAATATTTTCTTTGCTTTGAACCCAGCCACTGAGGATGCACAAGCCAGTGCATCCTTAGTGCCGGTCCCAAGCCCGGACAAATGGGGAGGGTTGCGTCAGGAAGGGCATCCGGCGTAAAATCTTTGCCAAATCAAATATGCGGATCATAAATAAGACTTACATACCGGCTCGGTCGAGGTCCGGGTTACCAACGACCGCCACCGGTACTGTTAACCAGCAGGGTGTCGGTGGAAACTATGCTACTGTTGGGCGAAGGAGAAGGAGAGGGGGAAAGCATGTCCAGAGGCAGCTAGAGAGGAGGAAGGGTAGGCATGTGGAGGTGAGAGTTGGAACTTTGAATGTTGGCACTATGACTGGTAAAGGGAGAGAGCTGGCTGACATGATGGAAAGAAGAAAGGTAGGCATACTGTGTGTGCAAGAGACCAGGTGGAAGGGGAGTAAGGCCAGGAGTATCGGAGGTGGGTTCAAACTCTTCTACCATGGTGTGAATGGGAGGAGTAATGGGTTAGGGGTAATTCTGAAGGAAGAGTATGTCAAGAGCGTGCTGGAGGTGAAGAGAGTGTCAGACAGAGTGATGAGTATGAAGCTGGAAATTGAAGGTTTATTGCTGAATGTTTTCAGCGCATATGCCCCGCAAGTTGGGTGTGAGATGGATGAAAAAGAAGAATTCTGGAGTGAGTTGGACGACGTGGTGGAGAGGGTACCCAAGGAGGAGAGAGGGGTGATTGGAGCAGACTTCAATGGACATGTTGGTGAAGGGAACAGAGGTGATGGGAAAGTATGGAGTCAAGGAGAGAAATGTGGAAGGAGAGATGGTGGTCGATTTTGCGAAAAGGATGGAAATGGCTGTGGTGAATACATATTTCAAGAAGAGGGAGGAACACAGGGTGACGTACAAGAGTGGAGGAAAGTGCACACAGGTGGACTATATCTTATGTAGAAGGCGCCATCTAAAAGGGATTGGAGACTGCAAGGTGGTGACAGGGGAGAATGTAGCTAGGCAGCATCGGATGGTGGTCTGTAGGATGACTTTGGAGACCAAGAAGAGGAAGCGAGTGAAGACACAGCCGAAGATCAAATGGTGGAAGTTGAAGAAGGAAGACTGTTGTGTGGAGTTCAGGCAGGAGTTAAGACAGGCACTGGGTGGTAGTGAAGAGTTGCTGGATGGCTGGACAACCACTGCAGAAATAGTGAGGGAGACAGCTAGGAAGGTCCTTGGTGTGTCATCAGGACAGAGGAAGGAAGACAAGGAGACCTGGTGGTGGAATGAGGAAGTACAGCAAAGTATACAGAGGAAGAGGTTGGCAAAGAAGAAGTGGGATAGTAAGAGAGATGAAGAAAGTAGACAGGAGTACAAGGAGATGCAGCGTAAAGCAAAGAGAGAGGTTGTGAAGGCAAAGGAAAAGGCGTATGGTGAGTTGTATGACAGGTTAGACACTAAGGAAGGAGAAAAGGACTTGTACCAATTGGCTAGACAGAGGGACCGAGCTGCAAAGGATGTGCAAGTTAGGGCGATCAAGGATAGAGATGGAAATGTGCTGACAAGCGAGGAGAGTGTGCTAAGAAGGTGGAAGGAATACTTTGAGGGGCTGATGAATGAAGAAAATGAGAGAGAGAGAAGGTTGGATGATGTGGGGATAGTGAATCAGGAAGTGCAGTGGATTAGCAAGGAGGAAGTGAGGGCAGCTATGAAGAGGATGAAGAGTGGAAAGGCAGTTGGTCCTGATGACATACCTGTGGAGGGATGGAGATGTTTAGGAGAGATGGCAGTGGAGTTTTTAACTAGATTGTTTAACACGATCTTGGAAAGTGAGAGGATGCCTGAGAAGTGGAGAAGAAGCATACTGGTACCGATTTTCCAGAACAAGGGCGATGGGCAGAACTGTAACAAATACAGAGGTATAAAGTTGATCAGCCACAGCATGAAGATATGGGAAAGAGTAATAGAAGCTAGGTTAAGAGGAGGAGAGGTGATCAGCAGCAGCAGTATGGTTTCATGCCATGAAAGAGCACCACAGATGTGATGTTTGCTTTGAGAATGTTGATTGAGAAGTATAGAGAAGGTCAGAAGGAGTTGCATTGTGTCTTTGTAGATTTAGAGAAAGCATATGACAGAGTGCCGAGAGAGGAGGTGTGGTATTGTATGAGGAAGTCAGGAGTTACAGAGAAGTATGTAGGAGTGGTGCAGGATATGTATGAGGGAAGTGTGACAATGGTGAGGTGTGCGGTTGGAATGACAGATGGGTTCAAGGTGGAGGTGGGATTACATCAAGGATCGGCTCTGAGCCCTTTCTTGTTTGCAATGGTGATAGACAGGTTGACGGACAAGATCAGGCAGGAGTCTCCATGGACGATGATGTTCGCGGATGACATTGTGATCTGTAGCGAGAGCAGGGTGCAGGTGGAGGAGAGCCTGGAGAGGTGGAGGTATGCACTGGAGAGAAGAGGAATGAAAGTCAGTAGCAGCAAGACGGAATACCTATGCATGAATGAGAGGGAGGACAGTGGAATGGTCAGGATGCAAGGAGTGGAGGTGACGAAGGTGGATGAGTTTAAATACTTGGGGTCAACTGTCCAAAGTAACGGGGAGTGCAGTAGAGAGGTGAAAAAGAGAGTGCAGGCAGGTTGGAGTGGGTGGAGAAGTGTGTCAGGAGTGATTTGCGACAGAAGGGTATCAGCAAGAGTTAAAGGGAAAGTTTACAAGATGGTTGTGAGACCAGCTATGTTATATGGTTTGGAGACAGTGGCACTGATGAAAAGACAGGAGGTGGAGCTGGAGGTGGCAGAGTTGAAGATGCTAAGATTTTCACTGGGAGTGATGAAGGAGGACAGGATTAGGAATGATTATATTAGAGGGACAGCTCAGGTTGGACGGTTTGGAGACAAAGCAAGAGAGGCAAGATGGAGATGGCTTGGACATGTGTGGAGGAGAGATGCTGGGTATATTGGGAGAAGGATGCTGAATATGGAGCTGCCAGGGAAGAGGAGAAGAGGAAGGCCAAAGAGGAGGTTTATGGATGTGGTGAGGGAAGACATGCAGGTGGCTGGTGTGACAGAGGAAGACGCAGAGGACAGGAAGAAATGGAAACGGATGATCCGCTGTGGCGACCCCTAACGGGAGCAGCCGAAAGTAGTAGTAGTAGATTTTCTTTGCTTTCAGGGCAGTTATATAAATATAATAAATAAATATTTTCTTTGCTTTGAGGGCAGTTATATAAATATAATAAATATAATAAATAAATATTTTATTTGCTTTAAAGGCAGTTATATAAATATAATAAATAAATATTTTATTTGCTTTGAAGGCAGTTATATAAATATAATAAATAAATATTTGATTTGATTTGAAGGCAGTTATATAAATATAATAAATGAAATAAATAAATATTTTCTTTGCTTTGAGGGCAGTTATATGAATATAATAAATATAATAAATAAATATGTTATTTGCTTTGAAGGCAGTTATATAAATATAATAAATAAATATTTTCTTTGCTTTGAGGGCAGTTATATAAATATAATAAATGAAATAAATAAATATTTTCTTTGCTTTGAGTGCAGTTATATAAATATAATAAATATAATAAATACATATTTTATTTGCTTTAAAGGCAGTTATATAAATATAATAAATAAACATTTTCTTTGCTTTGAGGGCAGTTATATAAATATAATGAATATAATAAATAAATATTTTCTTTGCTTTGAGGGCAGTTATATAAATATAATAAATATAATAAATAAATATTTTCTTTGCTTTGAGGGCAGTTATATAAATATAATAAATAAATATTTTCTTTGCTTTGAGGGCAATTATATAAATAAAATAGATATAAATGATGTCCTGTTGTTCCGCTGACTTTTGCCCTTCACAATGACGCGTCTCAGTTTCATGGGTGGAAACTCTGAGCGACCGGTGGCGCTAATGTTTCTAATACATCATGACAGGGGCCAAAACAATGTCATGCCACATTACCCACAATCCATCACTCAGCCCGTGTCGCCACGCATCTTTAACAGCCTGACACCTCTCTGACATCTGCACCACCACCGTTACATAATGGCAATTGATTCAAGGGGGGGGGGACGTTTGAAGCCACTGATAGACCTTTACCAAAGACATTCCCCTTCTGTGAGGGCGTCACCTGGTTGTCCTGGTTCAGGTCACCTGGTTCTCCTGGTTCTCCAGGTATTTTGATAAAACATCCCATTCTGTATTACTGCGTTAGCTTTCTTTGTTCTAATAACTGGTCGTATAAACCAAACGGTTTTAGTTTGGAGGATTAGAAGATGGGTTTTATGGACTTTCTGTCAATGGAATGAGCTCTCTGTGCTGCAAGTGTGTTAATATGAACTTGATGGACTTTTTATGAGGTCCTCTCTGGAAAAAGGTTTAACTGAGGACCTGTACTACTATAATTTGGTAGGAAGTCTGTAAGAGTTTTAAAGGATAGTCCTGTTTTAACTTACAATCTGGGTTTTATTTTCACGTTTTTTCCGTCCTACATATCAGTTATGTCATTTTACTCTGCAGCTTCATTTCAACAAGTCTTCCAACTAAGGTTGCCAACTCCTTGAAATTGAAATAAGGAACAGGGGACAGGGACGGGGGTTGGATGGATGGGGCGGCGTGGGCATAACAAATATAATGTGCCTTACACTACTCACACACACACACATTATTTATATATATTTTATATATACTAAGGAAAGATTCCTTATTTTAAGGAACGGTTGGCAACCCTACCTCCAACCCATACGATCACACAGGTCGTTTGTCCTCTAATACGACCCACAGGAGCGTTTCCTGAATTAGCGCCCCTACTGGCGGCAGGAGATATGCCACAGATACTTTTCGCCTCTGTGCATTGTGGGTTTTTAAAACAATGTGAGAGCAACAGAATATGTGGTCAGTGCGTTTTTGTGTTGTTTGGCCATCTAGTATAGTAAGTAAGATTGCTGTTGGCAGTGTGTTTACCTAGGAATGACGTCATAAGAGCTAACTTAATGTTAGCCACAAGTTAGAAAGTCAGCTAGCGTGCACATTATAACCGCTATGTGACATTAAACTTTGCTTTTATTAATATTCCCTCTCGCCATAGCTTATGGAAGGACATGCTTATTGTTACAGGGAAAGTGACGTATTATAATTACAGAGGACCTCGAGGAAGTAGCTTAAAACCTCACTATAGGTCGTAATAAGCTGCTTGTACAAACAACCTATGGGCTCGTTTTTTGGTGGAGGACAGTCTCCTTCATTAGTAGATTTTGGACATGGACTGCCGCTGGACTCGGCTTTACAGTGGTGTCTTATGGGACAAGTGAACAGGGGTCTTTAAACAACAACCCCCCCCCCTAGTGTGTCAGTCAGACTGTGTCCATGACTGTCCATCATCTATGACTTCTCCATTGTGCTGGCCGGCTACTTTATAGATCTATGACTTCTCTATTGTGCTGGCCGGCTACTTTATAGATGGTTATTACCCAGAGGAAAGGAAAATTCAAAATAACACCTCTTCTTTGTCCATTCTATTCCACCCCCTCCCACACTTTCTTCCCCAATATCACCCGGCCAATTACCCCACCTCCGAGTTTGACTTATACAGGTGAAATAAGAGGTGATGAGGTGCAACAGTGCAGAGACTATATCAGACGCTGAAACAGATGTTAGCAGATTACTTACATACATGCCTGAGGTAGATGGACATGACAGCGTACCAGTATATGTACAATGTACAGTACAGTATATACAACATGTACAGTACAGTATATACAACATGGTTGGATTTATTTGACAGTGTTAAGTGTTAATTTGAATGACAGCCCATGGAAAGAAAGTGTTTTTATATCTGGTTGTTTTGGGGTACAGTGCTCTGTAGCGCCTACCAGAGGGGAGGAGTTGGAACAGGTTGTGACCAGGGTGTGATGGGTCTGCAGTGATGTTGCCTGCCCGTTTCCTGAGTCTGAAGGTGTATAAGTCCTGAGTGGAAGGCAGGTTGGCACCAATGATTTTCTCTGCAGACCTAACTGTCTGTTGTAGTGGAAAGGCAGTTGGTCCAGCTGACATACCTGTGGAGGCATGGAGGTGTTTAGGAGAGATGGCAGTTGGATTTTTAACTAGATTGTTTAACAAAATCTTGAAAAGTGAGAGGATGCCTGAGGATTGGAGAAGAAGCATACTGGTACCGATTTTCAAGAATAAGTGTAATGTGCAGAGCATTAGCAACTACAGAGGTATAAACTTGATCAGCCAGATATGGGAAAGAGTAATAGAAGCTAGGTTGAGAGGAGATGTGATGATCAGTGAGCAGCAGTATGGTTTCATGCCACGAAAGAGCACAACAGATAACGATGTTTGCTTTGAGAATGTTGATGGAGAAGTATAGAGAAGGTCAGAAGGAGGTACATTGTCTTTGTGGATTTAGAGAAAGCATACTCTGTCAGGGTGCTGAGAGAGGAGGTGTGGTATTGTATGAGGAAGTCGGGAGTGGTAGAGAAGTATGTAGGAGTGGTGCGGGATATGTATGCGGGAAGTGTCACAGTGGTGAGATGTGTGGTTGGAATGACAGATGGGTTCAAGGTGGAGGTGGGATTACATCAAGGATCGGCTCTGAGCCCTTTCTTGTTTGCAATGGTGATGGACAGGTCGACGGACAAGATCAGGCAGGAGTCTCCGTGGATGATGATGTTCACCAATGAGATTGTGCAAGTGTAGGGTGCAGGTTAAAGGGGAGCCTGGAGAGGTGGAGGTATGCACTGGACAGAAGAGGAATGAACGATAGTAGGAGCAAGATAGAATACATATGCGTGAATGAGAAGGAGGACAGCGGATTGGTGAGGATGCAAGTCGTAGAGGTGACGAAGGTGGATGAGTTTAAATACTTGGGTTCAATTGTTCAAGGTAATGGGGAGTGCAGAAGAGAGGTGAAGAAGAGAGTGCAGCCAGGGTGGAGTGGGTGGAGAAGAGTGTCAGGAGTGATTTGTGACAGAAGGGTACCAGCAAGAGTTAAAGGGGAGTTCTACAAGATGGTAGTGAGACCAGCTATGTTGTATGGTTTGGAGACAGTGGCGCTGATGAAAAGACAGCAGGCAGGGCTGGAGGTGGCAGAGATGAAGATAAGATTTTCGTTGGGAGTGACAAAGAAGGACATGATTAGGAATGAGTATATTGGAGGGACAGCTCAGGTTGGACGGTTTGGAGACAAAGCAAGAGAGACAAGATGGAGATGGTTTGGACATGTGTGGAGGAGAGATGCTGGGTATACTGGGAGAAGGATGCTGAATATGGAGCTGCCAGGGAAGAGGAGAAGAGGAAGGCCAAAGAGGAGGTTTATGGATGTGGTGAGGGAGGACATGCTGGTGGCTGGTGTGACAGAGGAAGATGCAGAGGACAGGAAGAGATGGAAACGGAGGTGTCAGTTTCATTCAGGCTTACAAGGTTCAGTCTTGGCTGGATCTGCTTCTTTTGAACCCTCCTCTTCCTCTTGAGTTTGATGGACATTGTGGAGCGGATGAGGCGATGATCTGTCCAGTAGTCATCTGCATCGATCGTGGCCCTCGTGATGTTCACATCGTGGCGGTCCCTGGTTCGTGTAATGACAGTCATGGAGATGCCACTGTTTGGAATGCAGGTGTCTCCAAGAGGCCTTAGATTACTCTTTCTGGTGAAACAGTGTGTTAGTGACGGTGAGGTCGCACTGAGCACATTTGCTAAGAAGCAGAACTCCATTGAAGTTGATGTTCCTGATGCCTTCCTTTCCTATCCAGAGGTGTTGATCCCGGCTGACCCTGGCGCTGAAGTCTCCTAGTAGAATAATCTTGTCCTCCTTGGGGATTCTTCACAGTGGCTCCTCTAAGCAGGCGTAGAAGGTCTCTTTTACTTCCTCTTCAGAGGCTCACAGTTTATGAATGGTTACTACGACCAACGGTAAGTATAGGCTGCCCATTCCTGCAAGCTGAATCAGGAAGTAGATCAGCAATGTCAGCCACCATTGATCATACTGGACATTTCAGATAATAAGTTTTAACTTTCCCTTTCAGCTACGTTTGTTTAGATAATTGGGTAAAATTGGACTTGGTGAACGAAACATGTCTGACACTCCTGTTCAGTTGTCCCATAAGACGCTGACGTAAAGCTCAGTGCAGCAGTGGTCCATGTCCACAATCTACTAAATGAGACTGGTGAGTAAAACGACATAACTGATATGTATGATGGAAAAAAATAAATAAATAAAAATAAATAAACATGGAAATATCCTTTAAATTGTCTGCCTGAATTTCAGGTTTGTATTTCGTCGTAACTTGTGTCCTATAGAGTTGATAATGGCCTCCCTTAATTAAAGACAATGTAGTGAATGATGAATCCTGGAAATTTAGGAGGTCACGTCTGGAAACTGATGGAATTCATGTTTGTGTGTTAATAGGCTATACATACTGCACCCACCCATTTCTTTCCCCTCTTTGCCTCTTGTTTTACTGTGATTATTTTAATTCCTTCTTTGTTCTCAAAAACCATATTGTAATGACAAAATCCCATTTCTATGATGTGCGATACAGTGGTCTTCTCAAAGATTACTTCCAAAGCACGACGGCTCCTTAACATCAATTTTGACATCTTCACTTCTCCGTATTCCTCTCTCTCCATATTCCTCTCTCTCCATATTTCTCTCTCTCTCTCTCTCTCTCTCTCTCTCTCTCTCTCTGGCTGTGAGAAGATGGGGGGTGAACGGGGAAGGAGGTCAGTGTTTGTTTTGTTGAGTTCTTGTTTTTGTGACTCTCCCAGCAACAGACACGCCACTGTGTCTGAGCTCTGTGATGGTGAAGGGATCGGTGCTGTCGCGGGCCAGAGTCCTACCTGACTGTCTTACCAATGAAGCGAGAGAGAGCCGATCTGTGTCACACATAACCACTCCTGACACAGATCCCTCCTTCTGCAGACCAACAAGGAAGAATGGGGGCTTTTTAGGAACTGAGACATTTGGGAAAACTCAAGGATTTGCTCTTTTCTCTTTTTCCTCTACTTCTCTCTCTCTCTCTCTCTCTCTCTCTCTCTCTCTGTCTGTATTGCGGTCTCCCCCTCCACTTTCACACAAAGAAACACAGGCAAACAAGTATTAAAGCAGATGCACACTTTTATAAGAATGATTCTTCATATTTTTAGATTCAGTTGAATTGAATCAGGGTTTATTTTGCTTCATCTGGAAGTCAGCTTGCAGATTCTGATGAGAAAGAGTTGAGTTGGTACTTGAACAAGGCATGCCCAAGGTAAATTAGTGACAATTTAAGATTTTTTTTGTGTGTGTGGATTCCCCCCTCCCCAATTGTATCCAGCTAATTACCCTACTCTTCCCAGCCGTCCCGGTCTCTGCTCCACCCCCTCTGCCGATCCGGGGAGGGCTGCAGACTACCACATGCCTCCTCCCATACATGTGGAGTCACCAGCCGCTTCTTTTCACCTGACAGTGAGGAGTTTCCCCAGGGGGACGTAGCGCGTGGGAGGATCACGCTATTTCCCCCAGATCCCCCTCCCTCCTGAAGAGGCACCTCGACCGACCAGAGGAGGCGCTAGTGTAGCGACCAGGACACATACCCACATCCAGCTTCCCACCCGCACACATGGCCAGTTCACCCTTCGCTAAGGCCCACCCCCTTAGTTACTGTTGCTAAGTCCGCCAAGCTTTAACATTGTTTTACGGTTAATAAAAGCAATTGCTTACCTTGGAGCAGACAAAGCTGTTCTTGTTGGTCCTTGTGGGGTTCAACTGGATTTGAGGACGTCCACATAGCTTTATCCACAGGCTACACTTTTCAGGGTTTGGTTTGGGTTTTGGAAAGGGAAAAGAACATACATCTCCTTCCAACGAGTGTCACTGTTACAGGTGCCCCCGCACAACGTTGAACCATAACTAGCTAAAAGTCCACAAAACCAGCTCGCACATGAAGACAATCTGAAACGTTTGCATCGGAGTCAACGGAGCGCCGCCATGAGAGTGTCGGACCGCTGTCGGAGCCTGTCCCACGCTGCGCTGACTGGCCAGTCTGCGGTTCGGGGGCGTGGCTTAGCGAAGGGTGAATTGTGTTTTTAGGGACGCCTGACTAAGCCGGAGTTAACGCGGGGATTCGAACTGGCGATCCCCGTGTTGGTAGGCAATGCAATAGACCGCTACACTACTCGAACGCCTCTAAATTTGGATTTAAAGGACTCAACAGACTCTGATTGTCTGGCGGCAGCAGGCAGGTTATTCCACAAGAACGGAGTCCGATAGGAAAAGGGCGGGGTTGACCCCGTTGCCATGGAGACGTTATGTGTCATGATATGGCCACAGTGATTCGCTGACAGGGGAGCGGTCTGTGTTAGTGAATTCTTCATAACAACTCTCTGAAGTTTGGATGCACTGAAAAAAAAGTCTGTTGGATTTACACAAAAAAATTATGTACATCGGTTGCACATATTAAAGTTGTGTTTTCTAAAAATAATTTATTCATGTTCAATATACTATATACCAGTTTAGTAGTTTTCTCGGGAGGTCTCCCATCCAAGTACTAGCCAAGCCCATACCTACTTAGCTTCCGTCGTTTGTCACAGCCAGGGGGGGCGCAACGGGGGGGGGCAGGTGGTGCAATGCACACAGGCGTCACATCAGCAGGGGCACCGCATCAGTGGGGGCGCCAAAAGGCCATATGCAAAAAAAAAAACCTACCACAGGCATAACTAAAAAATATAACATCTATATTCTAATCCAAAAATTCTTATCTAAGTAATAATATTCATAAATATTAAACTTTAAAAAAACAAATAGGCCTATAACCAGAAACTTTTGACTGTACACTGTACATTTAGCGCCCCCGCTGATGTGGCACCTGTGTGCATTGCACCCTCTGCACCCCCCCCCCGTTGCGCCCCTGCGGTACATGTTGGTATGGCCGCCAGCAAAGCAAACGCTTATAAGAGCTGCTCACATGTACACATGCTGTTTGGACGCATGTTGATGCACACGTTCTTCAGGCAGTGGCACAGTGAGTAGTAACCACTGACATATTTACAATTTCCCGCTGCAGAAGTTTTCGCTGTTCGAAGGGGTCGGAGTTTCCAAACAACACATTCATTCGTCCTTAACATGACTGAAACGTTTAGATTTTACATCCATCAAAATTAAAAGAATTCTACATGACTGACATATGATCAGAGAAGTAACATAAATGAATCATGTCATACATACGAAATGCATTTTTGTAAATTGTACAACCCCACCTCCCCCCTTTTTCATTGTGGGATGGATTCCCGAAACACTTTGAAAGGGACCCCAATGCCGTCTATGCAGTAGACTAAAAATGAAAAGGTAGAGGGCGTGAATCCTGTTGCCATAGTCAAATAAGGAAAACAATTTTTTTAACGAATATGTAAGTAGTTGCCGATTAAAATTAAAATACTGACTTTTTGATCAGGCTTTAATTTATTTTAATGCAACCTCTTACACGTCGAGTGTCTCCTAGCATATTCATGGGACAGGCTACACAGGCTTTAAAATGCATCCTTTTCTTGGTCATGTAGAATGGCTGTGGCTGAAGGGAACAAGCCGACATATCGCTGCACAAACATGAACAGAAACTGAATGGATGCAAGAGAAGATTTTTTTTCTTTCACAACTTGTTTATGAAATGAAGGTAAATCTGTACCTGTGATCAGCTTCCAGTCTAACAGCAGCTGTTAATGGCAGCAGCCAGCTCAGGTGTGTTCTGTTCCTGGAGCATATCCGCAAAACAGCTTAAGGCTAAAAGTTGCTCCTCACTCACCAATTTAGGAGGAACTCCTGAATATAATGGACGTGTCTGTTTCGGAGGCAAAACTGGCGTGCTTGCTCATGAGTGCTGACACACGAATTCTATCTCAGAATCTGCCCTGAAGATGTCCCAGTTAGCACTCCAGTCTCCGCTACGCTTCACTGAAGCGGGAGGAGGAATCAGTGTCAGTCTTAACTTAGGACTCCTAAATCTTTGTGATAAGAGTATTTCACAAAGCGCCTTAGCACTAAAACCAGCTCCGAAATCTGTTGTGGCGGTGTTTGGGATTGATTGCAATTGTGCATTTGCCTTTACAATTGTGCCTGGGGCGTCCAGGTAGCGGTCTGTTCCGTTCCCCACCACCCGTCGTTGTCGTTGGCGTCTCGCGGGTCCGAGGATCCATTCCAAGAGATTAAGGTGTGTGCTTAAAAATTTGGAGCCATTTGCTAAAGCCTTGATTAAAGAGGTGATCAGGTCGCGACGCTGGTCCACAGTGCTTGGCCTGGGAGGATCTAGTTCCATTGCAACACAAGAGTGAAGACGATGGGATCCGCCACAGGTTGCACCCAAGTGATGGTCGGATTGGGAGTCCGGACTGTCCACTTGTTAGGCACTTGCGAGCCAGGGATGTGTGGGATTTTTATAACCGCCAGTCCGCGGTCCCGTTAGGCTTTAGCCAGCTGAGGGCTGCCCAGGTTACGCCAACTCCACAAGTGAAGTCCGGTCAATACCACGAGGAGGGGCCTATCCGGGGTTTGTCACGCATGCAGGAATCGGTAGCCTGAACCTTTCAGCCTACATCACAAGATGCTTCAGCAACCCTTCACCACCACCCACACCGGTACGAATCCCCGTGTTACCTCCGTCTTGGTCGGACGTCCCTACAGACACAATTGGCCTTGTCTGCGGGTGGGAAGCCGGATGTGGGTATTTGTCCTGGTCGCTGCACTAGCGCCCCCTCTGGTCAGTCGGAACGCCTGTTTGAGGGGGAGGGGGAACTGGGGGGGAATAGCGTGATCCTCTCACGCACTACGTCCCCCTGATGAAACTCCTCACTGTCAGGTAAAAAGCGGCTGGCGACTCCACATGTATCGGAGGAGGCATGCGGTAGAGTCTGCAGCCCTCTCTGGGTCGGCAGAGGGGGTGGAGCAGCGATTGGGACGGCTTGGAAGAGCGGGGTAATTGGCCAGATACAATTGAGGAGAAAAAAAAGTGCCTGTACAGTTGCCGTAGCCCGTGCAAAAGTCACAATATGTACAACAGACACGTTTTACAGATCTTCTTGTCTTGAGTAAAGACTTTAAACAGTACTCCTGAAACTGAGTCTTTCTTGGGAACCTGTTATCTGTCTGCCGAGCTAGCAGGCTGGACCCTACATGTTAGCAGGGACAGAACAGTAAAAAGTCAAACGTTTTATGACCAGACAATGAGAGACAAAGGAGAGGACGATACTGTGTCTGAATAAAGAAGTTGTGCTTCTCAAGGATGCACAAGTCAAGAGGAATAAATGGCCTAGCCTATAGGAGTGGTAGTGAACGCCATTCCCAGTCAAGACAAAGAAGTTCACAAGGTGGATGTGAAAGTGGTCAAGCAGGGCACTCAGAAGATGTACTCTAAACCTGTCTCTGAAGTTGTGTTACTCATGAAAGAGACGTGTAATGTTTAGTACTGCCGGATGAAGGGGCGACTACTATATTACCCATAATGCACGAACTGGATGTAGCGGAAGTGGTTAATCTAATGGGACCATGCGGTCTACCATGAAAGTGAGTAACTAGCAGGACGAAATTAACCGAGCAGAAGAATCAAACTCCAGACAACTGAGTGTACTTGGCATTATTCTTTGTTAGACACACAGTCGCAACATGGTGTCAGAGTAAGTAGTTAAACTACGGACCCACTTGAAAAAAAAAAGAAAAAAAAAGAATGAAGAAATGGAAGCTTTCGGTGTCCCTACCCCGTGGATGAACTGGGAATCACCCAACCTACCTGATGTGTGGTGCCGATTCAAACAACATGCCGAGCTCATGTTTCCGGGCCCGCTCAAACGAAAAACGTAGGAGGAAAAATGCAGTTTTCTCCTGCTGTGGATCGGGGACAAAGGAAGGGACATAAGTAATGCTTAGACATTAATGAAGGACGATGCAAAAGTGTTTAACACGTACTACGACGGGTTTTCAGGATACCTCACGCTGAAAGCTAACCCCATCTTCACCAGGTACAAATTCCACAAGAAGACGCAGGGGAGTGGTGAGTCATTTGAGCACTTTGTAACAGAGCTCAAACTGCTTGTTAAGGACTGTGACTGTGCAAATGGTGACGAGATGGTCAGGGACCGCATAGTATTCGCCACTAACCCACCCAGAGTACGCGAAAAATCGCTTAGTCAGGGACCAGAGTTAACGGTGGACAAGGCAACTGATATAGCCCGCTCCTACGAGCTAGCAGAAGTGTAGCTAAAAGCTATGGCTGACGAGAGCCACGAAGTTCACGCAGTACACCGTAAGCCCGGAAAGTCAGGTGCAGTGAAAAATATTAGCAAAGCTAACATTAGCAGGCCAAGCGAAGGCCGGAAGACGTATAACAAAACATGTGGTGCATGTGGAGGGCACCACAACAAGAAAACCGAATGCCCAACAAAGGGGAAAAATGCTTAAAATGCAGAAAATTCAACCCCTTCTCAAGAGTATGTAAATCCAAGACTCACATTCCAAATAGAACAGGGCACCGAAATGTACACACAGTTGAGGAAGATGATAACCCAGCCACTGAGGATGCACAAGCCAGTGCATTCTTAGTGCTGCTCCCAAGCCCGGATAAATGGGGAGGCCTATGTCAAGAAGGGCATCAGGCGTAAAATCTTTGCCAAATCAAATATGTGGATCATAAATAAGATTTCCATACTGGATCAGTCGAGGCCTGGGTTACCAACGACCACCACTGGTACTGTTAACCAGCAGGGAGCCGGTGGAAACTATGCTACTGTTGGGCGAAGGAGGAGAGGGGGAAGGCATGTCAAGAGGCAGCGAGAGAGGAGGATGGGTAGGAGTGTGGAGGTGAGAGTCGGAACTTTGAAAGTTGGCACTATGAATGGTAAAGGGAGAGAGCTGGCTGACATGATGGAGAGAAGCAATGTAGGCATACTGTGTGTGCAAGGGACCAGATGGAAGGGGAGTAAGGCCAGGAGTATCGGAGGTGGGTTCAATCTCTTCTACCATGGTCCGAATGGGAGAAGAAACGGGGTAGGGTTAATTCTGAAGGAAGAGTATGTCAAGAGTGTGCTGGAGGTGAAGAGAGTGTCAGACAGAGTGATGAGTATGAAGCTGGAAATTAAAGGTGTATTGCTGAATGTTATCAGCACATACGCCCCACAAGTTGGGTGTGAGATGGACGAGAAAGAAGAATTCTGGAGTGAGTTGGATGAAGTGGTGGAGAGGGTACCCAAGGAGGAGAGAGTGGTGATTGGAGCAGACTTCGGTGGACATGTTGGTGAAGGGAACAGAGGTGATGAGGAGGTAATGGGTAGGTATGGTGTCAAGGAGAGAAATGTGGAAGGAGAGATGGTGGTGGATTTTGTGAAAAGGATGGAAATGGCTGTGGTGAATACATATTTCAAGAAGAGAGAGGAACACAGGGTGACGTACAAGAGTGGAGGAAAGTGCACACAGGTGGACTCTATCTTATATAGAAGGCGCGATCTAAAAGGGATTGGTGACTGCTAGGTGGTGACGGGAGAATGTAGCTAGGCAGCATTGGATGGTGGTCTGTAGGATGACTTTGGAGAACAAGAAGAGGAAGCGAGTGAAGGCAGAGCCGAAGATCAAATGGTGGAAGGCAGGAGTTAAGACAGACACTGGGTGGTAGTGAAGAGTTGCTGGATGGCTGGGCAACCGCTCCAAAAATAGTGAGGGAGACAGCTAGGAAGGTACTTGGTATGTCATCAGGATAGAGGAAGGAAGACACGGAGACTTGGTGGTGGAATAAGGAAGTACAGCAAATTATACAGAGGAAGAGATTGGCAAAGAAGAAGTAGGATAGTCAGAGAGATGAATAAAGTAGACAGGAGTACAAGGAGACGTAGCATAAAGCAAAGAGAGAGGTGGCAAAGGCAAAGGAAAAGGCGTATGGTGAGTTGTATGACAGGTTAGACACTAAGGAAGGAGAAAAGGACTTGTACCGATTGGCTAGACAGAGGGACTGAGCTGCGAAGGATGTGCAGCAAGTTAGCGCGATCAAGGATAGAGATGGAAATATGCTGACAAGCGAGGAGAGTGTGCTGAGAAGGTGGAAGGAGTACTTTGAGGGGCTGATGAATGAAGAAAATGAGAGAGAGAGAAGGTTGGATGATGTGGAGATAGTGAATCAGGAAGTGCGGTGGATTAGCAAGGAGGAAGTGAGAGCAGCTATGAAGAGGATGAAGAGTGGAAAGGCAGTTGGTCCTGATGACATACCCGTGGAGGCATGGAGATGTTTAGGAGAGATGGCAGTGGGGTTTTTAACTAGATTGTTTAACACAATCCTGGAAAGTGAGAGGATGCCTGAGGAGTGGAGAAGAAGAATACTGGTACCGATTTTCAAGAACAAGGGCGATGTGCAGAACTGTAGCAACTACAGAGGTATAAAGTTGATCAGCCACAGCATGAAGATATGGGAAAGAGTAGTAGAAGCTAGGTTAAGAGGAAAGGTTACGATTAGCGAGCAGCAGTATGGTTTCATGCCATGAAAGAGCACCACAGATGTGATGTTTGATTTGAGAATGTTGATTGAGAAGTATAGAGGAGGCCAGAAGGCGTTGCATTGTGTCTTTGTAGATTTAGAGAAAGCATGTGACAGGGTGCCGAGAGAGGAGGTGTGGTATTGTATGAGGAAATCGTGAGTTGCAGAGAATTATGTAGGAGTGGTGCAGGATATGTATGAGGGAAGTGTGACAATGGTGACGTGTGCGGTTGGAATGACAGATGGGTTCAAGGTGGAGGTGGGATTACATGAAGGATCGGCTCTGAGCCCTTTCCTGATTGCAATGGTAATGGACAGGTTGACGGACAAGATCAGGCAGGAGTCTTCATGGATGAAGATGTTCGCAGATGACATTGTGATATGTAGTGAGAGTAGGGTGCAGGTTGAGGAGAGCCTGGAGAGGTGGAGGTATGCACTGGAGAGAAGAGGAATGAAGGTCAGTAGGAGCAAGAAGGAATACCTATGCGTGAACGAGAGGGAGGACAGTGGAATGGTCAGGATGCAAGGAGTGGAGGTGACAAAGGCGTATGAGTTTAAATACTTGGGGTCAACTGTCCAAAGTAACGGGGAGTGCAGAAGAGAGTGCAGGCAGGGTGGAGTGGGTGGAGAAGAGTGTCAGGAGTGATGTGTGACAGAAGGGTACCAGCAAGAGTTAAAGGGAAGAGATGGTCTCACAACAAGACGGTTGTGAGACCAGCTATGTTGTATGGTTTGGAGACAGTGGCACTGACAAAAAGACAGGAGGCAGAGCTGGAGGTGGCAGAGTTGAAGATGCTAAGGTTTTCACTGGGAGTGATGAAGGAGGACAGGATTAGGAACGAGTATATTCGAGGGACCGCTCAGGTTGGACGGTTTGGAGACAAAGCAAGAGAGGCAAGATTGAGATGGCTTGGACATGTGGAGGAGGGATGCTGGGTATATTGGGAGAAGGATGCTGAATATGGAGCTGCCAGGGAAGAGGAGAAGAGGAAGGCCAAAGAGGAGGTTTATGGATGTGGTGAGGGAAGACATGCAGGTGGCTCGTGTGACAGAGGAAGATGCAAAAGACAGGAAGAGATGGAAATGGATGATCTGCTGTGGCGACCCCTAATGGAAGCAGCCGAAAGTAGTAGCAGTAGGTTGAGGAAGATGATGAGTATTTTGACTCAGCTATTTGTAGACATTGTTACAACAGTGAATAAAGAGGAGGAAAGTGCATCTGCAGACATAGGACTGGGGCCACAGAATCGAAAACTCACATTTAAGTTGGATACAGGCGCACAAGCAAATGTGATACCAGTCAAAGACTTTGCAAAAATCATGCCCAGCACACCAGTAATATTTGACAACCGTAAGATAACTTGCTATGAGGGCATGCACTGAAAGTAAACGATTACTGCAATTTGGCAGGCAAGTACAAGAACAGGTCAGTAAATCAGAAGTTCTACATTGTGGAATGCAACGGCCCACCCATCCTAGGCTACAGAGCATGTCGAGACCTGGGGCTCATCAAGGTGTGGTATATGCTGTCACCGATGCCAGTGAGGAAGAGCGAGCCACCCAGTCAGCCAACATACTGAGTGGGTATGCCAATGTTTTCAAAGGCATAGGTGAATTCCAGGCTGAATGCAGTTTCAGGATAGACCCTAGCAGAGGGTTAAAAACCAGGTCCAGAAAGTAAAAGTCCAAACCATGTATTTGCTCTACTCATGCACTACATCAGCAGATTCTAGTCAACACCACTTCTCAACTAGGTAGGGAAAACTAGTTAATGAAATCAGGTGGTTTAGTAACATGGTTGAAGCAAATACACGGTTTGGACATTTACTTTCTGGACCTGGTTTTACACTTCTGGACCCTAGCGTCACACCATTGGTCTGCCCACCATGGAGAGTGTCATTTGCCCGAAGAGAATGCCTAAAGAAAGAGTTAGACAGTATGGAGGGGGTTTGCATAATCTGCAAAGTGACTCAGCCTACCCAGTGGGTTAACGCGCTGGTAGTGTGCAAGAAGCCCATACACATGACGAGCGGACTGCAAGAACGGTGGGTTATTCCGCTCGGCCACCAGAGCGGCCTTTGGGTCACTTATTTTATGTTGTATTTTAAGTTTGTGCTGCACTTTGGCTCAACTATGGTTGTTTTAAATGTGCTATATACATAAACTTGACTTGACTTGACTTACCCACAACAGGTCTGCCAGACCTCTGTCGACACTGCACAGCGGAACGCCCATCCGCTTCCGGCAGAGAGATGGTAGGTGGAACCCAGCAACAGTCATCCAAGCTGCAGAAACTCCACGACAGCGAAACCAGCGAAGGACAGACCTTCAGATGCAACCAACGGCACCTTCTCGACACCCGAGAAGACAAGTACACACCCAACACACAGCAGCCTGAGATCACCGAAGATGATCAGGTCACTGGACCAGGGGAACAGGAACCTCACCATGGTTCTGTGTGCGAACCGAATCACTCTGAGCCCCATCTCCACACGAGGTATGGCCGTGCCATCAAGCCAAGGCAGGTCCTTGACTTACAACTGATTGAAAAGGGTGTAGGCGGATCGCTGTCCTATAAAAAGAAGAAGAAAAATGTGTGAAAATAAAAACAAAAACTGTTAAGTGAAAAACAACTTACCTGTTATGTGAGGTGTACTGAGTTTATTACTGTATCCTGATGTGAAAACCGTTTATTATTTGTTGTGTCAGCTACTGTTTACTTAAGTTCGGGACGCAGGTGACGATACAAGACTGTTGGGTTATGTGCCTTTTATATATTTGTGCCTTTTGTATATTTGCACACTCGTTTTTCTTTTCTTTTCGACGGGAGACGATTAGTACTGCCGGATGAAGGGACAACTACTACATTACTCATAATGCACTAACCAGATGTGGCGGAAGTGGTTAATCTAATGGGACCGTGCGGTCTACCACGAGAGTGTGCAACTAGCAGGACGAAATTAAACGAGCAGAAGAATCAAACTCCAGACACCTGAGTGTACCTGGCATTATTCTTTATTAGACACACAGTCGCGACCTGATGGTGTTATAACTGATGACAGGCGAGAGTGTGTTGTCTGGATGCAGGGGTGTAGTGGCAGTGTTTGCCTTTAAAATTGTGCCTGTTCAGTTGCCATAGCCCGTGCGTAAGCCACAACATGTGCAACAGACACGTTTTACAGATTTTCTTCAGGAAAGGCTTTAAACGGAACTCCTGGATCTGAGGCCTGGGAACCTGTTATCTGTGTGCTGAGCTAGCAGGCTGGAGAATACACTTTAGCAGGCTGGAGACTACATGGTAGCAGGCTGGAGACTACACTTTAGCAGGCTGGAGACTACATGGTAGCAGGCTGGAGAATACACTTTAGCAGGCTGGAGACTACATGGTAGCAGACTGGAGACTACATGTTAGCAGACTGGAGACTACATGGTAGCAGGCTGGAGACTACATGGTAGCAAGCTGGAGACTACATGGTAGCAAGCTGGAGACTACATGGTAGCAGGCTGGAGACTACATGGTAGCAGGCTGGAGACTACGTGGTAGCAAGCTGGAGACTACGTGGTAGCAGGCTGGAGACTACATGGTAGCAGAATGGAGACTACATGGTAGCAGGCTGGAGACTACGTGTTGGCAGGCTGGAGACTACATGGTAGCAGGCTGGAGACTACATGGTAGCAGGCTGGAGACTACATGGTAGCAGGCTGGAGACTACGTGGTAGCAGGCTGGGGACTACATGTTAGTAGGCTGGAGACTACATGGTGGCAGGCTGGAGACTACGTGTTAGCAGGCTGGAGACTACGTGGTAGCAGGCTGGAGACTACATGGTAGCAGGCTGGAGACTACGTGGTAGCAGGCTGGAGACTACATGGTAGCAGAATGGAGACTACATGGTAGTAGGCTGGAGACTACATGGTAGCAGGCTGGAGACTACATGTTAGCAGGCTGGAGACTACATGGTAGCAGGCTGGAGACTACATGGAAGCAGGCTGGAGACTACATGGTAGCAGGGTGGAGACTACATGGTAGCAGGGTGGAGACTACATAGTAGCAGGCTGGAGACTACATGGTAGCAGGGTGGAGACTACATGGAAGCAGGGGCAGGACAGTATATATTCATCTATAAAATGTTGTCTTCAGTACAGCGTAGAAGCTGCAGCTATCCCGCTAGCTAAACTCTTTCTTGCAGAATGATGAATTGAGTCGTAGTCAGCTTTACTCGCTGTTTAGTGTGTCTCTTTACACCATCTCACACACACACAGAGTGAAAACTGGAACAAAACAATATAAACAATCACCCTTTTATGGGTAGCATGCGTTTTTTCAAACGTAAATACGTGTAAATAAAATCCTTTTAATTACAAACAAATCAAATGCCATTTCATGTAAATAACATTAACTTATAAGTACAATGGAATTACTTACTCACGACATTGCCTCTGGCGTTGACAGTGAGGGTTGTGTAGTAGTTCCTTGGTTGTGTAGTAGTTCCTTGGTTGTGTAGTAGTTCCTTGGTTGTGTAGTAGTTCCTTGGTTGTGTAGTAGTTCCTTGGTTGTGCAGTACTTCCTTGGTTGTGCAGTACTTCCTTGGGGTTGTAACTAAACGAACGCAAACGTTAGACAAATTCAGCCAGCTTCCCAAACATGTCTGACAGGACGTGATGGCTAACACTTATCAAAATAAAAGTCTTGTCAAAATAAAGGTCCATCCATCATTATGCCTTAAAGGCAACATTTATATATATATATAGCGTTTTTTTCCCCGAAACCGCCAATGGTGTTGTGAGGGCTCAGCTAACGAGGGGCGGAATGTCAACACGGATACAGGAGAAAGATGTTAGTGCATCGCAGTACAGGCCTGGTTCGTGCGGCTCATCAGCTGCTGATGTTTTCTTTCACAAAGAATCATACCGTGACGTTGCCCAGCGGCACGCCCCTAATTTCGGTTGGACAGCGACCAATCACATGGGAAACATTCAAATTATAACAACCAATTGCTGTGCATCATAAGTACCTACCCCATTGGTTGTTATAATTTCAATGTTTCCTCATCTGATTGGTCGCTGTCCAATGGAAATTAGGGGCGTGCCGCTGGACAACGTAACTGTATGATTCTTTGTGAAAAAACATTTTCATTAGCAGCCGATGAGTCTGAGACGCACCAAACAGGCCTGTACTGCGATGCACTAACATCTTTTTTCCTGTATCCGTGGTGACATAAATAAATAAATATATATGTATATATATATGTGTGTGGGTGTGTGTATATATATATATACACACACACACACACACACACACATTGATATGACAATAATACAAATTTTGTTTTCTTTATGTCTCCAAATAAAGCATTCCTCGATATTTCTCTTTCCTATCTTCATCATCGTCATCATCATCGTTGGCTTCGGTCTGGTCTCTATCACATCACTGCTGTGGTTTTCCAAGTGTCTCATTTGCATCGTATGTGTGAGCAGAGAGAAACAGGAGGCCAGCTGTCTGCCGGTGCCTCCTCTCTGGTTCCACCTCCTTCTTCTGTAATTTCAAGCTCCAGTGCACAACGGCCGGGCGTCAGGTGGGGCCGGGGCCACCAGCGTGTGGCCCTCCATCCTCCCGGCTGGCCGGGCAAAACGTTTGGCACGTCTGAAGAGCCGCGAGCCCGAGGGCCAAACGGCCAGCTGGGATCAGATATGTTAAATTTCTATTTGGTATCATGAGAAGGTTAGGTCCCCCCTCATTGGTTCACCATCTGGACTTCTCCCACTTCCTCTCAATACAGAGTGTGTGTGTGTGTGTGAGATAGGTGACGCTGTCAAAACAAGCGGCTACAACATAAAGATAGGGCAGAAGAGGGAGGAGAATTTAATGTGCATTTGTGTGTATATCAATGTGTGCATATGCGTTTGCAAGTGCAAGTGTGTGCGTGTGTGTACGTACGTCCAGAGCCAGTGAAGGCGGATGAAGGCTGCACCAGAGGGTGGTCTTGGTTCTCCATGCCGTTGGACTCTGGCCACCCCCTGCCAAGGACTGTGTGGTGGCTGCAGGAGCATCAGCCACTCAACGTAAAAAGCTGTCACATGCAGGCGTCTACCCACAAGGACCTGGAAGGAGGACAGTCATGCTTGACCCCGAGTGACCTCCGGTGATGACGTACATCCAAGCTTGCTACAATGTTACAATTTCATTTAGCAGACGCTTTCATCCAAAGTGACGTACATCTGAGAGTTAATACAACACAAGCAAGGATCTAGTCAGGAGGTTACAACGCAATGAAGTGTCAAAAAACTAGGTTCAAGTCCGATAGGACATAGGTGTCAACAGGCAGTGCACAAAGGCAAAGGTGTGCAGAAGGGGATTTGATTTTTTTAATACTATCAGGTGAGGAGGTGTTGGAGAAAGAGCTGGGTCTTTAGCCTCTTCTTAAAGATGGAGAGGGACTGAGCAGATTGAATGGAGTTTGGTAACTTGTTCCACCACCGGGGAACTACAGAAGAGAAGAGTCTAGGGCCCCGTTGTGGCAGAAGTGCCAGGCGCCTTTCAATGGCAGAGCATAGGGAGCAGGACTGAGTGTAGTCTTGAATGAGGAAGTTCAGGTAGAGGGGAGCCGCCTTAGTTGCTGTTCTGTAAGCGAGCATCAAGGTTTTGAATTTGATGCCGGCAGCAACTGGGAGCCAGTGGAGGGATATGAACAGCGGAGTGACATGTGCTGTTTTGGGCTGGTTGAAGACCTGACGTGGCACCACATTCTGGATCATTTGCAGAGGTTTGAAAGTGCATTCAGGGAGACCTGCCATTAAGGAGTTGCAGTAGTCAATTCGTGATATAACAAGAGCCTGTACCAGGAGTTGTACTGCATGCTCAGACAGGTAGGGTCTAATTTTCCTAATGTTGTACATGGCAAATCGGCAAGACCGAGCAATCGAGGCCACATGAACCTTAAAGGTTACTTGGTCAACAATCATGACACCCAGGTTTCAGGCAGACTTTGTGGGCATGAGTTGGGTTGATCCGAGCTGGATATTGATCTGTTGTTGTAAGGATGGACTGGCTGGGATGAGAAGGGGCTCAGTCTTAGAAAGGTTAAGCTGAAGGTGGCGTTCTTTCATCCATGCAGATATCCGCTAGGCATGATGATATCCGTGCCGAGACTGTGAGGTCATCTGGCAGGAATGACAGGAAGAGCTGGGTATCGTCAGCACAGCAATGGTATGAGAAACAATGGGAGCGGATGATTGCAGCAAGTGAGATGGTGTATACTGAGAAGAGAAGGGGACCGAGCACTGACCCTTGAGGCACCCCTGTGGATAAGCCGTGCGGTTTGCACACTTCTCCTCTCCAAGATACTCTAATAGATCTCCCCGAGAGAGAGGACATGAACCAGTGGAGGGCAGATCCTGAGATACCAAGCTCAGTGAGTGTGGAGAGGAGGATTTGGTGGTTAGCCATGTCAAAGGCAGCTGACATCTAGCAGCAGTAAAGCTGAGGACTGACCAGCAGCTCTAGCCAAACGCAGTGATTCCATTACCGACAGGAGTGCAGTCTCGGTAAAGTGACCCCACTTAAGGCCAGACTGATTCAGATCGTACAGATTATTCTCAGGAAGGAATTCAGAGACTTGGTTAAAGACCATGCGCTCAAGTATTTTTGAAAGAAAGGGTAGGAGTGAAACTGGTCTGTAGGTCTCAACCTGGGCTGGGTTGAGTGTAGGTCTTTTGAGCAGCGGGGTGACTCGAGCTTGCTTAAATGCAGTGGGGAACACACCCGTTGCAGCGAGGAGTTGATGATGTGTGTGACTGCGGGGTTAAGTGCGGGGGGAATGGTGTATAGGAGGCTGGATGGTATCAGGTCCAGCAGACAGGTAGTGGGATGAGAGCTTGTGTGTGTGTGTGTTTTAGGTGACACTGTCGACACAAGACAGGTTGCAACATGAAGACAGGACAAGAGAAGAAAAGAACGTATGCTTGTGTGTGTGCCTATAGATGTGTGCACATATTTGTTTGTATGTTAGTATTTGTGTGTTACTGTGTGCAGCATGTTGTTCATGTCTTTCCAAGTGTGTGTCTTTGTGTGCATATGAACAAAATGTAGGGACAGACAAAGTAAAAGAGAGGTAGAGAGGAGGAGGAAGAGGACATGAGAGAGACGCGAGAGAAAAACAGGAAAGATGTGTAGAGGCATGTAACTCTCCTACACCAGCTCATCAGAGTCATCAGGTTTCATCAGTTTTAAGTCGCGAGCGGCCTTCAGGTCTGCTTGGACCTGAAGGCCTGCAGAAACAACCGATGATGCAACCTGCCACAACTCCTCAGCCAGGATTATGACAGTTGATGCTGACGTGGCAACAACTAATCCAAGGTCTTGACTGGCTATCACACATTTGTATTGACAGGAAGTTCGAGATGTTCAACCCACTATCTTCTGTTCTCTCTCTTTCTCTCTCTCCACCTGGGGTCTTTTACCACTGAGAGACAGGTCGACGAGTCTTGTCAGGATTTTATTTGTAAATCAGATTTTGAGTCGTTTTTATTTGGTTTTAATTTTCCTCATTTGTGGCAATTAGGTGAAAAAAACATCGCAAGTCAGACTTGTTATTCCATCCCCGCAGGAAGCGAAGACAGACTCTCATTTTAAGATTCAGATCAGTGACTTTTCCCTTTACCTTTCAAACCCCTCTCTCTTCACGGCCCTCCTGATCATATTGCAGCGAAATCAGGGGCCAGCCCGGGAACCGCCGCAGCCGGGACGCGAACCCGGATCTCCCGCACCACGGGCGACAACGCCAACCAGTCGACTAAAGGGTCCAACCCGTTAGCCAAGGGCTAGCGAGTCTAGTTATCCGTGATCGTTACACCACCACCCTCCTTCGGGCAGCGCGTTCCCGCGCTTCAGCATATCAGCTCCCTCACGCCTCTGGGCGCACGCGCTTCCGATGGCCTCGCAGTCTCACCATCCCACTTCTGACACCAGTGTAGCGAACTCGGGGGGCAGCCCGGAACCGGGACGCGAACCCGGATCTCCCGCACCACGGGCGACAATGCTAACTTTTTTTTTCTTTTTCCCCAACAGCACCGTCCGTGTTCACTACCCTGATTCACAAATACACTTCATCGCTGAGAATAATGATGTGTGTGTGTTCACCAGGAGGGACACACGAAGAAACACAAGGAAACGTGTTGTAGTTCAGATCTGATCAATTGGAAAGAGTGTTTCTTCTACAACATGTCACCCCATATACAAATGATGTGGCAGGTTTCTGAACAATGACTTCTACAACGGAAATACCGATCCCTACCCTTATACACTGAAAAAAATACCCTGCTTGATGTACTTAAAAAATTAAGTTAACTTTTTGCATCAGATTATTATGTGGGTCAAGCAAGAACCACCCCTTCTTCTTCTTTCGGCTTGTTCCCTGTTTCCCAGGGGGCGCCACAGTGGATTTGATAGTATCCATCGGTACTCTGTGAGAGCACAGCACTGATGGCGGTCTTGTTGATCTGCTTAATGGTTTGGCAAAATTTTATGTCAGATGCCCTTCCTGACACAACCACTAACCCTGTGGATGCCATCCCGGTATTCATGGACTTGCACCCATGACCTCTACTCCTTGCATCCTCACCATTCCACTGTCCTCCCTATCATTCACACATAGGTATTCCATCTTGCTCCTACTGACTTTCATTCCTCTTCTCTCCAGTGCATACCTCCACCTATCCAGGCTCTCCTCAACCTGCACCCTACTCTCACTACAGATCACAGTGTCATCCGCAAACATCATAATCCACAGAGACTCCTGCCTGATCTTGTCCATCAACCTGTCCATCACCACTGCAAACAAGAAAGGGCTCAGAGCCGAACCTTAATGTAATCCCACCTCCACCTTGAACCCATCTGTCATTCCAACCACACACCTCACCACTGTCACACACACACATCCTTTCACTTTCCAAGATTGTGTTAAACAATCTAGTTAAAAAACCCTGCCATGTCTCCTAAACATCTCCATGCCTCCACAGGTATTTCATCTGGACTAACTGCCTTTCCACTCTTCACCCTCCTCATAGCTGCCCTCACTTCCTTCTTGCCTAGCCACCGCACTTCCTGATTCACTATCCCTGCATCATCCAACTTTCTCTTTCATTTTCTTCATTCATCAGCCCCTCAAAGTACTCCTGCCATCTTCTCTCAACACACTCTCCTCACTTGTCAGCACATTTCCATCTCTATCCTTGATCGCCCTAACTTGCTGCACATCCTTCGCAACTCGGTCCCTCTGTCTAGCCAATCGGTACAAGTCCTTTTCTCCTTCCTTAGTGTCTAACCTGTCATACAACTCACCATACGCCTTTTCCTTTGCCACCTCTCTCTTTGCTTTACGCTGCATCTCCTTGTACTCCTGTCTACTTTCTTCATCTCTCTGACTATCCCACTTCTTCTTTGCCAACCTCTTCCTCTGTATACTTTGCTGTACTTCCTCATTCCACCACCAAGTCTCCTTGTCTTCCTTCCTCTGTCCTGATGACACACCAAGTACCTTCCTAGCTGTCTCCCTCACTATTTCTGCAGTGGTTGTCCAGCCATCTGGCAACTCTTCACTACCACCCAGTGCCTGTCTTACCTCCTGCCTGAACTCCACACAACAGTCTTCCTTCTTCAACTTCTACCATTTGATCCTTGGCTCTGCCTTCACTCACTTCCTCTTCTTGGTCTCCAAACTCATCATACAGACCACCATCCAATGCTGGGAAAAT
The DNA here is from genome assembly GCA_022114975.2 of Lampris megalopsis. Lineage (NCBI taxonomy): Eukaryota > Metazoa > Chordata > Actinopteri > Lampriformes > Lampridae > Lampris > Lampris megalopsis. Next base: position 637,857 of record JAJHIY020001375.1, read on the forward strand.
TTTTCACTTTTCGAAACATGAAAACATGTTTTTTTCTATTTATGACTGCAATTTTAGAAAGAACAAAGTTCCCAACAACATTAGATATATAAGAGTAAGAACAGAGGAATCCATGAATGCTTTCAAAAATGAATTACTAACACACAACTGGAGTATTGTTTACAAAGAAAAAACACTGACAAAGCTTATGATGCATTCCTAAACATATTTCAATACTTATATGACAAAAACTGTCCAGTAGAACAATTCAACAGTAAACAGAAATATAAAGATAGTCCATGGATCACAAAGGGACTACGTAACACTTGTCATAAAACAAAGCTCTATAAAGAATTCATAAAGCACAGAACTGTTGAACCAGAAATACAAAAAATAGAAAAACAAGCTAACAAACATTATGAGGATATGCAAGAAGGAATACTACAAGAAAGAATTAGAGACCAATAAAAGCAACACCAAAGGTATATAGAATGTGTTGACTAGTATTATTAGAAACAGGTCCGGAAGCCCAAGCTGCCCTCAGTACTTTACAGATAATGATAAGACTATAAATAACATGGAAGACATGGTCAGTGGCTTCAACAGATTCTTCGTAATTGTGGCACAAAACTGGGAGGAAAAATCAATGACACACAAACAATCACAGAGGGGAATGACAGTGAATATGGGGGCAGAAATCCAAGTTCAATTTTTCTTAGAGCGGTAGAAGAGATGGAGATCATGGACATTGTAAACAAATGCGAGAACAAAAGTAATCTGCTGACTGGAATGATATTGATATGACAGTAGTTAAGAAAGTAATAGAATGTATTGCTAAACCACTAACCCACATCTATAGCATGTCCTTTCAAACTGGGGAAGTTCCAAGCAAAATGAAAACTGCAAAAGTCATACCCTTATATAAAACCAGAGATGGACACCAAGTTGCAAAGTACAGACCGATTTCATTATTGTCACAATTCTCCAAAATATTAGAAAAACTATTTACTGTTAGTCTAGACAAATTCATTGAGGAGCCCAATCTGCTTACCGATAGCCAGTACAGGTTTTGACCAAACAGGTCCACATCTCTGGCACTCATTGAATTAATTGAAGAAATAACTAACTGTATAGACCAAAACATTTTGCTGCGGGAATATTTATAGATCTAAAAAAAAAGAAGCTTTTGACACTATTGATCACAATAAATTAGACAAACTGGAAAGGTGTGGTATCAGAGGGGTGGTGCAGAACTGGTTAAGAAGCTATTTAAGTAACAGGCAGCAGTTTGTAATGATAGTCATCAACATGCATGGATATTACTTGTGGTGTACCCCAGGGGTCAGTTTTAGGGCCAAACCTGTTCATTCTGTACTTAAATGATATATGCAAGATATCAAAAATATTGAAATGTGTTCTATTTGCTGATTACATGAATGTATTTTGTTCTGGTGAGAATTTACAGCAGCTTTTGGAGGTGACCACAATAGAAATGGAAAAATTAAAACGGTGGTTTGACAAAAACAAATTATCCTTAAATCAGGACAAAACAAAGTTTATGTTGTTTGGAAATCATAAAATAAACAATGTCAAACTAGAAAGAGTATATGAAAATAAATTCCTCGGTGTGATACTAGACCGCACAATCTGCTGGAAACCTCACATAACATGTGTGCGAGCAAAGCTGGCAAGGAGCATTGCATCATGGGAAAAGCAAGACACATTCTTGATCATAAATCATTGTACACTCTGTGTTGTTCATTTACTTGGCCATATCTGATCTACTGTGTGGAGGTATGGCGCAATGCCTACAAAACCAACCTACAACCATTATGTATACTACAAAAAAGAGCCATAAGGATAGTTAATAATGCAGGATATGGTGAACACACCAACAAGCTGGTTTTAAAGTCAAGTGCCTTGAAGTTCAGGGATTTAGTAGAATTTAATACAGCACAAATAATGTTCAAAGCAAGAAACACTCTTCTACCCAGTAATACACAAAACATATTCTCAGATAGAGAAGGGGAATATAATATTCTGTCATCCTCCGCATCGGTGATCCCGGCGTGAGCCATGGAGACCGAAGCTCCCAGTGCAGCAGCAGTGGCTAACGCCGTCTCACTCCAACCGCCCAGCTCCTGGGAGACGGCTGCGGCAGCATGGTTCGCTCACATCGAGGCCCAGTTCGCAGCTAGGAACATCACCGTGGATGAGACCAGGTACTGCTACGTCATGACATCACGGGTATTGGGCCTGCTGCAAGCGCCACCGCCCGTGGATACGCACGGCACGATTAAGAGACACTTGCTGCAGGCTTTTGAGCCAGCAGAGGTGGAGCGGGCAGAGTGGTGGTTTTCGCTGCAAGGCCTGGGAGACGGCAAGCCATCGGCGCTAATGGACAAGATGCTGAGTATGCTGGGTTCGTGCGACCCCGCCTTCCTTTTCGGCCAGCTGTTCCTCCGCCAGATCCCCTCGCACGTCCTTGCTGCCATGGGAAGCTCCAAGTTGTCCACCACCAGCAACTTTCGGGAGTTGGCCACAAAGGCTGATGGGATTTTTCTCGCCAGCCGACAGCAGTGTGAGGCCGCTCTGCTGCCTGCCCACGCTCTTCCACCACCGCCGGTTGAGGCTGTGGGCGTCACCGCTGCAGCAGTTTCTCGTCGGCAGCAGGACTCAGGGGGGACTGTGCTTCTACCATGCTAGGTTTGGAGCCAAGGCTGTGCACCATGCACTTTCAGCAGGGCGGGAAAAGCCAGGGGTGGCGCCCAGTAGTAGCCCTGAGACCTGGCCAGGAAGGCGGGCTGCTGTTTATTCAGGACGCCATCTCCGGCCGGCGGTTGCTAGTTGATTCGGGAGCGCAGCGGATCATCCTGCCTGCGACACCAGTGGACGCGATGGCAGGCGGATCCCCTCCCCCCCATGGTTGCTGCCAACGGCAGCCCCGTCCGCACCTATAGCATGAAGTATGTGGAGGTGGGACTTTCTGATGGCGAAGGTGTCCATTCCCCTCCTGGACGTGGATTTCCTGCACGCTTATGGGCTGTTGGTGGACGCTAAAAACCGCTGCTTGATTGGCGCTGTCTCCTTCTGCTCCTACTCACGTGCGCTGGGGGAGGCGGTTCCCATCAGCCTGTCCAATATGCTCGCCACAGGGGATGAGTTTCAGTGTTTGTTCCGGACCTCACAAAGCCCATCTTCTCGTCAGCAGTCACCAAGCACGGAGTGGAACACTAAATCACCACCACCGGCCTCCCAGTCTACTCGCGCACGGCGCCGCAACCCAGCCAAGCTCACCATCGCCAGGGAGAAGTTTGCCAACATGGAGCGCCTCGGCATCGTGCGCCGCCCCGACAGCCTGTGGGCCTCCCCCCTGCATATGGTCACGAAGGCTAATGATGCCTGTCGTCCATGTGGTGATTACCGCCGCCTCAACAACACCCTGACACCAGACCGCTACCCCATCCCGCACATCCAGGACTTCTCCGTCCACTTGGCGGGGGCGGTCAGGAGTCTCCGTGGACTATGATGTTCGCGGATAGCATTGTGATCTGTAGTGAGAGTAGGGAGCAGGTGGAGGAGAGCCTGGAGAGGTGGAGGTATGCACTGGAGAGAAGAGGAAGGAAAGTCAGTAGGAGCAAGACGGAATACCTATGTGTGAATGAGAGGGAGGACAGTGGAATGGTGAGGATGCAAGGAGTGGAGGTGATGAAGGAATATGAGTTTAAATACTTGGGGTCAACTGTCCAAAGTAACGGGGAGTGCAGAAGAGAGGTGAAGAAGAGAGTGTAGGCAGGGTGGAGTGGGTGGAGAAGAGTTTCAGGAGTGATTTGTGACAGAAGGGTACCAGCAAGAGTTAAACAAGATGGTAGTGAGACCAGCTATGTTGTATGGTTTGGAGACAGTGGCACTGATGAAAAGACAGGAGGTGGAGCTGGAGGTGGCAGAGTTGAAGATGGTAAGATTTTCATTGGGCGTGATGAAGAAGGAGAGGATTAGGAACGAGTATATTAGAGGGACCGCTCAGGTTGGACGGTTTGGAGACAAAGCAAGAGAGACAAGATTGAGATGGTTTGGACATGTGTGCCAGGGAAGAGGAGAAAAGGAAGGCCAAAGAGGAGGTTTATGGATGTGGTGAGGGGGGACATGCAGGTGGCTGGTGTGACAGAGGAAGATGCAGAGGACAAGAAGAGATGGAAACGGATGACCCACGGTGGCGCCCCCTAACGGGAGCAGCCGAAAGTAGTAGTAGAAGAAGAAGACGACGAAAACGTTAAGTCATTACTGGACATTGACTGGTTGTACGTGGCCCTTTGAGGGCGCGCGCGGAGAGAGAGAGAAAGAGAGAGAGAGAGAGAGAGAGAGGGAGAAAAGTTGCTGATGTAAAAAAAAAAAAAAAAAACGCGGTAAGGATATAAAACCTTGAGACAAGAGGACTCGTCTCTCCGACCGGCCGTCTCTCTCTGGAAGACATGTTGCGGATGGGGAGGAGAGGGGAGGGGAGGAATTGGGGGAGGGGGGGTGACTTTGAGCTGACATTGACGCGGTGTGGATGAGAGCGCACGCGGATCGCACGCGAACTGTGTCTTACGCCGCCCCCCCTCTCTCTCCTCCTCTTTCAGCGACTCTCTCTCTCCCCCTCTCTCTCTCTGGACAGCAGCGCGCACTCTTACGCACAGCTCGCCTCCATCCCTCCATCGGGATATTTTGTTCTTCCGCCGCGGATGGAAAAGCTCCCACTTTGGGCCCCGACGCGTCAGACGGAGAGGAAATCACTCGTTTACTGGTGACGCGCGAGGTGTCACCCCCCAGAGGCAGAGAGACCCGGAGAGGAGCGAGAGGGTTCGCTGTAGGTGCGTTGCTGTGCGTCTGTAGGCGCTGCATGAGTCTCCTAGCGTGGTTAAACTTTTACCGACGACTCCCGGTCACCGCGGCGCAGCCGGCGACGCGCGCGCACGCGCGCACGCACGCACGACTTCGGCTTTAAACGTGTGGCCAAAATGCGTCGCGACCCGCAGATCCGTCGACCCGAGCGCCAAAAGACACGTGGGGGGATGCGCGGAGCCGCAACCGCTCCAAGTGCAGGTTTCCTCCGTGTGGCAAGCGGGGATGCGCGCGTCGGGTTCCGGCTCGGCGTGTGCTTGAAGGAGACGGTCCCCTCCGGGAGAAAAGCTTAACACAAGCGGAGGTCCTATGACAAGCCGGCTTAGTGGAAGTACGTCGGATATCTGTGCCATATAACGCGTCTCGCGCCATCCATAGGATCCGGTATAATAATCCGCGGGTGCCAATTATTATTACGCACGGCAGAGGAGGGGGCGCGCGCCATGGTCCATCCAGTCCGTCGTGGTTTTCTTTTCCCTTATTTGAATCTCGAAGGAGCATGGTCCGAATTACACGTTAGACTAGGAGGCTGTTGTGAAATGAAACGGTGTCGTCTTGTATGGACGGCGTCACATCCTCTCTGGTATTAACCACGACGCACCGCACAGCCGAACCTTGCTACCATCATGACCGCATTATTAGACAGAATACCGGCCGAGTCTGCAGGAGACCCTGCCGAGTCTGCAGGAGACCCTGGCCGAGTCTTCAGGAGACCCTGGCCGAGTCTGCAGGAGACCCTGGCCGAGTCTTCAGGAGACCCTGGTCGAGTCTTCAGGAGACCCTGGCCGAGTCTGCAGGAGACCCTGCCGAGTCTGCAGGAGACCCTGGCCGAGTCTTCATGAGACCCTGCCGAGTCTGCAGGAGACCCTGGCCGAGTCTTCATGAGACCCTGCCGAGTCTGCAGGAGACCCTGGCCGAGTCTGCAGGAGACCCTGGCCGACTCTGCAGGAGACCCTGGCCGCTGCCGTCTCTTTTTCTACCAAATGTTTACAGTGAATCAAACAGACAATATTGTGGCCTCGTTGGAGTTTAGAGATCCAGTTTTTATTTGTCCTCGTTAAAATGTCCGTCACATAGTAGGGTTGCATCGGTAGGTGGCTAAACGGTTTAACTCGCTTTTATTTTGGACCAAATATACGTGTGTGTGTGTGTGTGTGTGTGTGTGTGTGTGTGTGTGTGTGTGTGTGTGTGTGTGTGTGTGTGCGTGTTGTTCTTCATCTAGGGAAGTTAACATCCATTGTTCTGTGTCGTCTGCAGGTTGGTGATCTCGGCTCCGATTCGCCTCCCGTCGCCGTGATCCGCGGAGGCGGCTGACGGACCGAACTCCCTCCGGTCCACCGGTCCGGACTGAAACACACCGAGCGGAACCATGGCGACCAACGGAACCAAAGCGTCGGACGGACACCTCCTCACGGAGGCGGTGAACGAGGCGCCGAACGACAAGCCCAAGACGTTGGTGGTGAAAGTCCAGAAGACGAAAAAGGAACTTCCCGAGAGAGAAACGTGGGGTGGCAAATTTGACTTTCTCCTCTCGTGTGTCGGATACGCCATTGGGCTTGGCAATGTGTGGAGGTTCCCTTATCTATGTGGCAAAAACGGAGGAGGTAATGGAGAACTCGTGGGTCGCAGGAAAGGCGGTTACAAAATGTCGACTTTCCTCCCGGCCAGTCCGCCGCGGGCGCTCGGCGCGTTCTGTATGTTTGGTCTGGCTGCGCGTAATTACGCGCGGGAATGCGTCGCGTAGCGCGGGAAAATAGTAGTTTCACGAAATCTCTGTCCGGATCATCTTGAATGTACATGGTCTATTGTTTGCTTTCACTCACCCGCCTTTATCTCTCACCCTTTCTCCAGGGGCCTTCTTGATTCCCTACTTTTTGACCCTTATATTTGCCGGCATGCCCCTCTTCTTCCTGGAGACGGCGCTGGGTCAGTACACGTCTATCGGAGGACTTGGCGTGTGGAAACTGGCGCCCATGTTTAAAGGTAAAACACGTTGGCCCTGTTCACACTGGGTACTAAAATGCGTTCTGGGCGCTCGGATCGCAAGTGGACAGCGAGACACATCGCCCTTGACACCTGTGTCTGTCATGCGTCCTGCAGATGCGTCCCGCTGGCCACCTGTGATCTGATTTCGTTACTCCGGAGAAGAAGAAGATTTCCCGTTACGTCCTTGTCGGGGACGCATCAGGACGCATTAGCGTTTACACTACAGAAGATATGTGGTCAAATGCGTCCCAGACCACCTCGGCAAGTGGTTTGAGTGACCGGGTCACAAAACGTTTGGGTGGTCGTTTACACTTGTATTTAGCGCCGTCCACTTGTGGTCCGGTCACAAAAAACCCATTTTAAAACCAAGTGTAAACGGGGTCTTTGTCGTCAATTGACCCTTTAGAACAGGGCTGGACATCTTATCCGGAAGGGCCGGTGTGGGTGCAGGTCTGTGTTCCAACCAAGCAGTTACACACCTGATCCCACCAACCAACCAGTAGAGTCTTTGCTGGGGGACTTGATCAGGAGACCCAGGGGAGACCCAGGTGTGGAACTGCTTGGTTGGAACAAAAACCTGCACCCACACCGGCCCTTCTGGATAAGACTGCCCAGCCCTGCTGTAGAGTTTACCATGAAGGCTGGAACACAGACATTACTGCAGGCTCGGGGTCCTGATGGAGCAGACGGTGTCTTTAATGTTCCATAACAAAGTCCTCCCCAGTAATCTGACACCAGCACATTTCCAAGATAAACTCGGATAATAATTACTGTCTCGGTGCTGATGATGAAAACAATGTTGATAACAGTATTGATAGCTGCTGATAAGCTGATAACAGTATTGATAACTGATAAGCTGATAACAGTATTGATAGCTGCTGATAAGCTGATAACAGTATTGATAACTGCTGATAAGCTGATAACAGTATTGATAGCTGCTGATAAGCTGATAACAGTATTGATAACTGATAAGCTGATAACAGTATTGATAACTGATAAGCTGATAACAGTATTGATAGCTGCTGATAGGCTGATAACAGTATTGATAGCTGATGATAAGCTGATAACAGTATTGATAACTGATAAGCTGATAACAGTATTGATAGCTGCTGATAAGCTGATAACAGTATTGATAACTGATAAGCTGATAACAGTATTTATAGCTGCTGATAAGCTGATAACAGTATTGATAACTGATGATAAGCTGATAACAGTACTGATAGCTGGTGATAAGCTGATAACAGTATTGATAACTGATAAGCTGATAACAGTATTGATAGCTGGTGATAAGCTGATAATAGTATTGATAACTGATAAGCTGATAACAGTATTGATAGCTGCTGATAAGCTGATAACAGTATTGATACTGATGATAAGCTCATAACAGTATTGATAACTGATGATAAGCTGATAACAGTACTGATAGCTGGTGATAAGCTGATAACAGTATTGATAACTGATAAGCTGATAACAGTATTGATAGCTGGTGATAAGCTGATAACAGTATTGATAGCTGCTGATAAGCTCATAACAGCATTGATAACTGATGATAAGCTCATAACAGTATTGATAGCTGCTGATAAGCTGATAACAGTATTGATAGCTGGTGATAATGGTATTGATAGCTGCTGATAAGCTGATAACAGTATTGACAGCTGATGAGAATGTGTGTGCTGTAGGTGTTGGGCTGGCTGCTGCTGTTCTGTCCTTCTGGCTCAACATCTACTACATCGTCATCATCGCTTGGGCTATTTATTACCTTTACAACTCCTTCACTACTGTGAGTATCTACACTTCTCTTCTGACAGCCATGGAGAACGTATTGAACACAGACAGAAATGCATAGAAAACCTGCCGGATGGTGTGACTGTTCCATGCTGTACATGCGTGAGTGAAAACCTGTGAGGCATGTGTCCGGCTCTCCTCTGTGAGAGCACCTTACGTAAAGAATGCCAAACCCCTTAACTAAGTATGACATTTATTACTTCCCTTCCCACGTAATTAAAGCCGTGTACGAGGCATTGATGAATGTCTTTGGCAACGAGGCATTCACTTCTTTCAGATGAGCATGAAATCCCAATGTCCCAAACCAGTAGCTTAGACTTGGCCCCATGACAGTAGAAGGGATGAGAGCGAGCTGGCAGCGGGAGAGAAGCCATGTAAAGAGAGCTGTCTGTGGGGTTCTATTTATTTTTTATTTTCTTCTCTTTTTTCTTCTAGGATCTTCCATGGCAGTCTTGTGGTAATCCCTGGAACACCGACCGCTGCTACACCAATTACAGCATCGCTGACACCAGCAAACTCACCAGCGCCGTGGTGGAGTTCTGGGAGTAAGATGGCGGAGGGGCTGTGTCGTTTAGGAGGCAGATGGGGAGGCGGGGGGTCAGCAGATCTGATGCAGAGAGGCAGAAGATGTTTACGTTTTGTTTTTCTTTGTTTTGAGATTTTGAACGTGTGCATGGCTCCAAATGGCAAATCCAGAACAGGTTCAGGGGCTTCACATATGAAATGTTCATACGCACAATCTCACACTCGGGATTTTTTACCCCTCAGCTTTGTCTTGCAGACAGCAGCAAAGCCTGATGGTTATTTTTTATTCTTTCTAACTGACAACTATTGTTCACCTCCTGCAGCTAGCATTCAACCAGGTTTGCAAAGACACCAGCATTAGCCAGCTCATGTCCAACTTCAGGGCTTAGCCAGGCTCCATGTCTTCTCTATCAGACAAACATCTTGTTCTTCGTCTCCTCCTCTTTATGAGGCAAACATTTTATTCTTCTTCTTCTTCTTCTCTATGAGACAAACGTCTTCTTGTTCTTGTTCTTCTCTTTGAGACAAACTTCTTGTTCTTCTTCTCCATGAGACAAAGATCTTGTTCTTCTGTATGAGACAAACATTGTCTTCTTTTCTATGAGACAAACATTTTCTTCTTGTTCTTCTTCATTGAGACAAACATCTTCTTGTTCTTCTTCTTCTCTGTGAGGCAAACATCTTCTTGTTCTCTATGAGACAAACATCTTCTTCTTCTCTATGAGACAAACATCTCCTTCTTCTTCTCTATGAGACAAACATCTTCTTCTTCTCTATGAGACAAACATCTTCTTCTTCTCTGAGACAAACATCTTCTTCTTGTTCTTCTTCTCTGAGACAAACATCTTCTTGTTCTTATTCTTATGTATGAGACAAACATCTTGTTCTTCTTCTCCATGAGACAAAGATCATGTTCTTCTGTACGAGACAAACATCGTCTTCTTCTCTATGAGACAAACAGCTTGTTCTTTTCTATGAGACAAACATTTTCTTCTTGTTCTTCTTCTTTGAGACAAACATCTTCTTCTTCTCTATGAGACAAACATCTTCTTGTTCTTCTTCTCTATGAGACAAACATCTTCTTGTTCTTGTTCTTCTCTGTGAGGCAAACATCTTCTTGTTCTCTATGAGACAAACATCTTCTTGTTCTCTATGAGACAAACATCTTCTTCTTCTCTATGAGACAAACATCTCCTTCTTCTTCTCTATGAGACAAACATCTTCTTCTTCTCTATGAGACAAACATCTTCTTCTTCTCTGAGACAAACATCTTCTTCTTGTTCTTCTCTGAGACAAACATCTTCTTGTTCTTATTCTTCTCTATGAGACAAACATCTTGTTCTTCTTCTCTATGAGACAAACATCATCTTGTTCTTCTTCTGTATGAGACAAACATCTTGTTCTTCTTCTCCATGAGGCTAACATCATGTTCTTCTGTATGAGACAAACATCTTCTTGTTCTTCTTCTCTATGAGACAAACATCTTCTTGTTCTTCTTCTCTATGAGACAAACAGCTTGTTCTTTTCTATGAGACAAACATTTTCTTCTTCTTGTTCTTCTCTATGAGACAAACATCTTCTTGTTCTTCTCTATGAGACAAACATCTTCTTGTTCTTCTCTATGAGACAAACATCTCCTTCTCGTTCTTCTTCTGAGACAAACATCTTCTTGTTCTTATTCTTCTGTATGAGACAAACATCTTGTTCTTCTTCTCCATGAGGCCAACATCATCTTCTTCTGTATGAGACAAACATCGTCTTCTTCTCTATGAGACAAACATCTTCTTGTTCTTCTTCTGTATGAGACAAACATCTTCTCTATGAGACAAACATCTTCTTGTTCTTCTTCTCTATGAGACAAACATCTTCTTGTTCTTCTCTATGAGACAAACATCTTCTTCTCGCTCTTCTTCTCTGAGACAAACATCTTCTTGTTCTTATTCTTCTGTATGAGACAAACATCTTGTTCTTCTTCTCCATGAGGCAAACATCATCTTCTTCTGTATGAGACAAACATCGTCTTCTTCTCTATGAGACAAACATCTTCTTGTTCTTCTTCTCTATGAGACAAACATCTTCTTGTTCTTCTTCTCTATGAGACAAACATCTTCTTGTTCTTCTTCTCTATGAGACAAACAGCTTGTTCTTTTCTATGAGACAAACATTTTCTTCTTGTTCTTCTTCTTTGAGACAAACATCTTCTTGTTCTTCTTCTTCTCTTCTATGAGACAAACATCTTCTTGTTCTTCTTCTTCTCTATGAGACAAACATGTTCTTGTTCTTCTTCTTCTCCTCTATGAGACAAACATCTTGTTCTTCTTCTCTATGAGACAAACATCTTCTTGTTCTTCTTCTCTATGAGACAAACAGCTTGTTCTTTTCTATGAGACAAACATTTTCTTCTTGTTCTTCTTCTTTGAGACAAACATCTTCTTCTCCTCTATGAGACAAACATCTTCTTGTTCTTCTTCTCTATGAGACAAACAGCTTGTTCTTTTCTATGAGACAAACATTTTCTTCTTGCTCTTCTTCTTTGAGACAAACATCTTCTTCTCCTCTATGAAACAAACATCTTCTTGTTCTTCTTCTCTATGAGACAAACAGCTTGTTCTTTTCTATGAGACAAACATCTTCTTCTTGTTCTTCTTCTCTATGAAACAAACACGAAGCACTAAAATATTCCCTGACTGTAAGAAGAAATGTGCACTGTAAATTCTAACAACTTAAAAAAAAAAGAAAAAAAAGACAGGAAACCAATTACATTGTGAAAAGTAAGTAAATGAACTTAACGGTGTCAAGTTATGTGAAATGATTTCACATAACTTGACACCGTTAAGTTCATTTACCTACTTTTCCCAGTGTAATCCTGTTGTTTTTACGTAAACGTAACTTTTAGAATGTACAATGTGTGTGTAAGAAATGAGACCCCTGGTTCGATTTGACCTTAGTTCAGTTAACAGTCTTTGTCAAAGCTCCATCATTTAATGTGTATGTGCGTGTGTGTGTGTGTGTGTGTGTGTGTGAGGTCCAATAACATCGTTTACCTCCCTCTTCACAGGCGTAACATGCACCAGCTGACGGACGGTCTGGACAAGCCGGGGGAGATCAGGGTGCCGCTGGCCATAACGCTGGCCATTGCCTGGGTCCTCGTCTACTTCTGCATCTGGAAGGGCGTCGGCTGGACCGGCAAAGTAAGAAAAGAAGGAATAAACAGCAGACCCCGATAGAAACACACATATTGGTTTCTCTCTCTGTGCCTTTATTTTTCTAGTGATCAGCCTCTAAGTTAGCTCCCAAACTGCCCAAATCCAGTTATGAAGCCTGAGTCTGAAGGAAAGAAGAACTCCCCTCTGATCAGAAAGTCAAATTTCATATTCAGATGACATTTCTCCGACAGGACTCAGGTCTCGGTCAACCGGCTTTTCTGATTTGATTTGATTTGTTAAGTGATTTCCCCCAGCTGTTCCTCCACAACACAAGGTAATGTCTCACTGTGGGCTGGACAGGAAGTTACGTTAGTTAACTGACATACGATTACTAACCTGCACATTAACCTGCACATTAACCTACACGGCTTCTTCGTATCAGGAGACAGCATGGGGGGGGGGGGTTAGGACACGGCATGATATAAAGGAGACAGCATGGGGGGGGGTTAGGACACAGCATGATATAACAAGACAAGTATAACAGAGAAATAAAGCCATGTGGATGCTGCAGGTCTTATTTGCTGCGAGTACATGTACAGTCTGATGTACAGCCGCAGGATGTGTAGAAGTGATGGACGGGTGTAGCACAGTGGGAAACCAGTGCAGAGGAAGGAGGCAGCAGGGCTGCTTCTGAGGTCTTTCTGGGGTCATCTGGTCTGTGGAGACTGAAGGACAGTGTGTACTACTGCAGTAGTGTTAGTGTGCTACTACTGCAGTAGTGTTAGTGTAGTACTCTAGAACTATTGCAGTAGTGTTAGTGTGCTACTACTGCAGTAGTGTTAGTGTAGTACTCTAGAGTGCTCCAGAGTACTACTGCACTACCAATACTGCAGTAGTACTCGTAGTACTCCAGAGTACTACTGCAGTAGTATTAGAGTACTACTGCAATAGTGTTAGTGTGCTACTGCAGTAGTGTTAGATTACTGCTGCAGTAGTACTTTAGAATACTCCAGAGTTCTACTGCACTACCACTACTGCAGTAGTACTCCAGAGTACTATTGCAGTAGTACTCTAATACTACTGCAATAGCACACTAACACTATTGCAGTAGTACTCCAACGCTAACATTACTGCAATAGTACTGCAATAGTCTTATACTGCAGTAGTATTAGAGTACTACTACAACAGTGTTAGTGTGCTACTGCAGTAGTGTTAGAGTACTGCTGCAATAGTACTCTAGAGTACTCCAGAGTACTACTGCACCACCACTACTGCGGTAGAACTCTAACACTACTGCAGTAGTACTCTAACACTGCTCCTGAAAGGCTGAAGAACTGAGAGTCCAATGACCGGAGGTTAACTTAACCACGCCCCCTATATCCTGCCATACCACGTGCGGTCTACACACTCGGGGTGGGTTTACATGTGGTTTTCTGAGCTTGGCCAGAGGTGGAGAAGGTTACTCATACCAAGGCATCAGTCAAAACCTGGTCGTAAACTCCACTTTCAGGAGCACAGACTGTTCATCCCATTTTATCAAGCTGAGAGAAACCATTTAACACCCAGTTCAGCATGGCCACACACACACACACCTAGGGACAATTTAGTACGGTCGATTCACCTGACCTACATGTCTTTGGACCGGTCCAGTCCAGTCCAGTCCAGTCTAGTTTGGTCTTCTTCATTCTGTTCTACTGTATTGTCTCACAGTGACGTTGTGTCCTGCAGGTGGTGTACTTCTCAGCCACGTATCCCTACTTCATGCTGTTCATCCTATTCTGCCGCGGCATTTCTCTGCCGGGAGCCATCGACGGGATCCTCTTCTACATCACCCCAGATTTTGACAAACTCAAACAGTCTGAGGTAGGCCATCTCGACTCCTGTCAGCTGTATAAAGATCCAGAACCATTTGGAAAAGTTTTTGGATCTCGTTCGGGTGAGAGTGACCCCCTGCTGGCCACCGCTGCAGAAGTAAGGCCAAGCTATGGTATGATTGTATAGGTACTTATTTCTTTAGGATGTGAGTCAGTGGTGTTGTGTTGACTGTCTATGCAGAACACTGCTCTTCAGTACAGACGCCCTTCAGACATATACATGTCTTGGCACCATGCGTGTAAGAAGTGTGACTTCTGCGATGGCTGCATGTGGATCAGGTTAGTTCAGTAGGGCTTATAATGAACGGATGACAACCGAGGAGTGCATTTATTGACATTATTGAGACCAGAAGGCCTTACAGCGGCTTATCAAGACTGCCCAGACCATCACTGGGACACGACGACCAGCCAAGGAAGACGTTTACAATACAACACACAAGCTCTGTGGATGTGTTGAAGGCTGTCAGCATCATCACAGCGACCACCTGCCTAGTCTCTCGCTACCGTCCGGCAGAATCCACGACAATATAGTCTGATCCGAGACAGACGCCCCCCCCCCTGTGGCTGTATGTACACATCTGTATTTACACATCTGTATGAACACATCTGTATGTACACATCTGCCATAGCAAACTGTTTACTGAGCCAGTGCACTTTGTCCACTTTGGTTTTTTACATACTTTGTTGGTTTTTACTGCACTGTGTTCGGTATTTTCATTTTTACTTGTCTTTATCGTCTATTGAAGAATTTAGATTCTTAATTTCCAACTGTTACACTTAGTTTTTAGTACTTTACTTCTTAAGTACGCAGATTTTTTTTTGGATCCCCCCCCTTTTCTCCCCAATTGTACCCCGCCAATTATCCCACTCTTCCGAGCCATCCCAGTCGCTGCTCCACCCCCTCTACTGATCCAGGGAGGGCTGCAGACTACCACATGCCTCCTCCCATACATGTGGAGTCACCAGCCGCTTCTTTTCACCTGACAGTGAGGAGTTCACCAGGGGGACGTAGCGCGTGGGAGGATCACAATACTCCCCCCAGTTCCTCCTCCCCCCCTGAACAGGTGCCCCGACCGACCAGAGGAGGTGCTAGTGCGGCGACCAGGACACATACCCACACATCCGGCTTCCCACTCGCAGACACGGCCAATTGTGTCTGTAGGGATGGATGCCCAACCAAGCCGGAGGTAACACAGGGATTCGAACCAACGATCCCCGTGTTGGTAGGCAACGGAATAGACCACTGCACTACCCGGACACCTCCTAGTATGTAGATTTTGTATGCATTAGCTCAGGGAGGTGCAAATGCAGCTTCATTGTACGACCACAAAAGGAACTCAACTGAACTGAGACAATTGCAGTATAGGCGATCCATTTTAACTGTTCACATATTTTACAATAACAATTTCACAGACGTTTTTATCCAAAGTGATGTACATTTGAGAGGTAATTGGCTTATATAGCATAAGCAGGCTAAGCCATGGACTCTTACTGGAGACTCCGCCCAACTGGCGTTTGAAACCCCAATCTTTGGCATTCTTACCTACTGAGCTATACAGCTCTCTATATCTTTTATAGGTAGAGACTGTAAAATCTCATATCCTGATACAGTACATGGCCAAAAGTATGTGGACACCCCCTCTAATGGGTAGATTTGGCTATTTCAGCCACATCCGTTGCTGGTAGATGCATGAAATCAAGCACACAGCCATGCAATCTCCATAGACAAACATTGGCAGTATAATGGCTCGTACTGAAGAGCTCAGTGACTTTCAATGTGTCTCTGCCATAGGTTGCCACCTTTCCAACAGGTCAGTAGCTGTTTGTCTGCCTCGGTCAACTGTAACCCTGTTATTGGGAAATGGAAACGTCTGGGGCAACAACAGCTCAGCCGTGAAGCAGTATGCCACACAAGACCACAGAATGGGACCACCGAGTGCTGAAAATCGTTTGCCCTTGGTTCAAAACTCTCTACAGAGTTCCAAACTGCCTCTGGAAGTAATGTCAGCACCAAAATTGTTCATCAGGAGCTTCATGAAATGGGTTTTCATGGTTGAGCAAGGTTACACACAAGCCTAAGATCACCACGCGCAATGCCAAGCGTCGGCTGGAGTGGTGTAAAGAACACATTAATTGGACTCTGGAGCATTGGAAACGTTCTCTGGAGTGATGAATCACACTTCATTATCTGGCATTCTGATGGACTAAATCTGGGTTTGGTAGATGCCAGGAGAATGCTACCCACATACATAGTGCCAACTGTAGTTTGGTGGAGAGGGAATAATGGTGTGGGGCTGTTTTCATGGTTTGGGCTACACCCCTTAGTTCCTTTGTGTCAACAGTTTGAGGAAAGCCCTTTCCTGTTTCAGCATGACAATGCCCCCATGCACAAAGCGAGGTCCATAAAGACATGGTTTAGTTTGTTGAGTTTGGTTGGGAAGAACTTGACTGGCCAGCACAGAGCCGTGACCTCAACCCCATCCAGCACCTTTGAGATGAATTGGAAGGCCGACTGTCAGCCAGGCCTCTTCCCCAACATCGGTGCCCGACCTCACTGATGCTCTTGTGGCTGAATGGGAGTGAATCCCAGCAGCCATGTTCCAAAATCTAGTGGAAAGCCTTCCCAGAAGAATGGAGGCTTATAGCAGCAAAGGGAAGACCAACTCCATATTATTGCCCATGCTTTTGGAATTAAGAGGTTCAATAAGCACATATGGATGTGATGATCAGGTGGCCAAATGCTCTTTGCCATGTAGTGTATCTGCAAAGTACAGTGTCACAAAAGTTTTAGTTTTAGTAAACAGTATATCAACTTAAATCCATGAAAGGCACAAAAGACGTGACATTTCCGTAATGTCAACAAGTAGGGATGCGCCATTACTGACATTGGTATAAGATACTCAGGCTTACATGGAGTATTATATCAGAGATTTTACCCAAGACTAAAGTCCAATATCAAAAGTAATGGGTAACATGCCATAAATAAAAGCAAAATGATTTTATTAAGTACATTTTTGGCACATGGAAGTGTGTATTTCTTTAATGCAGGAAAAAAACGGATTCTATCTCAATCATTTTTCCCATTGGACCCCCCCCCCCTCAACTAATGGTGTAAATCTGCACTGTTCAATAAAAGTAATGGATCGGATCAGTACTTGGTATCGACTGATTCTTAAAGATTTGTACCCAGAACCCATATCAGCAGTGAACATGTGATCTGGATGCATTCCCATTCAACAGGCTCTCTATGGGCTCAGTAAGCGCGAGCTGGGTGGGCTCACCGTGGATCTAATGTTTCTTATGGCGTGGTAGACTGGTACATGTGATTAGTGGGTATACAGAATAAAAAAGAAAATACTGACAGAAGAGAATCACAACACTTTGTCATTCCATTTTATGCACTTGCGCACATGAAATTAAATGAAACATGGTTTCCCCCAGCCCACAGCAGTGCAACACAAAGACAAAAACACACATCCAAAAACTACAAGAACACATATCCAAACTAACACAGATTACTAAACTACAAAAAGAAAAAAAAGCAAAAGAGAAATCACTGTCCAGGAGAACGAACGCCAGCCAGCATGTTGTCGGAACGGCCGGTCTGCATGGGCTAGCAGCTAGCTTAGCCTGCCCCACTTCCGCATCTTGTAAGCCCGCCCTCAGTGTTGCCTCTTCGGGCACAGCTCCAGGCAGGGCCGTGGTCCCTGGGCCCGCAGGACGCAGCAGACCAAGCTCCCTCAGCTGATCCAACGCCAGCTCTCTACGACTAATGACTAAGTCAATGCTAAGGAAGTAGTATGGACTTCACCTCCTCCATTTGGTTCAGTCTGCATCTGTCTGCAGGTACAAATGAACAGAACTCCTCTCATGGTGGATGTGTATCCAACTGGAAAGTCGTGAATAAAAAAACGGGACAAAATGAGATGAGAGATGTGTAGTCGAGTCCAGGTGAGATGTGATGTGATTGGAGGAGACAGTACGTTAGCTGAATTGGCGATGAGGCATCACAGTCACATGACAGACACCTGAACTCTGGGCCCCCCGGATGTGCGAGAGTGATAAAGAGGTTTCATTTAACAAGATCATTCACCTTTTGTTTAGCAAATATCCATCACGTGTTCAACTTACGACTTTTCCTGTTCGTTATATTTGTGTGTGTCAGGTATGGCTGGACGCTGCCACTCAGATCTTTTTCTCCTATGGCCTCGGGCTGGGCTCTCTTATCGCCCTGGGCAGCTACAACACCTTTCACAACAATGTCTACAGGTAAGCTGCAGGCCAAGTTCATTTGTTACTGAGTCTGGGGCGTCCAGGTAGTGTAGCGGTCTATTCCGTTGCCTACCAACACGGGGATCACGAGTTCGAATCCCTGTGTTACCTTTGGCTTGGTCGGGCGTCCCTACAGACGAAATTGGCCGTGTCTGTGGGTGGGAAGCCGGATGTGGGTATGTGTCCTGGTTGCTGCACTAGCACCTCCTCTGGTCGGTCGGGATGCCTGTTGGGGGGAAGAGGGTGAACTAGGGGGAGTAGCGTAAGCCTCCCACGCACTACGTCCCCCTGGTGAAACTCCTCACTGTCAGGTGAAAAGAAGCGGCTGGTGACTCCACATGTATGGGAGGAGGCATGTGGTAGTCTGCAGCCCTCCCCGGATCAGCAGAGGGGGGAGCAGCTACCAGTACAGCTCGGAAGAGTGGGGTAATGGACGGGTACAATTGGGGAGGAAGGGGGGGAGCCAAAAAATGTGTTCCTGAGTCTTGCTGTGATTTTGTGATGTTTTTTCATAGTATGAGCTGAAATATGATATATGATGAATGCAGGCACAACACAAGGCATCACGTGATGCATTAAACCTTCCTACTTTAATTTGGAAATGATACTTGTAAAGATCCATTCCAATGAAAATGTTTTCCAGTCTCTTTTTTAACAGGTTTGTGAATGTAAAGTTGAGCAAAACGTTAGAACCCCTGTTGCAGTGAAAATATGACTAAGGCCCCTTGATGAACTCTCCTCCTGGTTGTCAAGACAACTAATTTTTTTCAGAAAACCAATTAGATTTGGGTAATGAATGACGTCATCTAACACCCTGTTTTGATTAAACAGTAAATGAATTGTCACCACCAGTCAGGCCTATCACAGTTGCCTAGCAACAGCAATGCAAATTAGCGAGCTTCCGAGCATTGTCAGGTGCACTGACATTGACTAGTTTCAGGTTATTTGTTGTGACCTCTGATTCACAATCTGCTGGTCTCTAAGGCGTTCACTCACTCCAGGCTCTGGCTCGTGAGTTTCTAGAGTATCTGACTTGTACATAATATAATTATAACAACAACAACAATTATAATAATAATAATTATTATTATTACAATAATCATAGTAATCCATTATCCAAGCTGCTTATCCCAACCAGGGTTGCAGGGATGCTGGAGTCTATCCCAGCAGTCATTGGGCGGCAGGCAGGGAGACACCCTAGACAGGCCACCAGGCCATCACAGGGCCGGATGGCCCGCCCACCCACCCACACACACACACACACACACACAGGGACAGAGTAGTACGGTCTAGTCACCTGACCTAGGCAGAGTTGTTCCGATACTGATACCAGTATCCGATACTGCCTAAAACGCTGGATCTGGTATCGGCGAGTATGCGAGTCTATGCACCGATCCGATTATCACGTAACTTATTAGCCCTGAAATGGGATCAACTTTAAAGTAGTTTCGCCTGGATAAAACGTCCGTTTTCCCGGAATCAATTCTTCTTCGCTGCTCCAAAACAGCAGCCTACACAGCAAGCTGCGCTGTGTTGCCGCTGGCAGGCAGCTACCGTTTTAGAGCGGCGAAGAAGAGTTGATTTCGTGTAATTTACTGTAACGCTAGCAAAATGTCAGGGATTTGGCAATATTTTACACTGCAAAGTCCCACCAGTAAAACGGCAACGTGTACAGTATGCAAGGCTTTAGTTTCGAGGGGTGGCACTAGTGTTGCCAGATTCACCACCAGCAAGCTAATAATAACAACAATAACAACAACAACAACATAGGACAAGTAGGAGTCTTGTTAGATACTCAGGGCATTTTGAGGTCAACAGAGGAGCTTATGTAGGCAACTGTCAGTCAACAGAGGCCACGCCCCCTCAACCTCCTGAGAATTGGCTGTGTTCAGAGAGAGGGGGCGCTAAAACAGTTATACCAAATCAAATGATGCTTCTGAAGCTAAAAAACAAAATGCACTCCTAACATTAATATTATTAATAATATTGTAACGATCACGGATGACTAGACTCGCTGGCCCTTGGCTAACGGGTCAGACCCTTTAGTCGACTGGTTAACGTAGTCGCCTGTGGTGCGGGAGATCCGGATTTGCATCCTGGCTGCGGCGGTTCCCGGGCTGCCCTCCAAATTCGCTACAACAACAACAACAACAATAATAATAATAACAATCCATCCATCCCTCCATTATCCGAGCCACTTATCCTGCTCTCAAGGTCGCGGGGATGCTGGAGCCTATTCCAGCAGTCATTGCGCGGCACACAATATAAACTGTCTGAATGGATTTAAATCATTGGACTGGATCTTTAAGAAAAGTAATTCTTGAAACATTTGAGCTAGGATAGTTCAGTGACGGCGATGTTTAGTGTCAGTTGTTTCTCTTTGAAACGGGTTGTTTTAGGTCGTTATATTATTTAACCTTTCCATTTCCTCTTGAATTATTTGACGTCAACTTGTTTATAATGGAACATGGAAGCAGCTGTAGTTATGAGGGCGCTGCTCGTGCTGTTTTAGTCATTATTTGAAGTTCCCTTTGAAAACAGAAATCAATCCTATTCTACAGTATTCCAGCCTGTTCTGTTCTAGAAACCATGTTGGAAATATTCCTTCAGGGGATTCGTTTGGCCTCCAGGTGGTATTAGACCTCTTACGTTTGAGTCATTGAGTTCGTCTCTCCTGTCAGTCAGTTGTAGTTTCATGCTGTCCTTGAAGAAGGACAGAGGTTTTTCCATCAGAGGTGCAGGTCAGCAGCTGTCAGTCATCTAGCTCAATTCCTGATTTGCCTCGTCGCCATTTAAAACTGACAGTCCAGTCCCACTTTGTGTGAACAGCTCAAAATAAACGTACTGGACCATTCAGACAGGCAATACTTAACGCCCCCCCCCCCAAACCATGAAGGACATGTGGGACGGGTTGATAAGGAATTGATACAGGCATAACAATGGTCGCCTCATCCCTTTGTCTCTCCACCTGCAGAGACTCTGTCATTGTCTGCTGCATCAACTCCTTCACCAGCATGTTTGCTGGCTTTGTCATCTTCTCCATTGTGGGATTCATGGCCAACGTGACAAAGAGACCCATCGCTGACGTGGCGGCCTCAGGTAATTACAATCAATGCCCAATTCAATGGGGACAAAAGGGACGTGGCAGGGGTCGCTCTGAACCGCTGACAGAAAATTACGCTGCGACAGGAGCAGCTTTGAATTGGTGTTTTTAGCCTGAAAGGGGAATTGGTTTTCTGTGATCCTGTTTTGCCATGACTAAAAAGACTACTGGTACCATGGCCAAAAATGCATTTTTTCCCTCCGAGGGCGGTAGTTTACTTGCTCTAGCTGAGTTACCAAAGGTGTACTATTCTAGATAGGATAGGAACGCTAAGAATCATTACTTAATATTCAGAAAACAATACTCAGTATTTTTAAAAACTACTGTAAATGCTATTTAGGAATCAAACTACTAATATTACTAATAGTTCAAAGTCAGTGGTCTGTGATACACTTATAATTTGGAAGAGTGTCTGAATTCTGTTCAGTATTACATTTATTTTGTGCAGCAGCGATCTTGAGTATTTGTATTTAATACAGACGTGGTGGTTTGGACCAGTTGCCCCAAGTTAGCCAAATTACCTTGGGATGATTAGACAAAGAACCATCAGAGGCAAAAAGAGAGCGAGACACAGAGACCTGGCAAGCCAAATGCTAGGGGTGGGACGAGTCACAAACCTGACGGTTCGATACGTGTGACGAGTCAGGGCTCAGGGTTTGGATTCAGTACCACACAGTGGATGCCTTGGTGCGCAGGAGACAAAACACCGCTGCAGTCGGGCGCCCAACATGTTGGCATCATCACGGCACGTATTCACACATAATGCACATGCAAAAGTTCTGGCAAAATGTTGTGCCATCTTTTCATGTTGTGTGATACAATTACTTTACTTTAACAACTACTAGAACAACCATGGGTGGTCATTTTGACCGGTTTGGATTTTCAAAGTTTAAAAACTTTATGAGAAAAAAAAGATACAGACCTGCCGCTCCCTGAATGCCCCTAAATCTGCATGTATTTGCATTAAAATCAGTTTTAGATCAATTGCACAAAAAAGTTATGATAAGATCTACCTAAAACGACCATGTGCGGTCAAAATGACTGCGCGTAATTTGCGCGTCACGTCACTATTTATGACGTGTGTTGTTCGCTCATTTCCTGCACAACGCTCAGTTCTTTTTTTCACGTTTTATGGGCCTTGTTAGTTTGTTAGAGCAGCAACATGTGTTTTCCGCTTTGTTTTTCAGGTATTATGTCCAACATGTCTGGGTACAGACGCCGTTTCAGACGCACCGTGACTACCACTGAGGCGTTGCAGGATTTACAGGCGTTGGACACCGGCGATTTTAGATTGTTTGAAAAATAGTATTACAGTTGTTAAAATTTTAATTTTGGTGTCAGTTAGTTTCATAACAGACACACTAACACATGTAATGCATTAATATCTCAACTGGGTATTTATCTTGACAGCATATAGAGTTTAAAAACCGGCGGTCATTTTGACCGCCCATGGTCGTTTTAGGTAGGAGTGAAATCCCGGTCGTTCTCACGCAATGGGGAGCGTCTCGAACCGTGAAGACCGTATCAAACGACTCAGAATTCGATCCAGTATCGTCCCACCCCTAATAAACACTAACTATACGATGACTGGTTGGGTTAAAATGTTTTATGTGTTAATATTGTTGAATACTGTCTTTAAATAAACGGTCTGTTCAGCCCTCACCGGCCATATGTACGCCAGAGGACCCTGGTTGTGGCCGAGCCTAGCTACAACGGTTTAGTGTAAAATAACCATGCAATGTTGGTACTTTGACCATTTAAATATGTAATTTTCACCTGTTTTTTTATACAAAATATTTGATCTTGCATGAGTGACTTGGCTGTCTACCTTTTTCCAGGACCGGGTTTGGCATTCTTAGCGTATCCAGAGGCGGTCACCCAGCTGCCCATCTCTCCGCTGTGGGCCATCCTCTTCTTCTCCATGCTGCTGATGTTGGGGATCGACAGTCAGGTGAAGAGACATTACAGAAACATTACTCTTACATTTTGATATTTTACAATCTTACATTCTACCACTACTACTACTACTACTACTACTACCACCACTACTTTTGGCTGCTCCCGTTAGGGGGCGCCACAGCGGATCATCCGTTTCCATCTCTTCCTGTCCTCTGCATCTTCCTCTGTCACACCAGCCACCTGCATGTCCTCCCTCACCACATCCATAAACCTCATCTTTGGCCTTCCTCTTCTCCTCTTCCCTGGCAACTCCATATTCAGCATCCTTCTCCCAGTATACCCAGCATCTCTCCTCCACACATGTCCACACCATCTCAATCTTGTCTCTCTTGCTTTGTCTCCAAACCGTCCAACCTGAGCTGTCCCTCTAATATACTCGTTCCTAATCCTGTCCTTCTTCATCACTCCCAGTGAAAATCTTATCATCTTCATCTCTGCCACCTCCAGCTCCTCCTCCTGTCTTTTCATCAGTGCCACAGTCTGAACGGACCCGTTCATTGAAACGTACTTTTATGAATCTTGTTCCGTCAGCTATTTCTGTACCATTTCTGTATTTTACAATCTTACAATACAAGAAACAAACAAGACCCCCCCCCCCATTCCAAATACCTCTGTCACACAGGCTCTGTTGGTAGGGTCATAAAACATAGTACACATCAAATTAGCTTTTACTTTTCATATTCTTACATTTTGTGTTGTCGCAGTCAGAAACAAATCACGTTGAATTCCTGGTATTTTAAATGTAAAACCAATTCAGATTCTATATTTAGGACCCATTTGATCAAGTTGATGGTAAAAACTGTACACCATAGCTTCCCGCTATAACAACGTTTTTGTTTGAATGTGCCGCACTGATGGAGAAAAGTCAGTGGTTCTTATTTTGGTTGTGAGAATGTCCAACAAGACAGAGACATAAAAATGTAAAGACGAGTTGTTTCCTTTCAGGGAGAGTTAGATCAAGTCACGTTTAAGCCAGGCAGTGTTGGGGCTCATGTGGATGGTCCGGTCTGCAGGGTAGTGTTCATGACTGGGATCATGTTAGTGTTCTCCACATGTGCTCTTGTAAGATACTGTAAGTTCAGCATAGCTTGAGGGTTCATCTTTTGATTCTGACATTGCAGAATTAACGTTTCCCACGTGTCTCTAGTTCTGCACCGTGGAGGGCTTCATCACTGCGCTGGTTGACGAGTTCCCTCGTGCTCTCCGGAACCGACGAGAGCTTTTCATCGCCGTTGTCTGTCTGATCTCCTACATCATTGGCCTGTCCAACATCACGCAGGTAAATAAACTGCCCGACTCCAGACAGGCCGAAATAATTACCTTTATAACCCCACACTGCGAAGGCACACATCCCAGTCCTGCCAGGGAGAGATGTTCGCAGATGAACATGTGACATGACGGACGGTCAGATGCCACCGTCCAGCATTACACCGCCCGGTACAAGTGACCCAGTTCCGTTTCAAACCAGTCCCTCCAGGATTTCGGGGGCTTTGTTTTTTGTTTTGTTTTGTTTTTTTGTTTTTTTTTGGGGGGGGGGGTTGTTGTGGCCTAAAATGCCTGATTACACCGAAGCCTTTTCTGAAAAAAAAAATTGCAATGCACGTTGCGATGTTTTTAGCTGTTTTGTTTTGTTTGTTTGTTTGTTTGTTTGCCATGAAATTGCAGGAGCAAGTGGAAATTGCAAAAATAGCTGCGATTTTTTTCTCCTAAAGTTCATTAAAAATCGAAGGCAACTTGTTCCAGTGAGAGTAAAACCGCACTGTTCCGAGTGTTATAAGTAACCTTACAACAACAAAAAAAGGCTCAGGGTTACAAAAATTCTAACAAAATGTGCTTTAATTGTAAATGAAGAAGTGCACCTAGGGGTATTCCACAAAGCAGCAAACAGGCCTAAAAGTTAAAGTGCACAGAACCTCACCACTAACCATGCATACTGAATCTAACCCACCTTGATTCTTTCCGCGCTTGCAGCAGATCTGGATGCAGCAGATCTGGACGCAGCAGATCTGGACGCAGCAGAACTGGACGCAGTAGATCTGGATGCAGCAGATCTGGATGCAGCAGATCTGGATGCAGCAGATCTGGACGCAGTAGATCTGGACGCAGCAGATCTGGACGCAGTAGATCTGTACGCAGCAGATCTGGACGCAGAAGATCTGGACGCAGCAGATCTGGACGCAGAAGATCTGGATGCAGTAGATCTGGATGCAGCAGATCTGGATGCAGCAGATCTTGACACAGCAGATCTGGACGCGGTAGATCTGGATGCAGCAGATCTGGATGCAGTAGATCTGGATGCAGCAGATCTTGACGCAGCAGATCTGAACAGAAGATCTGGACGCAGTAGATCTGGACGCAGTAGATCTGGATGCAGCAGATCTGGATGCAGCAGATCTTGACACGGCAGATCTGGACGCGGTAGATCTGGATGCAGCAGATCTTGACGCAGCAGATCTGGACGCAGAAGATCTGGACGCAGTAGATCTGGACGCAGTAGATCTGGATGCAGCAGATCTTGACGCAGAAGATCTGGACGCAGAAGATCTGGACGCAGTAGATCTGGATGCAGCAGATCTGGATGCAGCAGCCTGTCACGGTGATTTGTCTTGTGTTGTCCACGCCTTTCAGCCATGCGCTGGGTGTGTTTTGCGGTGGAAAAGTGTTTGTCAATCGATGATTTTCGTTTGTGTTCCACCACAACGTTGCACGTGGTGCTAAACAGTTTACCCCCGCTCTCGTGCAGAGCATCAGGGAATTGCCTCGCGATATGTGCTTCGGCTTATTGTCATGCTGGAAGACCCAGCAGCGACCTAAAGCTAGACTGGCAGCAGATTTCTTTACATTAGCCTTCAAAATGTCAACATAATCTTGTTTCTTCATGATCCCATGCACCTGAACAAGATTCCCTGTGCCTGAAGCAGCAAAACAGCCCCACAGCATTATGCCCCCACCACCATGTTTAACTCTGGCAACTGTGTTTCTAGGGTTGAAGCTCAAGTTTAGTCTCATCAGACCAAAGGACAGACTTCCAGAACTCATGCCCATGTTTCAAATGTTCACGGGCAAACTTCAGTCTGGCTCTGATGTGCCGCTGTGTGAGCAATGGAGTTTTTCTTGGACGATGACCTTGAAGCCCACCACGATGAAGACCCCTCACAACAGTCTTCCTTGAAACATCAAGTCCAGAAGAGGCCAGTTCAGCAACAATCATCTTGGCAGGGATCCAGAGATTGTTGTTGACGTCTCTGACTATTTTCCTCTCCAAAGTGCCCCAGTGAGAGGTCGTTGGTGTCCTGGATGTTTTTCCATTGCACTGGTTTTACGTTGAATATCTAATCCTCTACATAAATGTAATGATGATGATGATGATGATGATGATGATTATTGTTATTATGACCTCCACTCGCTTTCCCATTCTCTCTTCTCTGACTGGCTGCCATCTCTTCTCTAGAAACGTAGGTCAGCCAGCTCAGTGTCTTCTTTTAAATCCTATTTGAGGTGTGATTAAAAAAAAAAGGTTTTTAAATGTGTTAATTTTAGCGTGACTCTGTTCTTTATTTTTACTGCATTGCTTTTGAAGCAATTTTTTTTGGGAAATTTTGAGCCCTATGATGGCCTGGCGGCCTGTCCAGGGTGTCTCCCTACCTGCCGCCCAATGACTGCTGGGATAGGCTCCAGCATCCCCGCCACCCTGAGAGCAGGATAAGTGGTTTGGATGACGGATGGATGGATAATGGATGGTGGGATAATGGATGCTTTTGAGCACGTTTTTTATTTCTTCTGTCCATTGCTGCTTTCACACTTTGTTTATTTCATCTTTTATCGGCGCTGGTGTTTTATTGGCTGATTTGTATTAACACGTCTTTTAATTTTCTTCATTTTACTGTAAAGCACCTTGTACTCTTGTTAAGAAAGGCACTATGGAAACAAGGTTTATTATTCTTCTTTTCTGTCCTTTTTATTCTTTTCTCTCTCCTCTCCTCTCTTCTTCATCCCTCTTTCCACAGGGTGGTCTGTATGTGTTTAAGCTGTTTGACTACTACTCTGCCAGTGGAATGTGTCTTCTCTTCCTGGTGTTTTTTGAGTGCATCTCCATTTCCTGGTTCTACGGTGAGCCCTGCCCACCTCCCAAAACCCCAACCCATAATTTTTTACATTTTGAATCTGACGTGGTAGTTTGATTCTCCGGGGTCATTCTGGGTGATCTGAACACACCGAGGCTTTAGCTTTACTTTAGGTGTTCTCTGAAATCACCACACATGTTAACCAGCACCAGATCGCACACACGCTAATCGACACACATGAGAAGGACCTTGTTTTTTAGTTGTCTGTCTAAAGAATTGGTCATCACTGATTTGTTATTGTTTTTCCTTTTAAGGCGTGAACAAGTTCTACGACAACATCGCTGAGATGATCGGCTATAAACCCTGTTTGTGGTGGAAGGCTTGTTGGGTTGTCTTCACTCCTCTCATAGTGGCTGTAAGTATCTTCTTCCGTCTTTGAATTTCTTCTCTAACAGGCTGGATTCAGTCAATCACCTTATCTTGTGAGCTGGACTACATTTAGAAAACATCCCAAAGATCTTTTGAAGGACTCGCTGCTGAGAGTGGTTTCAAAAAGGTGGGCCTTTCCAAAAGGTGTCGTTCCAGTCACACCTCTGGAGGCGAATCCAATAAAGCTAAGTAGTTGTAGCTGTGCCACAAATCTTTAAACAACAATGGCAGAAGATGGGGTGTCCGGGTGGCATGGCGGTCTATTCCATAGCCTACCAACACAGGGATTGCCAGTTGGAATCCCTGTGTTACCTTTGGCTCGGTCAGGTGTCCCTACAGTCAGTTTTAATAAGGAACTTTTAGCTAGGAACTTTTAGTGCCATTTAAGAGTACTCTTAGTACTATGATGAAATACATGAAAATGGCCCCTGAATGTCTATTTTAACCCATCATAGGGTCAAAATCTTACATTCTGGGGCGTCCGGATAGTGTAGCAGTCTATTCCGTTGCTTGGTCGGGCGTCCCTACAGACACAATTGGCCGTGTCTGCGGGTGGGAAGCCAGATGTGGGTATGTGTCCTGGTTGCTGCACTAGCGCCTCCTCTGGTCAGTCGGGGCGCTTGTTCGGGGGGATCACGCGCTATGTCCCCCTGGCGAAACTCCTCACTGTCAGGTGAAAAGAAGCGGCTGGCGACTCCACATGTATCAGAGGAGACATGTGGTAGTGTGCAGCCCTCCCCGGATCAGCAGAGGGGGTGGAGCAGCGACTGGGACGGCTCGGAAGAGTGGAGTAATTGGCCGGGTACAATTGGGAATAAAAAAAAGGGGGACCCCCCCAAAAAAAAAACCAGTGGCCAACGATACAAAGCCATAAAACTTACAACACAGAGTAATTCTTATGAGCAAAGCCAACACTCGCTTGCACGTCACACACTGCATCTTTGTCACTTTTCTATGAGATGACTTTCTTTACATAATTAACTCTACTATTCACCAAAGCTGCCATTGTTGGAAGCGCTGCCATGTTACATCTCATTGTATCGGCCCCTTGGATCAATCTCTAAAGCTGTGAACATGACTTCCAAGCTTGGCCAGCCTTTGTGTAATCGCTTTCAATGAGAGGAGGGTGAGACCCAGTCTTACAGAGGATCAATACAATCGACCCTCCGGGCTGGTCCGGTTCACAAAGCCCTCTATCAGTCACCTTATGACAAGAAAAAAAATCCCTCTGCTCAAAGAACACATTGAGGTCTTTAAGATTTCAGATGGGTTTATTCAGCAGGGACTGAGAGCTCGAATCTGTAGCTCCTTTGCTGCTCCACTGCCCACCACTGACCTTTACTATAAACCCATGGTTCTCAAACTATGGTACCTCCAGTGGTATGCGTAGTGGTATGCGTGCTTCCTCTAGTGGTATCAGGAATCAGGGAAAATCAGGAACAATTTATTGTCATTTCCTTCATGTACTTGTGTACACAAAAGAAACGACATTCCGTTTCCCCCAGCCCAACAGCAGTGCGACACAAAAGACAAAAACACATGCCCCAAATTTCCCAAAAACGACACTACTAAAAAGCATACAAAAACAGAGAGAACAAACCAAAAAAAACAAAAACAAAACAACAACACACAAACAGTTAACAACACAATCCACTCAGTGCAACACAGTCCAAAAATTCCACTGTCCAGAGAACGAATGCCAGCCTGGGTGACTGTTCTGACAGCCGCACTGCGGCACATTGGTGCAGTGGTTAGTGCCGTCGCCTCACGGCAAGAAGGTCCTGGGTTCAAGCCCCTTGGGGGTCGTCCCAGGTCATCCTCTGTGTGGAGTTTGCATGTTCTCCCCGTGTCTACGTGGGTTTCCTCCGGGTGCTCCGGTTTCCTCCCACAGTCCAAACACATGTAGGTCAGGTGAATCAGCTGTACTTAATTGTCGCTAGGTGTGAGTGTGTGTGTGTGTGTGTGTGTGTGTGTGTGTTTGGGCCCTGTGATGGCCTGGCGGCCTGTCCAGGGTGTCTCCCCACCTGCCGCCCAATGACTGCTGGGATAGGCTCCAGCGTCCCCGCGACCCTGTGTAAGGACAAGCCGTTTGGATAATGAATAAATGAATGAATATGTGGCTCAGTCAACGGGAACACTTGTTGGGCATTTTCTCTCGTGTAATCAAACTGAATTTGGGAGTACAGGGACTCTCCATCAGTATTTTTGATGTGCAGCACAAAATCAACGCAATGCTGATGGAGTTGTTTGAAATCCAAGTCAAGGCAGGTGATGTTTCAGGTTTCCCCGCATTGGAGAGTTTTCTGTCTGACAGCGACCTGACCCTTGATGATGGAGTCAGGGACAACAACAGGGCACACCTCGTCTTGCTCAGACAACAGTTATAGAGAATATTTCCCAGTGACAGCCGAAGCAAACAACTGGATGAGAAACCCGTCCGTCATCGAAACCTCTGAAACGCTCGAGGACTTTGCTGTTTGTGAGCAGGAGAGTTTAACAGAATTATCTTGTGACGAAACATTGAAGTCTGCTTTCAGAAGTCAGTCGCTGCTGGACTTTGGGATACAGCAACACAACTGATACCCCATGCTTTCGGACAAGTCCATGCGCTTTCTCCATCCTTTTGCAACCACGTCTGTGCGAAAAGGCTTCTCTTCACTTGCTGCCATAAAAACAAAACACAGAAGCAGGATGGATGCCGAGCAAAACCTGAGACTGAAGCTGACCTTGACTGACCAAGACATTGCTGGACTGTGTTCACAGAGGCAGGCACACCCTTCTCATTAGGCTTATGTAAGGTGTCAGTAGTCACCAACATGCTGTCGCCCGAGTAAGAGAATAAACAGCAGTTATCGAGCTCACAAAGCCGAATCTCACAAAGGCAGAAGCCAGAAGTGACCGATCCATCCAGGAGGTTCTTACACCCCTCGGCCAGAGCCATACACTACACTGTATTTACCACTGTAAACAGGTGTTAACCACTGTAGGCCACTGTAAACTGGTAAAATAATGCGTACTTCTAGCTACAATAGTATTACATTAACCACCCGGCCTTGGAGAAAAACTATAAAGCATAGCTCTCAGTGTTTATGGTGTTCAAAATGCCGCTTTTCTTCCTCAGTTTCTTTTCCACCTCCCATTCTCATACTACACACACCCACACACACACACACACACCATTATCCATGGTTACTTGGGGTCGAGTATGACTGTCCTCCTTCTAGGGCCTTGTGGGTCATCAGGTGGGCATAGACAAGGCTGGATTAGTACCCCCAGGGGACCCTGGGCAATGAAGCTCATATCCTGCCTCCCCAGCC
The DNA here is from genome assembly GCA_022114975.2 of Lampris megalopsis. Lineage (NCBI taxonomy): Eukaryota > Metazoa > Chordata > Actinopteri > Lampriformes > Lampridae > Lampris > Lampris megalopsis. Next base: position 669,180 of record JAJHIY020001375.1, read on the forward strand.
ATTAAACCCCACCTTAATTATTTGGAGCTTCCAGTCAAGCTGGCATGTCAAATCCACCAGACCATAATCACACACCTATTGGCCAAAGGCTGAATAAGCAGTCCAGCTGAGCAGGTATGCCTATACACTTCAATAGACCAAGTACTGCCACTTCACTCACACATCACAAGACAAGGACACAATGGATTCAATTACCCCAAGGCAGCGTATGACTCTAGACTATGGCAATATTTGTGTTCATGGAAAACCACCCAAGCAGACAGCACACCAGTTATTACTGACACACTGTGATGTGACTGACTAGGACTGGGCTTACAACAATACCATCCTAAGGTAATCACACAGCACAGCTGAACGCAGGTTTCAAAATAAGGCTCACTAAGTGAGCTAGGCAACTTCACACACAACTGCAAAAACCAGCATATAATGAACTTGACAAACTGACTCCAACACAATATAGCAGCATCACACGACCACAGTGTGAGTCTTATCTCGCTCGGTGCTGACAAAAGACCTAAACTCTCCACTGTCTGGTCATCCCCGTCTTTGTCCGTTTCTTCTCCCGTTCTTTCGTCGTTTCCCCTACCTTGTTGTACCCCTAGCTGGGACTGTGCGTCACTGCTGGAGCGGAAGACTTCCGGGCTAACGTTTTCGTTGCTAGCTAGCTGAGGCTGTGCGTCGCTGCTGGAGCTGAAGACTTCCGGGCTAACGTTTTCGTTGCTAGCTAGCTGAGGCTGTGCGTCGCTGCTGGAGCTAAAGACTTCCGGGCTAACGTTTTCGTTGCTAGCTAGCTGAGGCTGTGCGTCGCTGCTGGAGCTAAAGACTTCCGGGCTAACGTTTTCGTTGCTAGCTAGCTGAGGCTATGTGTCGCTGCTGGAGCTAAAGACTTCCGGGCTAACGTTTTCGTTGCTAGCTAGCTGAGGCTGTGTGTCGCTGCTGGAGCTAAAGACTTCCGGGCTAACGTTTTCGTTGCTAGCTAGCTGAGGCTGTGCGTCGCTGCTGGAGCTAGAGACTTCCGGGCTAACGTTTTCGCTGCTGGAGCTAAAGACTTCCGGGCTAACGTTTTCGTTGCTAGCTAGCTGATGTTGTGCGTCGCTACTGGAGCTAAAGACTTCCGGGCTAACGTTTTCGTTGCTAGCTAGCCGAGGCTGTGCGTCGCTGCTGGAGCTAAACACTTCCGGGCTAACGTTTTCGTTGCTAGCTAGCCGAGGCTGTGCGTCGCTGCTGGAGCTAAAGACTTCCGGGCTAACGTTTTCGTTGCTAGCTAGCTGATGTTGTGCGTCGCTGCTGGAGCTAAAGACTTCCGGGCTAACGTTTTCGTTGCTAGCTAGCCGAGGCTGTGGGTCGCTGCTGGAGCTAAAGACTTCCGGGCTAACGTTTTCGTTGCTAGCTAGCCGAGGCTGTGCGTCGCTGCTGGAGCTAAAGACTTCCGGGCTAACGTTTTCGTTGCTAGCTAGCCGAGGCTGTGCGTCGCTGCTGAAGCTAAAGACTTCCGGGCTAACGTTTTCGTTGCTAGCTAGCCGAGGCTGTGCGTCGCTGCTGGAGCTAAAGACTTCCGGGCTAACGTTTTCGTTGCTAGCTAGCCGAGGCTGTGCGTCGCTGCTGGAGCTAAAGACTTCCGGGCTAACGTTTTCGTTGCTAGCTAGCCGAGGCTGTGCGTCGCTGCTGGAGCTAAAGACTTCCGGGCTAACGTTTTCGTTGCTAGCTAGCCGAGGCTGTGCGTCGCTGCTGGAGCTAAAGACTTCCGGGCTAACGTTTTCGTTGCTAGCTAGCTGAGGCTGTGCGTCGCTTCTGGAGCTAAAGACTTCCGGGCTAACGTTTTCGTTGCTAGCTAGCTGGGGCTGTGCGTCGCTGCTGGAGCTAAAGACTTCCGGGCTAACGTTTTCGTTGCTAGCTAGCTGAGGCTGCGTATTGCTGCAATCGATGGTAGACGCTTCCAAGCTATCGTTACTACTAGCTAGCTCGACATCCTCCATCGGAATGCCCTCTTCTTCACTTTTAGCTTTTGGGGGGGGGGGACCCCTAGTTATTAGCGGGACATTTTTCATTTTGGCCGCTTCTTTCACTTCCTTTTCCCTTCCTTTCTTTCTTTTGGCAGCCCCGCGGGGCTTTTGGTTAACGCCGCCCATTTTCTGCTGCTTGGCAGTTGTTCCCGCCCACTTCTCACTGATACAACCTGACTGATAGTGGGTCAGGTAAACATTAATTTCACCGTTTTTAACTTGGACTTGGCTTAAGAAAAACTGATCTTGAATCTGTGCAGTGTAAGCCACCTGCTCTCTATGCCCACCCACCTTGAGCGTTAGCCAGTCTATACAGTGTACTGCCGCTTGCTGACCTGGCACCACCTGCCCAGCCATCTCACCAATATAATAATCACTCATGAGAGTTAATTTTCTTGGAAACAGCTTTTATTTCATTCTGATTGGATAATTATCAAGAGAATGGGTCAAGCTTTCTGTCATATATCTGTGCAGCCCGACATAAAAAAAACGCATACCCCCCCCCCCTATTGAGGAGGGCCTTTTTATGCTTTGGGGCCAATGGTAGATGCGGTGTAGGGCGTAGAGGCGGATCCTGGAGCCGCATATTTGGGGCAATGTGGGCCAGGGTGTGAAGAAGTGGTTGAGGACGTGATTTGGACCCCTTTCTGAGTCTGCACTTGTTTTCAGCAGCACGGCGTAGCGCCCAGCACCCTGACGGACAGCCGGCCTCCAGGCCTCCCTGCTTTTCGCTGCCTGTTTCCAGGTGTTAAGGTCGATGCCAAACACAATAACCTGTAGTCTGAAGCAGCGCTTTAATCATCCTGATTTTATCATGATCATATTTGTGCCATGTTAATCGTGTGCTTGAAATCGATTTTTTTGAAGTCGCCTGCAGCACAAACTTTTCTTTTTCCCACAGAACTGTCTGGAACCAGAAAACTCCCAACTCCTTTTTATCAATGGTGAAATGATCAGTAAATGAATAAGTGATCAATCATGCTCTCTCTCTCTCTCTCTCTCTCTCTCTCTCTCTCTCTCTCTCTCTCTCTCTCTCTCGTGTGTGTGTGTGTGTGTGTGTGTGTGTGTGTGTAGGGTGTGTTCCTGTTCAGCGCAGTACAAATGGTGCCTCTCACCATGGGCGACTATGTGTTTCCAGCCTGGGGCCAGGGTGTCGGCTGGTTCATGGCCCTCTCCTCCATGGTCCTTATTCCCGGCTACATGGGCTACATGTTCCTCACACTCAAGGGCACGTACAAAGAGGTAAAACCAACGACCCGTCTGTCACCTGTACCTAACGTTTTCACCGTTTAAATTAAAACCGTCCTGTCCCGTCCTGATAACATCACAGCACTTCATTCTGTTTTCTCTGTATCTATCTATCTATCTATCTATCTATCTATCTATCTATCTATCTATCTATCTATCTATCTATCTATCTCTTCCTTGTGTGTATTTATTGACATTGTCATGAATAATCTCTGTCAGTGAACAGAATTCACACTTTGCCCTGGCTATTAAGATGCTCATTGTAATACAGTGCACTTTTATTCGATGCAAAAGCCAAAACGGGGCATCCAGGTAGTGTAGTGGTCTATTCTATTGGCTACCAACATGGGGCTCGCCAGTTCGAATCCCTGTGTTACCTCCGGCTTGGTCGGCGTCCCTACAGACACAATTGGTCGTGTCTGTGGGTGGGAAGCCGGATGTGGGTATGTGCCTTGGTCGCTGCACTAGCGCCTCCTCTGGTCGGTCAGGGCGCCAGTTTGGGGGGGGAGGGGGAACTGGGAGGGAACAGTGTGATCCTCCCACGCGCTACGTCCCCCTGGTGAAACTCCTCACTGTCAGGTGAAAAGAAGCGGCTGGCGACGCCACATGTATGGGAGGAGGCATGTGGTAGTCTGCAGCCCTCCCCGGACTGGCGGAGGGGGTGGAGCAGAGACCGGGAAGGCTCGGGAAGAGTGGGGTAATTGGACAGGTACAACTGGGGAGAAAAGGGGGGGGGGAAGCCAAAGGAAAAAAATCCGAAAGGCAGTACTGTTTATAGATCAGGTGCTTTTGTTATTTGTCAGACTCATTAGTGAACGTCGTAGCGAGGGGAGGATGTGGCATGGAGCATAAAGGTGATAAAAGGAGTAGTATGAAGAAACACGCCAGCTGCCTCTCCTGGTAACACACTGAGTAAACACTAAACACAAACGACAGCCTCAATAAATTACACTGATTAGTATTCAGATGGATGAATGGCACGAGGTATTTATTGATCCAGTGCTCTTAATCAATAGCTGCCGTCAGCAGTGAGCCGCTGTCTTCTATGATGGAATGAATAACAGCCTCACACCTGTACGCTACTTGGCACCGCATATGTTGGCTGACGATTGGCGGGCTGGTCCTCGGGGCTGTAATTGCTGAGGCGATGAGCAGATGACAGACGCTTCAGCAGCAGCCGATGGCTGATTGTCTTAATTGTAGCAATCAGCCAACTGATTGGAGCTCAGCACCGAGGCAGACACACGCCACAGGCACTCCTGCGGAGCCCAGCGGTCCAAACTTACTGCAGCTGGGTTTCAGAACACAAGACACACTTTTTTCAAGTTCAGGTCCTGTTTTCTACATTTTAGCTAGGGATATACCGACACTGCTGACACCGACTCTTAGTGCGCATCTTCAAGTATCGGCCAATACCGAGTACCGATCTGATCCCTTGCTTTTACTGAACAATGCAGATTCGGTCCAATAGTTTGGGGTCAATGGGTAAAATAACTGAGTTAGAATCAGTTTTTTTCCCCCACCATCAAAGAAATACAGACTTCCATGTGCCAACAATGCAGCAAATACAATCATGTTGCCTTTATTTAAGACATGTTACTCACAGCTTTTGGTATCGCATTTTATTCTTGGATAAGTATGTAGGAGTGGTGCAGGATATGTATGAGGGCAGTGTGACAGTGGTGAGGTGTGTGGTTGGAATGACAGATGGGTTCAAGGTGGAGGTGGGATTACATCAAGGATCGGCTCTGAGCCCTTTCTTGTTTGCAGTGGTGATGGACAGGTTGACGGACAAGATCAGGCAGGAGTCTCCATGGACCATGATGTTTGCGGATGACATTGTGATCTGTAGCGAGAGTAGGGTGCAGGTGGAGGAGAGCCTGGAGAGGTGGAGGTATGCACTAGAGAGAAGAGGAATGAAAGTCAGTAGGAGCAAGACAGAATACCTATGTGTGAATGAGAGGGAGGACAGTGGAATGGTGAGGATGCAAGGAGTGGAGGTGACGGAGGTGTATGAGTTTAAATACTTGGGGTCAACTGTCCAAAGTAACGGGGAGTGCAGAAGAGAGGTGAAGAAGAGAGTGCAGGCAGGGTGGAGTGGGTGGAGAAGAGTGTCAGGAGTGATGTGTGACAGAAGGGTACCAGCAAGAGTTAAAGGGAAGGTTTACAAGATGGTAGTGAGACCAGCTATGTTATATGGTTTGGAGACAGTGGCACTGATGAAAAGACAGGAGGAGCAGCTGGAGGTGGCAGAGATGAAGATGATAAGATTTTCACTGGGAGTGATGAAGAAGGACAGGATTAGGAACGAGTATATTAGAGGGACAGCTCAGGTTGGACGGTTTGGAGACAAAGCAAGAGAGACAAGATGGAGATGGTTTGGACGTGTGTGGAGGAGAGATGCTGGGTATACTGGGAGAAGGATGCTGAATATGGAGCTGCCAGGGAAGAGGAGAAGAGGAAGGCCAAAGAGGAGGTTTATGGAGGTGGTGAGGGAGGACATGCAGGTGGCTGGTGTGAGAGGAAGATGCAGAGGACAGGAAGAGATGGAAACGGATGATCCGCGGTGGCGCCCCCTAACGGGAGCAGCTGAAAGTAGTAGTATTAGTAGTAGTAGTAGTAGTAGTAGTAGTAGTAGATTTTATTCTCAGGTAAAATCTCTGATACCGATACTCCATTTTAGCCGGGTATCAACCCGATAAGGTTGGATTTGGCTGTTTGGTGATGCTTGTGACAGTTTGTGACGGTCTGTGTCATGTCCCTCGACAGCGTTTGAGGACAATGCTCAAGCCAGTGGGGGTGGTGAAGGCCCAGGAGAACGGCCCTGACCAGCAGATGGAGAACCAGAACCAGAATCCAGTCAACGAGGAGGCGTACATCTAGAAACTTCTGTCCATCCGTTGTTCTCTCTGTGTGTCTGTGTGTCTGTGTGTCTGTCCGTCTGTCTGTCTGATGGGCCAGATTGGCGCCGTACGCACGGAAAAACACGTAATCAAGGTTGGGAACGACCACCAGACTTCAACGTCTGCTTTTATTCACCTACCTCCTGGGGACACACGAGAACAACCTGATTACGCCGTCACTTTTAGAGGTTTTTCTCTTGTTCATTTGTATAATACAGAGTTTAAAAAAATTACGAGGAAAGACAAACTATCTGGCGATGTTGTTGTGGTAGTTTGTATTTCATTATGCAAAAAAATGTTAGTCTTTCTAGAAAAGGAAATGTGACCTAGAAGATTACTGTATTTTGGATTTTTAATTTAAATTTGGAGGCCCGGTGTGATTCAACCGTATTGTGCTAATTTAAAGATATTTACAAGTAAATAATCTATTAAAATATTACTCTTCAAAGAAAAATATAGATAAAATTCAGTTTGCTTGTACGTTGAAGAAATGCATTGAACTGAATGCGATGCTGTTGGTGAATGAAAATTATAAAGGTAAAATTGAATTTTGACCAATGTGAAGCAGACTAAATGGGAATGTGCAACGGGCAAGGCCAAATCTCCTTGTATATGTAAAATATTCTTTAGCCAGACAGTCTGCAGTTAACCAATAATGTTTACCACCCGGTTCTGGGGCCACCTTTGAGAAGCACAAGACCAGTATGGATTTTGAACCATCCAGTCCTTTTTGTTGGTTTTGGTTTTTTTTTGTTGGCATGATTGAGTACCGGTGACAAAAGCAAAAGTAACCTGCGTAGTATGAATATCAGGAGACTGTTAAATTGTTTCTTTGTTTTCTAAAGAACGATAACTTTGTATGTTGTGTGAATCCCTTTTTAGGGTCATTCTTGAGGTGTTTCTGTGGGAGGGTGAGAAGGACCAAAATTATCTTTTCATGTCCAAAAGAGAAAACAAGACCTGCTGACTAAATATCGAAAAATCAAACATTCCCATTGTCTCACTGTAGATCAACAGGGTACTAAAGACCAGCCTATTAGCACCAGATCAAGTCATAAGCTAGCACGGCTAACAGAATTATTTAGCTTTACAGTAGCCATGAGGCCCGTTTCCACCACCCTGGTGCCAGTGCCTAATCTAGAACCGGTTCCGCGCTTTTCCACCAAAAAAAGACTGGTGCTGGTGCTGGTGCTTTTGGCACCAGCATGGCACCACAAAAATCCTGGACCAGAAGTTGGAACCTGACATCAGTGGGTATGGGAGGGGCTACCACAAGAAATTCGCTGCACCTTAACTCTTGGCGCATGTCTATTGATGTTTAGTTTTGCAGTAAAAATAAGAAACTCGCCACCATTTTGGGGAAACATGAGTGAAAGCAGAGTGACTTTAAAAGTAACTTTATAAAAAGCAAGTCAAGCAAATGCATTCTGTCCGCCATGACTTTTCTACCTATGGAAATTACCCCAACTTCCGCTCCGTAACCTTTAGTTCGGTTCTCAAACCTGTCGAAATGCGGGCCGGTTTTCAAAAGGCACCAAGGGAGAACTGGTTCCGCACCGGCACCGTTCTGGTGGAAGAGGCCAGTGTCAGTACCTCTATTTAGCATACATTACTGTTACGTTTTTTTCTTCTGAGGAATTAAATTTGTTTTTTGTGTCATTCCACTTGGTTGAAGTGTCTTCAAAATGTTCAGTATTCTAGAAAGCTGGCATCGGCTGCGTTCTTGCAGTATGAAGGCAGGAGACAGGATGGCTGTTAAGACGGAGGACTGCTATGTTAGCCAACGCTCTTGTCGCTGGAGTGCATTTACCTTCCTTCATATTTAGAGACCCGCTCCTCAGGAACAAAGGTGGAAGTGACCAAATTCCCTCAAAGACTATACACTGGAAAAAAACAAACAAACGATGCTATTTTTTTAAATGGCAGCAATTTCCCTTACTTTGTAAATTCAACATATCTGAAACAGCAGAAACTTGAAATGTAGAATATTTCGCAGAATGCTAAAATTAAATGATGAAAAGAGCAACATCCTCACTTATTCTCCCAAGTAGTTTTTTCCCCTCTTGCTAGCATGGTTTCTTTCAGTGTATAAGAACTGTGAAGGCATTTAGTCAGCCCCTTGTTAGAAGCCATAGTGTGTTTCTGTCCCTTTGCACGTGCAAGTCTCCGGTGTCCGATAAGGAGAGAGGACGCTGCTAAACCAGAAGACATCGCTGTCGCAGTAAAGCCGCTCGCTCCTCTGGCAGCCAAATGCTATATACTGTATAGGCAAACACCACTGAAACGCCTCCTTTTCCTTTGTTAAAGGAAAACCTACTATTACATATCAACTTGTTCGGCAATATAAACAGAGTTTAATACAAATGCTGATTTTGTGCTGTAGGCCATTCAACGCCACAGATAAAACTACACTACTATGAAAACGACACACATAGTTTGCTTCTGTGGCAGCTACACGTGATAGAGATCAGGTTTAATTAGTTTAATTTGTTTTTGTAAAGACATATGAATTAAAATGTGCAATGACAAAGGGTTCCAGAAGTTTGTATAAATTTACCATATTTCAGTTTTCTCTCTTGGATGATGTTGAACTGGACTGTGATACATGTTCCTGTGACTGTCCGTACACCCTGACGTTTTTTGTCTTGATGTTGAAAAGAATCTGATATTATTTACTGTTTTCTGCAATAATATGATTATCTCAGACAACTAAAGCACATATCTTTCTCAAATGTAAAAAAAAAATTACAATAACAGTAATAGAGTAATAATAATGATAATTATAATGTAATAGAAACACTGTCTAGTAAGAAAATATTGTTTTATATATTTCTAACTGTTTCATGGGCCTAATGTAAAATATTATATGTAAAAAAAATATAATAAATGTCTTTAGATGGTGTTATATGAAAAAGCATGATTGCCATATATGTTATCTGCAAAAATAAATAAAGATCTATAGATAATAATGATTTTTAATGTCTTTCCATTGGAACAGACTTCCAGCCACATTATTTGGAAAATAGCGTCTATTCCAGCGAGAAATACAAACACGTTATTTGAATGTTTATAACAGTATTTCTGACTACATGAAAAAATGTGCAGTGTGAAGTATGATCACGCCAGTACTACTTATATTAGTACAGAATACTGCAACTGATATCACCAAGCTTGATTTAAGAGCCAATTCTTACTTATTGTCCCTTGTCTCTGATTCTGTTTGTGATATTCATGGACAGGATCTCAAGAGGCAGCCAAGGTGGGGAGTGTGTCCGTTTTGGGAACCTCAGAATTGCATCTCTGCTCTTCGCAGATGATGTGGTTTTGTTGGCTTCATCAGAACGCGACCTCCAGAGCACACTGGGGTGGTTTGCAGCTGAGTGTGAAATGTCCGGTATGAGAGTCAGCACCTCCAAGTCTGAGGCCATGGTTCTCTACCGGATTATGGTGGATTGCTCCCTCCGGGTTGGGGATGAGTTGTTGCCTCAAGTGAAGGAGCTCAAGTATATCGGGGTCTTGTTCACGAGTGAGGGTAGGATGGAGCGGGAGATTGACAGGTGGATTGGTGCAGCATCAGCAGTAATGCGGATGTTGTACCGGACCATTGTGGTGAAGAGGGAGCTGAGCCGGAAGGCAAAGCTCTCAATTTACCAGCCAGTTTTGGTTCCAACCCTCACCTATGGTCATGAGCTTTGGGTGGTGACTGAAAGGGTGAGATCGTGGATACAAGCGGCTGAAATGAGTTTCCTCCGTAGGGTGTCTGGGCTCAGCCTTAGAGATAGGTTGAGGAGCTCGGACATCCGGAGGGAGCTCAGAGTAGAGCCGCTGCTCCTTCACGTTGAAAGGAGCCAGTTGAGGTGGTTTGGGCATCTGATTAGGATGCCTCCTGGACACCTTCCTTTGGAGGTTTTCCGGGCACGGCCAACTGGGTGGAGACCCCGGGGTAGACCCAGAACTCGCTGGAGGGACTACATGTCCAATCTGACCTGGGAATGCCTTGGGATCCTGCAGGAGGAGCTGGAGGGCGTTGCTGGGGTGAAGGATGTCTGGAGCGCCCTACTTAGCTTGCTGCCACTGCGACCCCACCCCGGAGAAGCGGCTGAAGATGAATGAATGAATGAATTCTTACTTATTGTGTGCTTCAGATTCACAGCAATAATATTTTAAAGCAATAAAGGAGTTCTTAAACGAGTGTAAATAAACCTGCAATCAACTGTTTCACTACCAGAGATGTTTCCCTGTTATCGAATCATCCACTTTCTGGTAAAATGGCATTCGGAACAGGACGATGGATCCCATGTCTGCAGTTATGTCTGCACATAGAAACACTGCAGTGAGACTGGGCTGCTGCCCATAAAAAAAAAATGTCATGCAGCTGTTAATCCACATTCATCACAACTTCACCAAACCTTTGAAAGACTACACAGACACACCAATGAAACCCAAAATGAGGACAGTTTCCAATGGTTTTAATGAAAAATGCCTGAAGAAAAACAAATCTAGCATGACAAAAGAAAGGGGGAAGGGAGCAAATAAAGCAAAACATCCCATTTTCTGGATTGCATGCCTCTCTAATAACCACAAAGAAGTCATTTTCAAATGCCAATTAAACTGCTTTAGTCGTTAAGGCATTATGGCTCTTCACTGTCACACTAATGGAAAGGAGGGCTACCATGCAAAGTGCATGCAGAGCAGCGATTTTATTTCCTCTCGCACACACAAACGCGCAAGCAACACACATAACGAGACAGTCAATGACCTGCAATGAACTCAGCTTGCTTCTTTTAAATGTCATTCATTACTCAGCAATGATTCTTAAAACAACTCTGGAATAAGAATTATTCAATTGAAGCTTGTCCAGGTATAAGCAAACCCAAACATCACTCACAGAGCAAAGCAATGCATGGACATGTCGCTGTCTTACCTCAAACACAGACGTGAAGCATGGTGCAAAAAAAGCCATGCGAACAAGATTAGCTCTAAACACGCAGTGAGCAACCCTTTAGTTCAAATCCATGATTTTTCTCCATTAATAAGTGCTTATTTTATCCATGTGAAAGGTGGAGGTGATGTGGTGGTGTTGGACAGACAGTCAGTCTTCCAGTAGAACAATGGTGTGATATAATGGATGTAGGAGACAGAGAGAAACAGACCTGTTGACTCTGAAGTTCTGGGACTACAAACAAGGTGTACCAGGACTACAAACCAGGTGTAGCAGGACTACAAACCAGGTGTAGCAGGACTACAAACCAGGTGTAGCAGGACTACAAACAAGATGTAGCAGGACTACAAACCAGGTGTAGCAGGACTACAAACAAGATGTAGCAGGACTACAAACCAGGTGTAGCAGGGCTACAAACCAGGTGTAGCAGGACTACAAACCAGGTGTAGCAGGACTACAAGCAAGATGTAGCAGGATTACAAACAAGGTGTAGCAGCCATTGTGGCTGGTGTGCTGCCAGCTCAGCAGTAAACAGTTCCACCCTTGTAAACATGGATCCTGGGACCAAAGCTAACACACACAGTCTGATGTATTTTAAAGAGGAGTGGACAATAACGAAGTACATTTACTTGAGTACTGTACTTAAGTATATTTTTCAAGTATCTGTACTTTACTTGAGTATTATTTTTTTTAAACTTGTGACTTTTACTCCATTACATTTGAAAGACAAATATTGTACTTTTGACTCCACTACATTTCTATGAAGGTTCCCGTTACCCTGTGCTCACACCGGCGCGACTTTGTCGCTGTACGTCACCAAGTTGTCGCTGGCTGCAGCTTGTCACTGTGGCTTGCTGCAGCCAGCTTGTGGGTGTTGCTAACAGTCTTGAGGAAGTGGGCTACAAATGTATTGACAAGAGATGCATCAAGTTTCTAAAAAAAGGCAGACATATCTACCGTCACAACCTGAACCTCTCTGAGCAGGATCAAGGGGATGCCGCAGTGATACTGAATGCGTTGGAAAATTATTTCAAACCTGCGAAGAAGGTGATATAGGAAAGGTACGTGTTTGGGAGCTGCAAACAGGAGGAAGGCGAATCCATAGACAATTTTATGACTAGACTGAGAGAAAAGGCAGTGACCTGTGAGAGCGGACAGCTAAGAGATGAGATGATTCATGACAAAATTGTACTGGGTGTTGCAAATGAGAGAACAACGTGCAGAATGTTAAGAGAAAAGGAACTCACGTTAATTACTGCTATTGAGACTGACATTAGAATGACAACAATGGAAATAGCAAGTCCACATACCCACGTGGTTCACACCGTCGCCAAAAATCCAGGCATAACCAAGTGAGGCGGAGTAAATCACCCAAATCCGTAGATGCAGAAAGTGTCAAAGTGTGTCAAAAAAGCAAAAGAAGACCTACTGATGGAAAAGTGCACTGCATGGAAAATATGGCCGAGAAGTCAGAGCAAAACAGTGAATCGGTGCAGCACAAGCTAAAGGGAAGAAATGGTTTGTAACATGAAGACTTCTCAAGCCACAACAACGTCAGTTGGACTCTGGGGCCACTTGTAATGTATAATGAGCCTCAAGGATAAGAAAAGGCTGGCACCCAATGTGTCTTACCCAGGACTCAACTGGGTAAGACGCTAAACACCAGAGGACGTCCTATACAAACTACCAAAGGCAAGAGTCTTCACCTTGGTGGATGCCAGAAATGCGTTTCTGCAATGCAAACGGGATAACGAGAGCAGTCTCGTGACCACTTTTTGGACTCCCTGGGGGAGGAAACGTTGGCTCAAGTTACCATTCGGAGTATCGATGGCACCTGAGGTGTATCAGCGAAAACAACATGAGCTTCTGGTTGGACTGAAAGGCATCGAGCCTATTGCGGGCGACATCTTGGTTGTGGGCTGAGGGGACACAGACAAAAAGGCTGAGACTGACCATGATGGGAAGAGTGGGGTAACTGGCCAGTTACAACTGGGGAGAAAAAAAAGGGGGGGAGATGTTATTAATGTACATACGTCTGTCAGGATGGTGCTGAAAAGCCAATACCTTCTAAACATACCTGTCTAGCAGGTATGTTTAGAAGGTATTGAACCAAAATAATACAAGTCACTAATAAAGCCATATTATTAGCTGTTTCTATTCTCTTCTTCTACTACTACTACTACTATTACTACTACTACTACTACTACTACTACTACTTTCAGCTGCTCCCGTTAGGGGGCGCCACAGCGGATCATCCGTTTCCATCTCTTCCTGTCCTCTACATCTTCCTCTGTCACACCAGCCACCTGCATGTCCTCCCTCACCACATCCATAAACCTCCTCTTTGGCCTTCCTCTTCTCCTCTTCCCTGGCAGCTCCACATTCAGCATCTCAGAAGCTACTCCTGTTGTGCTTGTCTTCAAAGGTTATTTTTAGTTATTGCTATTGTGTTCAGAGGTTCAAAATCTGAGAATATTGAAAACAACCTATCTGACAGATTAAATATATTTTTATTTCTTTATTAATTCCCCCAAAGAATGTGTTTTATTTCAGGTCACTACACTAGATAGGGTCAGGTACCTTGCTAAATGGCACTTTGGTGTGTATGGTGATGATACAGGAATTGAACCTGGGCACAAGACCCTCCTGCTGTATTGAATAGTGTGTGTGTGTGTGTGTGTGTGTGTGTGTGTGTGTGTGTGTGTGTGTGTGTGTGTGTGGTGCAGGCTGATGAAAAGTCTCTCTGCACAGACATACGCCTCGCTGTCCTGACAGCTCGGCTCTAGCAGAGGTAGACGCAGCTCAGTGGTCAGCTCCAGGGCGTACAACTAAAACACACATAAACACACACACACACACACACACACACACACACACTGGAATTGGTAATGTGTTTACTTTCCTGCTTGGCTGTGGCTCGCGGTGCCATGCACGCTCTCTGACCACATCACAATCACTGCACAGGCAGGGGGGCGTTGGTGTTTGTTGGTATTTGTGTCGGTGTTGGTATGTGTAGGTGTTGGTGTGTGTGTGTGTGTGTGTTGGTGTTAGTGTGTTTGTGCCTGAAGGTTGAATTTTGAGAGCCTCTCCTGTTGGCTTGTGGGAAAGACATCCAGAGAGGTTTTGCAACTGTGCAAAGACAGACAGGTGTGCCTCATTAATCTTTAAGCCAATCCCAACTTTCCCCGCCTCCAAATCAACACCCAAACCACAGGCTGACACATCTGTAGGTTTTCATGCAGAGAAGGGAAGTCACTTTTCCTCATACAGGTGTCAACATGACAATATTAGTCTGGTTCAATGACGAGACACGTGCTCTTAAGTGGGCCTGCAGGAGACTGGAACTTAAATAGTGAAAATCAAAACTGGAAGTTTTTTACCTAACTTGGCATGAGTGTTTATTGAAATACAAGCGTGCTTTATCTGCTGCAAAAACATCGATCTCTCTCTCTTAATAAATATCAATAAACATAACCCCAGATTTCTCTTTGGCACTGTATCTCAACTTACTGAACAGCAGCCGTCTATTAGCTGCTCACCATTCACGGCCCATGAGTTTCTAGACTTTTTCTGCAATAAGGTTGATGAGATCTTAAACAAAATTAGTTCTTCAACTCCGTCTACTCCTGCAGATCCTGTCTTACCAAATTCACATCTGTATACGATGAGTCACTGACAGTCCCTGTTATTATAGCTTTTGAGACTATCTCTCTTGAAACTTTGCCTCAGATCGTGTCAGCTTCTAAACCAACTGCTTGCCTACTTGATCCCTTACCAACAAAACTTTTTAAAGACCTCTGGCCTTTTCTTGGACCTACAATGCTAGACATCGTTAATTTATCTCTTACTATTGGCATTGTTCCCAGCAGTTTTAAGACAGCTGTGGTTAAACCTCTATTTAAAAAACCGCACCTTGATCCAGGGTCTCTTAATAACTATCGACCTGTCTCTAATCTTCCATTCTTCTCTAAAGTACTAGAGAGAGTTGTGTATCAACAACTGTTGACCCATATAAAAGAAAACCATCTATATGAACCTTTTCAGTCGGCTTTCAGGCCCCGTCACTCCACTGAAACTGCTCTGACCAGATTGGTAAATGATCTCTTACTGGCTATCGACTCTGATTCCACTTCTGTGCTTCTACTACTGGACCTCAGTGCAGCCTTTGACACCATTGATCACTGTATACTATTAGACAGATTAAATTGTAATTTTGGTGTCTCTGGCTTAGCTCTCTCTTGGTTTAAGTCCTACTTATCTGGAAGAACACATTGTGTTTGCTATAATAATATTACATCAAAATTCTCTGATGTTAAATATGGTGTACCTCAGGGCTCATTTCTTGACTCTCTACTTCTCTTTCTTTTATTTCACCTCTTGGCCAAATTATACGCAGTCATGGAATAAATTTCCATGCTATGCTGATGACACTCAGCTGTATGTGCCTATAAGGGCTGATGATCATACTCACATGACGAATTTAGAGGCTCGCTCGGCTGCTGAGAATAATTGGATGTCACTAAACTTTCTGCTTTTAAATTCGGATAAAACCGAGATGCTGGTCATTGGCCGTGCTAGACACAAACACCAACTTGATCAAGTAACGATAACAATCGACAACTCTGTGCTTTCACAAAGTGTGGCAGCCAAAAATCTTGATGTTACGTTTGATCCCAGCCTTTCCTTTGATAAGCACATTAAAGAAATCACCAAGACTGCCTTTTTCCACTTAAGTCCATTCCATTCCATTATCCAAACTGCTTATCCTGCTCTCAGGATCACGGGGATGCTGGAGCCTATCCCAGCAGTCATTGGGCGGCAGGCAGGGAGACACCCTGGACAGGCCGCCAGGCCATCACAGGCCATGGACAGGCCTGGCGGCCCTGGACAGGCCTGGCCAGCCTTTTTTCACTTACGTATCATAACTAAAATTCGGTCTTTTCTCTCCATGTCTGACGGAGAGACACTAATAGATGTATGTCTCATCCAGACTCGATTACTGTAATGTTCTGTTCTTAGGTCTGCCACATGCTAGTACTAGAAGTCTTCAGATGGTTCAGAATGCTGCTGCTGCTAGAATCCTAACTAAAACTAGGACATTTGACCATATTACACTAATTCTTGCCTCCCTTAATTGGCTTCCTATCCATGTTAGATCAGAACACAAGGTGCTTCTGCTGACTTATAAAACCCTAAATGGGCTTGCCCCATCCTACCTGTCTGATCTCCTTAAACCTTACATGCCACCTCGAGCTCTTCGTTCTCAAAATACAGGGCTCCTGTGTGTACCCCAAGTTAAAAAGAAGTCAGCTGGTGGCAGCAGGGCCTTTTCCTATCGGGCTCCATTGCTGTGGAATAACCTGCCTGCTGCCATCAGACAATCAGAGTCTGCTGAGTCTTTAAATCTAAACTTAAAACTCATCTTTTTGCCTTAGCTTACAATTAGTTGTCTTTAAATTGAGTGCTTCACAACCTGTACTGGATGGCGAGTCAGATTAAAGCTTTTAGATTATTAACTACTGCAAACTGTTCTCTTCTCTCGCGTCTTTTCTCTCTCTCTGAATGATGTCGTCTCCTTTCTCTTCTTGTGTGTGTGAATGGTGTGATATGTGTCTCCCCTGTGTGCACGTGTAGTCTATCCTCGTCCCAGGTCTCCATGGTGATCATGTGGCCTGGGTCCTGGGCTGTTCTGGTGGCATCTGGATGCTGCTTGGCATCCTCTTCATCATATTCTTCTTTTTTTTATAATTCCATTATAATTGTGTTATCCTCTTTCAGTGTTGTATTGTGTAAATTGTGTAAACACAACATCATGCCATGTTGTGCATCTTGGGAGAGAGATCCTCCTCTGGTGCTCTCCCTGAGCTTTCTTCCCGTTGTTCCTCCCTGTTAAAGGGTTTTAGGGAGGTGCTCCTTATCCGATGTGAGGGTCTAAGGACAGGATGTTGTGTTGCTGTGAAGCCGCCTGAGGCACATTTGTAATTTGTGATACTGAGCTACACAAATAAAACTGACTTGACTTGACATGTACGCTTTCATGCACTTGAATCTAATTTCCAACTGAGACACCCAACATTTAAAATCACCTGCTATTGAAAAATAATCAGGGAAGTAAAAATGTGATTAGCTTAGCAGCAATATTTGGCTTCAAGTTATTGATATTCGCACACACACACACACACACACACACACACACACACACACAGAATTGGAAAAATAAGTATTTGTCAAATCAGTCCCTGGATGGCCACGACTCTCCCTCAGACCAAAGCTGAACCAGAACAGTATTGAAGCTTCACCACTGTTCCGTCCTCATCTTTACAACCAGACTACTGATAGCGTATCAGCTCCCTGCAGACTGACAAACACACACACAGACACACACACACACACACACACACACACACACTTATCACGGCTTTCCATATGAGGGGATCAGCATTGTAATGAACGGTTTTGATTGCCTGCTCGATGCCCCCTGCCAAACCCTGCTTGAATTATGCACATGTGCACTTGTATGTGTGCATAGCTGAAACACACACACACGGACAGATTGCTTGCACACATTCAAGGAAACACACACACACACACACACACACACACACACACACAAATACACAAACGTGGGTGCAGCATATCGTGCAGCACATCTGCATGATCAGAGCAGGTGTCCAAGCCAAAAGGAATCATAAAACGGTCTTCAAACAGAACTGCTTATTTCAAATCAGAGCCAGCGGGACACCAAAGCAGGTTTGGATGTTTTTATTTCTTTAAATAATACCGCAGTCATCATAAAAAAGACATGTGAATATATTAATGACTAAGAAACCAAACTATACTAAAATCAACTGTGGCGAGTCTGCAACAGATCTCACTGGTCGAGAGAGAGGAGGCGGAGCTTCTGTCAGTACAGGTTTGTGAATCCGTAACTATTGGAGATCAAGGGTTAATCATAATGGCACTGACATCTCTATCTAGCTATCTATCTATCATCTGTCTGTCTATCTATCTGTCTGTCTACCTATCTGTCTGTCTATCTATCTGTCTGTCTACCTATCTATCTATCTATTAATCTGTCTGTCTATCTATCTATCTATCTATCTATCTATCTATCTATCTATCTATCTGTCTGTCTGTCTGTCTGTCTACCTGTCTGTCTGTCTGTCTGTCTATCTATCTATCATCTGTCTGTCTATCTGTCTGTCTGTCTATCTATCTACTATCTATCTGTCTGTCTGTCTGTCTGTCTGTCTGTCTGTCTGTCTATCTATCTATCATCTGTCTATCTATCTATCTGTCTGTCTACCTATCTATGTCTGTCTGTCTGTCTGTCTGTCTGTCTGTCTATCTATCTATCTATCTATCTATCTATCTATCTATCTATCTATCTATCTATCTATCTATCTGCCTGTCTGTCTGTCTGTGCAAAATATTGAAATATTAACCAAAGTGAAACAGGTAAGTTATGTATTTCTTTGTACTGTAAGTGGTAAGGAGGTGCATAAGTTTCATTAGCTCGGTTTTCCTTTTTCCTTCTTTCGTCTTGTTCCGTTTCTCAGGGGTCGCCACGGCGTATTTTTGCCCTCCGTAGCTTTCTGTCTGAGGCATCCCTCTCCCGCAGTCCACCCCTCCTCACGTCCTCCTCTATCTGGTCTCTCCATCTTTTCCTTGGTCTTCCTCTTTTTCTTTTGCCAGGTATTTCCAGGTCCAATACCGTCGTTCCTATATAGTCTATGCCTCCTCTCTGTACATGTCCAAACCATCTCAATCTTGTCTCTGTCAACTTCTCATCCATTCATCTGATCTTGAACGTAGCTCTCACTTCTTCATTTCTATTCCGGTCTTTTCTAGTCACTCCCAAGGACCAACGCAGCATGTTCATCTCTGCTACCTGTAATGTAGATTCTAGCCTCTCTCTTGTTGTCACTGCTTCCATAGCGTAGAGCATGGCGGACCTAACCACTGCCCTTGCCCTTTACCCTCAACAGCATTCTTTTGTCACAAAATACTCCAGCTACCTTTCTCCATGAATTCCACCCAGATTGTGTCTTTTTCTTGACTTCTTACCACCGCCTTCTGTCTGTACTGTCAAGCCCAAGTTTTGGAATTCGTTACTTCTGGGACATCTTCTCAATCTCAGGTCAACCCTGAACTTTCCACTTGCTTATCTATACACAGGTACTCAGTCTTTGTTCTGCGGACCTTTCATCCTCTAATCTCCAGCGCTTCTCGCCAATCTTCAAGATCTCTCTCCAACTTTTCCTTGTTTGCTAGCACGATGTCATCAGCAAACATCATGCTCCATGGTGACTCTTTCTTAAGATGTTCTGTGAGGCTGTCCATCCATATCACAAACAGAAAAGGGCTCAACGCCGATCCTTTTTTCCACATTTTAACAATTTATTAATGCACATATACATACATATGTACGTACATACATACATACATAAGCACAAAACAAATAAGACATCAAGACAGAAGGTTAATACGATTAGATATAGCATGGGTAATCAGGTATGATGATGGGATAATGGCATATCACAATAGGACCTATATGGAGCTTTAACATGAGATCTCAGTCCATGCTAGACCACAGAGATCACTTTGGAGGACCTGGGCCCCATCATCTCCAATACAGTTCAGAAAGGGATCCCAGATGTGAAAACACTTGAATGGTTTGTCCTTGAGCCAGACGCTTATAGCTTCTAAAGGGATACGTTCCATAACACTCCGGATCCAATGTGAAACCATAGCGACAGAGTCCAAAATCCACTGAAGAAGCACACATCTCCTGGCACCGAGAAGAAGCACCTTAAGCAGCTTCAGTGACGATGGGCTAAGATTTACTGCAGCTGAATGTATTCCCAGAATGGAAAGAATAGCTTCAAGGGAAATATAGTATCCATTTCTTAACATACTGTAGCGAATTCGGGGAGCAGCCCGGGAACCGTCGCCACAGCCGGGACGCGAACCCATATCTCCCACTCCGCAAGCGACAACGTTAACCAGTCAACTAAAGGGTTCGACACGTTAGTCAAGGACCAACGTGTCTACTTATCCATGCACCTTACAACACTTTGACCCAGAAGTCATTAATAGAAGTAGTACATTTAGGTACTTATTACATTTATTACAGTAATTTGGAAGTAAAGGGTTAAAATTGCTACGTTTCACCGGAGTGATTTGAAGCCTGTGTATGACCCTAAATTGCAACTCCCTGGCTTTGTTGGTAAATAAGCAACCTGAAGAGCTTAACCAGACACTGTCCCACTCATCTGATATAGACTTTCCAAAGTCTGTTTCCCAGAGAGACCTGACATGAGCTGTACAATCGTTGCTTGGGATTGACAGGGCCCTATAAAACCCCGTGACAAGTTTTCGGGTGTCAGAATTTTGTATAGCCTTCTCCACAGCTGAAAGAGAAACCATTCCACAGCTGAAGGAGAGAAACCATTAGAGTGTAACTTGACTGGGGGGGGGGGTGTAACTTGATGGCAGAGGTGATAAAATTGCATATTTACAAATATCTGTAAACGTTATTCTGAGGAAGATCGTACTTCTCTTTGAGCTTATCTGAAGACATCGGTAGTGTCATCCATCATCAAGTCACCCACAGTCTTTACGCCCTTGCCAGACCACAGAGAGAAAGCTTGGTCTATCAGACCAGAGGAAATTCTGGGTTAAAGTGGACAGGTGTAAGGAAAGCGATAAAGCCTTCTTGGTTTTCTAGTTTTCTTGTGAGTCTCCAAACATTTAGTGTGTCCAATAGGATAAAGCTGCCCTTAATATTAAGACTAACCCATTTCTTAGAGGCATATAAAATGTTATGGAGAGGAATCAGAGCCACTGGGGCAGCCTCCACAGCAAGCCAGGTAGATTTAGGGTTGTCTCTAAACCAATGCCACAGGTAACTACAGAGACACATGATTTGGTAGCGTTTAATGTCCGGCACAGCCAAACCGCCTTCCTCAAAAAGACGTTGCAGCATGCTAAGTTTCAACCGAGCCCGCTTATCTCTCCAGAGAAAGGAAGTAAAAGCGCCATGTATTGCTGAAAGGGATTTCCTTGTCAAAAGAGCCGGGATCATTTGAAAAGGGTACAACCAAGGAAGTATTCACTTTAAAAAGGTTCACTTGGGGCATCCGGGTAGTGTAGTGGTGTAATCCGTTGCCTACCAACACGGGACTCACTGGTTCGAATCCCCGTGCTTGGTTGAGAGTCTCTACAGCCACATTTGGCCGTGTCTTCAGGTGGGAAGCTGGATGTGGGCATGTGTCCTGGTCGCTGCACTAGCGCCTCCTCTGGTCAGTCGGGGGCGCCAGTTCAGGAGGGAGGGGGAACTGGGGGGCGGTAGCGTGATCCTCCCATGTGCTATGTCCCCCTGGCGAAACTCCTCACTGTCAGGTGAAAAGAAGTGGCTGGCGACTCCACATGTATTGGAGGAAGCTGAAGTAGTCTGCAGCCCTCACTGGATCAGCAGAGGGGGTGAAGCAGCGACCGGGATGGCGCAGAAGAGTGGGGTAATTGGCCAAATACAATTGGGGAGAAAAGGGGGGGGGATAAATAAATAAAAAGGTTCACTCTTCCCAGGAGAGATCGTGGCAAGGTTGTCCAGCGGGCCAGGTCTTCTCTAATCCTGCGTATTAAG
Source organism: Lampris megalopsis (assembly GCA_022114975.2). Lineage (NCBI taxonomy): Eukaryota > Metazoa > Chordata > Actinopteri > Lampriformes > Lampridae > Lampris > Lampris megalopsis. The sequence goes on from JAJHIY020001375.1 coordinate 690,924, forward strand.
GGTACAAAATTAGCTTTGTACAGGCCAGAGAGGGAAGGGGGTAATGCGTATGCCTAAGTAGACAAAACCTGATGGGGACCAATGGAAAGGGGCACAGCAGGGTGAGGACCAGGCTATATTTGGAGTCAGGGGTGTTGCCTCAGACATGGAGTAATTAATCTTGAAACCTGAGAATTGGCCAAAGGACCTAATTATCTCAACTGCTCTTGCAATAGAGGACTCAGGGTTGCTTCGATAGAATAGGACGTCGTCCACGTATAGTAAAATTTTGTGCTGCGTGGGACCCACTTCTATGCCAGTCACTAACAGGTCCCTCCTAATGGCTTCTGCCAAGGGCTCGATGGTGAGGGCGAACAGAGGGGGAGAGGCCGGGCAACCCTGTCCAGAACCGCGCCTCACTGAGAATGCAGGTGACTTCAGGCCATTTGTACCAATTGAGGCATGAGGGACAGCATATAGAAGAGATATCCATTTAATATATTTATTAAAAAGTCAAATTTTGAGAGGACCCCCAACAGGTAAGGCCACTCAATCCTGTCGAAGGCCTTCTCCACATCAAGGGAAATAACTAGAGATTTGGCCTTTAACTGTGTGCCATATTGTGTGAGGTTTAGGAGTCTCCTTACATTATTACAAAAATTACGGCCCAATATAAAACCAGTCTGATCCACTGAAATTATATCTGGGAGGATAGCTTCAGGCCTTCTGGCCGTATTTTAGCGAGTAGTTTTCGGCCAACTTCCAGCAAAGCAATTGGCCTGTAGGAGATGCAGTCGTCTGCAGGCTTGCCCTTTTTTAAAATTAAAGAGATGTTTGCGTCCATCAGTATCGGGGTCAGCCCCAAATTCAGAGGAGTGAGACAGCAAGTTGAGCAGAGGATCCATCAGCGGGCCCCGAAAAGCTGTATAAAATTCGGGGGTCAGACCGTCATGCCTCGGAGCCTTGTTATTTTGTAGATCACTGAAAGCTTTTGCGATTTCCTCATGGGTGACCGGCCTTGTTCAGCAGCTCTTTCTGTGTATCTGAGGCTTGAGGAAGAATAATAGATGAAAAAAAAATGCATCAAATCCTCTGAATGATGGCCCGATTCAGAATTGTACAGGCGTTCACAGAATTCAAGAAATGAGTTGTTAATATCATTGTTGTTGTGAATTATTTTACCAGACTTGTCTTTTACAACTGGACTAGCCTGGGAGCCAGCTTTTACCTTAACTAAATCTGCTAAATATCTACTTGACTTGTTTCCGAATTCATACATCTTATGCTTGAAAAACAGAATGGATTTCTTGGCCTCTTTAGACAAGAGAGTGTCTAGAGCTGCTGCAGTGGCTTCAATTTGAAGTCTCGGGTCCTCTGAAGGATTAAGGTTAAACTCTCCCTGCAGCTTGGTTAGTTGTTGTTCAAGAATCAGCTGTTCAGCCCTCTGCTTTTTCTTCAGATTTGCTGAGAAAGAAATATCGAAGCCATGGATAACAGCCTTAGAGGTCTCCCAGAGTAAATTAGGAGAGACGCGTGGAGTCATTCTCAGTAAGAAAATGATTAAACTGCTCTGTAAGATACTGTCTAAAATTTGGGTTTTTAAGAAGGTGATCTGGAAACTGCCACTGCCCCCTGGGGCATTGGACCCTGCTGGACATGACCAGAAACACTGGTGAGTGATCACTAATATTAATATTGCCAGTCGAACAGGAAATAATTTAGGAGGAAAAGATACTCAATTCTAGAGGACGAATTACGAACCTTTGAATAAAATGCCTACTGCCTGTCAGCAGGGTGGCGAGTCCTCCACATGTCAGTTAAATGGATATCACTGCAGCAGCCGAGTGGAGAACGACCGCGCGCCACATTAGACTGTGTTGTTTTACTGGAGCCGTGGATTTAAACAACAGCTGAAGTCACCAGCTACTACGGAGGACTCAACAATCCCCTCAGAAGACAAAGAAAACACCTTAGTGTGAAAATAAGAGGAGCGAATAGGGGGAGCATAGACATCTAGCTAGGAGACAGTCTCTCTCCATAGACTGTCCCCTTAATCATAAGACACCTGCCTGCCGTGTCAGCCTTCACTTCTCTCTCGGTCAGAGATAAGATGGTAGTGGTAAGATGCACACTGTATAAAAGCGGTGTTCTTTCTAAGACCGGTGACCCATCTGAACATGGCTGCTGCCCCTCTGACAAGGCAGTACTCACAATTCACTTACATGAACACCAGCTAAAACAAGGACTTCGCTTTTTGGGAAGAGGATGGTAAATTAGATGGTTAGAAACAAGCTGTGGTCCACAGCCTCCACACCTTGTGTGTGTGTGTGTGTGTGTGTGTGTGTGTGTGACTGTGTAATAGAGCAGGGAGCGTGGCTTCCAGCTGGAAGCAGCTCCTCTCTCCCAGTTCAGAGAGGAGGAGAGGGAGCCCCAAGCGGAGGAAACAGCCCGCCTTCTCTCCCTCTCCTCCTCTCTTGTATTCACTCCTCTTTTCTTCACTCCTGCCTCTCGTCCCCTCTCCACGGTAGGCTGACTGATTGCCATCCAGCCCCCTTTCACCCCGACTGCGGGGCTTTTTTCCATGCCACATTTATCACCAAATGTACCAGGAGAGCTTATAAGAAGCTACCCTCGTCCTCGTGGCATCTTTGTCCCTGGTTTCTGAAATTAAACTGAACTCAAGAGAACAAGGAGACACAGGAAGCACATTCACATGCAGCCTTCAACTCTGACTTACTGTCATGTTGCTGTTAAGGGGTCAGTGTGTGAACGAACGGTGGTCTGGTATTGAGATGATGGTGAACCGGTTACACCAATTTGAAAACTTAAGACCTGCCAACATTACCGGTAACGTTCAAAACCAGCAAATGAGTGAACAAAGACGTTGCGTCAGGAATCAGGAACACTTAATTTCTCATTTCACTTCATGCACTTGTGTACACGCAACGAAGTGAAATACATATCCAAGCTAACACACACACATATCCACACTAAACAAAAAATCACTGTCCAGGAGAACGAACGCCAGCCAGGATGACTGTCAGAACTGCCGGTCTGCATGGGCTAGCAGTTAGCTTAGCCTGCCCCGCTTCCACGTCCTGTCAGGCCGCCCTCGGTGTTATCAGAACTGCCGGTCTGCATGGGCTAGCAGTTAGCTTAGCCTGCCCCGCTTCCACGTCCTGTCAGACCGCCCTCGGTGCTATCAGAACTGCCGGTCTGCATGGGCTAGCAGTTAGCTTAGCCTGCCCTGCTCTCCCAGCCATCAACCGAAGACAAAACTTAGACGTGGACAAAGACACTGCATGGACGGCACTGGGTGAGGCCACCACATCTTCCCCTCTAGTTAGCACTATGTTACAGTGATTCTGCTGTTCATCCATTCAACATGCTATCAAAAAACGTGTGTTTCAATGCGTGTCAAGGTGATGAAACACAAAGGGAAGGGCACAATTCACCTACTGATGAGGAGAGACCGGACCCTGAAGACTTGTGCCAATCATCACATTACCCCTATGATGGAGCAAAAACCCAATGCCTGCAGCGACAGGGCCCGGGTATGGATCCCACTAGAAGACCTTGCTGATGAAAGGCCCGAACCTGAACTCCTGGCAATACCCATCCTCAATGCAGACAATGCTCAGAAGTTCAAGGTGAAGTTTGATGAGTGCAAAGAGGAGGTCAGAAAATATCGAGAGGGGACAGGCAGAAGTGACAGTGCAGACAAAGTGGCAGAGAAATTGGGGGAGCTTTCAATAAAAGTACACGAGACATCAGTGGAAAAGAAAGAGTAGAAAAAGGATGCGAAGGCCGAGAAGAACTGAGAACTGAAAACTTGCTTTGCTGATCCTCAATTTATCAGTTTCTCCATTTTTTAGACAATAGACATTTTTATACAATAGACTATAAAGGAACACAATCTGGATACTTACATACTGTTTTGTTCTACAAGTCCTCCAACACATACGACCACATAGGTCGTATATCCTCTAATATGACCCACAGGAGTGTTTCCTAAATTAGCGCCCCTACCGGCAACAGGAGATATGGCACAGATACTCTTCGCCTCTGTGCCCTGTGGGTTTTTATCTACTTGTCGACATCCTTTAAACAACGCCTTATAGACAGGCTAATAAAGCCAAGTAGTCAGCAAAATGGGGTTAAAGACAATTTGAGAGTAACAGAATATGTAGTCAGTGCGTTTTTGTGTTGTTTCACCGTCTAGTATAGTAACTAAGATTGCTATTGGCAGTACGACCGCTAGAGGTCGCTTAACTTTAAAACGTAACTATAGGTCGTAATAAGCTGCTTGTACAAACGATCTATGGGGTCGTTTTTTGGTGGAGGACAGTCTCGTTTTGTTTTAGGTATCTTTTTTTGGGGTGCCATTTTGCTTCGAGATCACAAGCCCTTGTAGCCACTGGGGCTAAAAAAAAAGATAAATAGGCAGTTTATGAGGAAAAGAGCCCTTTCCCTCCAACTTCCCTCCTTTCTGTTTTTTTGCACTGCAGAGTGCTCTCGTCATTTGCTGCTAACTTCATATTGCTTTTGACAAACTGTGAAATGAGGCTTGTGATAGTGGTCATTCCTACATCAGGCTGATTTTTTTCCTTTTTTTTGGGTGCAAAGTTGATAAGAATTAAGGATTAGGGAGCCTGCTTGTTCGTGGCACAGGAACAGGGAAAAGGCGGTACTGAGGCGCATGACTCCTAGCATGCTTCTTAACGGGCCTTCGTCCCCTTGTCCTCGCCTCCACTGTTAGGTCAAGCAAGTAAGAAGACAGTTGATGCTTTGTAGGAATTTTCTCTTCCCAGGTTGCTTCCTTGCTTTTCTGTGATGAAGAAACGGACTAGAAGAGAAAGCTGCTGCAGATATTTGATATGCAACAAGTGCATGTTGTTGTTTACACTTTCCACTAGCATCTATCTGCCTTAGTTGATGGGATGCACTCAATACATTACTCAATATTTTCAAGTTTTTTCTTTTTTATCTCTCACTCTGAGACCTCTTTGAATTGTCACATTAAATCCAAAGTCAACAGCTTATCACAGTTGGGTGTACCCTGGCCGGAGCCCACAGGAACATTCTAGATAGCATTGTTTTAGATTCATGACATTCCCTCAGATTTAAAGCATGTAGTTTATGTATGATGGAGGAGTGACAATGGCATATCAGATCTGTGTGCTCACTACCCTAGCCTTCCTTCCCACTAACTGAATTTTTACCCTCAACCTCAAAATTGCATTTAAGGGGCGTCCGGGTGGCGTGGCAGTCTATCCTGTGTTACCTCCAGCTTGGTCGGGCGTCCCTACAGACACAATTGGCCGTGTCTGCAGGTAGGAAGCCGGATGTGGGTATGTGTCCTGATCGCTGTACTAGCGCCTCCTCCTATGGTCGGTCGGGGTGCCTGTTTGGGGGGGGGAATGGGGGGAATAGCGGGATCCTCCCACGCGCTACATCCCCCTGGTGAAACTCCTCACTGTCAGATGAAATGAAGTGGCTGGCGATCCCACATGTATTGGAGGAGCCAATTAGGGAGAAAAGGGGGGGGGTTGCATTTAAGTGCCAGCGCATCTGTAGTATGTACAAACCCCAATTCCAGTGAAGTCTGGACGTTGTGTAAAACGTGAATAAAAACAGAATACAATGATTTGCAAATCCTTTTCGACCTATATTCAGTTGAATACACTACAAAGACAAGATATTTAATGTTCAAACTGATAAACTTTATTGTTTTTTGCAAATATTCACTCATTTTGAATTTGATGCCTGTAACACGCTCCAAAGAAGCTGGGACAGGGGCAACAAAAGAATGGGAAAGTTGAGGAATGCTCAAAAACCCCCTGTTGGGAACATTCCACAGGTGAACAGGTTAACTGGAAACAGGTGAGTGTCATGATTGGGTACAAAAGGAGCATCCCCGAAAGGTTCAGTCGTTCACAAGCAAGGATGGGTCGAGGGTCCCCACTTTGTGAACAACTGTGTGAGCAAATAGTCCAACAGTTTAAGAACAACGCTTCTCAACGTACAACTGCAAGGAATTTAGGGATTTCATCATCTCCAGTCCATAATATCATCACAAGATTCAGAGAATCCAGAGAAATCTCTGCACGTAAGCGGCAAGGCCGAAAACCAACACTGAATGCCCGTGACCTTCGACCCCTCAGGCGGCACTGCATTAAAAACCCACATCATTGTGTAAAGGATATTACCACGTGGGCTCAGGAGCACTTGGGAAAACCATCGTCAGTTAACACAGTTGGTCGCTACATCTACAAGTGCAGGTTAAAACTCTACCATGCAAAGCCAAAGCCAGATATCAACACCACCCAGAAACACCACCGGCTTCTCTGGCCCGAGCTCATCTGAGATGGACTGACGCAAAGTGGACAAGTGTGCTGTGGTCTGACGAGTCCACATCTCACATTTTTTTTGGACATCATGGACGTCGTGTCCTCCGGGCTAAAGAGGAAAAGGACCATCCAGATTGTTATCAGTGCAAAGTCCAAAAGCCAGCATGTGTGATGGTATGGGGGGGTGTTAGTGCCCATGGCATCATGGGTAACTTGCACATCTGTGAAGGCACCATTAATGCTGAAAGGTACATACAGGTTTTGGAGCAACATATGCTGCCATCCAAGCGACGTCTTTTTCAGGGACGTCCCTGCTTATTTCAGCAAGACAATGCCAAGCCACATTCTGCAGGTGGTCCACCAGCGGGGCTTCGTAGTAAAAGAGTGCGGGTACTGGACGGGCCTGCCTGCAGTCCAGACCTGTCTCACATTGAACATGTGTGGCGCATTATGAAGCGCAAAATACGACAACGGAGACCCCGGACTGTTGAGCAACTGAAGTCGTACATCAAGCAAGAATGGGAAAGAATTCCACCTACAAAGCTTCAACAAGTAGTGTCCTCAGTTCCCAAACGCTTATTGAGTGTTGTTAAAAGGAAAGGTGGTGTAACACAGTGGGGAACATGCCCCTGTCCCAGCTTCTTTGGAACGTGTTGCAGGCATCAAATTCACAATGAGTGAATATTTGCACAAAAACAATAAAGTTTATCAGTTTGAACATTAAATATCTTGTCTTTGTAGTGTATTCAACTGAATATAGGTGGAAAAGGATTTGCAAATCATTGTATTCTGTTCTTATTCACGTTTTACACAACGTCCCACTTCACTGGAATTGGGGTTTGTACGTGGATGAAATGTTCCTTTTCGTTTGCTCTCAAATGGTCTGAAATGTTTCCACCTTACAATAACATCTGAACGATCAAATAAAATGAGTGTTTCATCAAGCAGTTAGGTAACGTTTGACAAAAATGTCTAATTGGACAGACTCTTAGACAAAGCAGCGCCGTAACATTACAGGGAATAAGACATTAGCTGGCAGGACTGACCCCGGCGTCGTCATCAGCCATTTCCAGACACTCCAGTCACTTTGTGGTAAGGACTGGCAAACAACAACACCGGACTTTAGCGGCATTGGAGGTGGTTTGTAAATAGTCACTCATCCATTATCCAAGCCGCTTCTCCTGCTGTCAGGGTGGCGGGGAAGCTGCAGCCTATCCCAGCAGCCACTGGGCGGCAGGCGGGGAGACATGGGCCGCAGTATTGTGCTTTGTTCTGCGTAAAGGATTGTGGGGGTGGGAATTGTTCTGATTTGTGTTGTATTTTTACGTGTTCAAATGTTCTTTTCATTATTATTATTAACCTTTATTTTAATAGGCAAGTTAATTAAGAGCAAACTCTTATTTACAATAACGGCCTATGTTGGGGGTTCGACTCAAATTGAACAGAAGACTGACACCTGTTGTGACCTGGGGGGGGGGTCATTGTGGATTTTGATCCTCTATACATGCTAATTGTTGTTAAAAACAAAAGCCACTCCTGTTGGTCGTATGGGATGTAAGTTTGGCATTGAAAAGGAAGCTCACCTCCGGTCATGAATTTGTTTACGGCATAACTCGCTGGTCCAACTTGATGGTGCTGGGGCAATAGACTCTGTGCATCACTGTAGTCACTGACTTCCGGTTTCTACTGCAGCGGTCACACCAGTTTCCTGTTTGTTGGCGTGTGCAATGACATATTTCTCGTGATGCCTGCAAGATTTACCATGGATAAATGTCAACCACATGCACACAACTGTCCACACACTTTCACCTGCACCTACCAGCACACTTTCACCTGCACCTACCAGCACACTTTCACCTGCACCTACCAGCACACTTCCACCTGCACCTACCAGCACACTTCCACCTGCACCTACCAGCACACTTCCACCTGCACCTACCTACCAGCACACTTCCACCTGCACCTACCAGCACACTTTCACCTGCACCTACCAGCACACTTCCACCTGCACCTACCTACCAGCACACTTCCACCTGCACCTACCAGCACACTTCCACCTGCACCTACCAGCACACTTCCACCTGCACCTACCAGCACACTTTCACCTGCACGTACCAGCACACTTCCACCTGCACCTACCAGCACACTTTCACCTGCACCTACCTACCAGCACACTTCCACCTGTACCTACCAGCACACTTTCACCTGCACCTACCAGCACACTTTCACCTGCACCTACCAGCACACTTCCACCTGCACCTACCAGCAACCTTCCACCTGCACCTACCAGCAACCTTCCACCTGCACCTACCAGCACACTTCCACCTGCACCTACCAGCACACTTCCACCTGTACCTACCAGCACACTTCCACCTGCACCTACCAGCACACTTTCACCTGCACCTACCAGCATACTTCCACCTGCACCTACCAGCAACGGGTGAACAGTTTCAAGTTGTACATATCAAGCTACGTCCGTCCGTGGACAGCAACAGAAAATTCACACCTTAAAACGACACTGTAAACGACCGTGTCGTACTTTTGGAAAATGGGGATGAGGAGAGGAAGGAATGGAAATGTATGCGTGCATCATGTCCAGCCTCCATCCTGGGGAGGAAGGTTGTAAACTTCGGCGTCACGAATGACTCACAGCCGTCGGCTATCGTCAGAAGGTCAACGCTGTGGCCCACTGCGAGATGGACCCACAGAGACTTACACCATCCCGTGTGGCTGTCGGAAGCAGCAGACTGTCAGGGGGAAATGCCCTGCAGAGGATTTGAAGTGTAAAGTCGCGGTTTTGTGAACATGCTTCATGACGTGCCAATTCGCACACCAGGACAAATAACCCCCAACTCATCACTTCTATTTCTTCAAGTCCAGCCTTTGTCACACATGATCTAATCTCTCCTGTATCAGAGAGAGATACACAAAGAGAGAGACATACACAAAGATCAGAAACCAGTTTTGGAATAAATGAACTCTGTGGTCCAGCAGTGTGGTAAGTATTCTCATAGTTTGTGGTGTTACAGACAACATATTAAATGTCACATCCTCTCTGTGTGTGTCCACGCAGAGAGCAAGAAGTCTGATGTAATGCCTGCCTGCCCTCGGCTGTCAAGACCCCTGAAGCCCCCCTGACACACAAACACACACACACACACACACACATTATTTATAATTGCAGCCATGACAGTTCAGTTAGGACAGCATCACTCAGAGTTGTGTAACAGCTTTAATACAGAGAGAAACATGTGGCAATACAAACACACTGGCAGCAAAGCAACCACCTTAAGAGATAAAGACAATATCTTATTGTATACAAATACACAAAGTACTTTTTGCTAATTGCCATTCAATGTTTCTGCTAGAATGTTTACCGTGAAATTTTATTTACAAGTGATTCTATTGATATTTGAAAAAAATCATTAGGCCACCAATCAAGTAAGTAGCTTACACAGAATATAACACAGGAAGTTTGGCTCTCGTATATTAATATGACTTGTATATTAATAACTTAATATGATCATTTAGTTTTTTTCACTGTGACTTTCAATATTAACAACTCTTTACCCCTACGGAAGTGCTGAGGGGGGCATGGGAGTTTGACCAGCCAGTCTACATGTGTTTGGTGGACTTGGAGAAGGCTTACGACCATGTACCCCGGGGCACTTGGTGGGGGGTACTGAGGGAGTATGGGGTACCGGGGCAGTTGCTACAAGCCATCCGGTCCTTGTATAACCAGAGTGAGAGCTGTGTTCGTATTCTCGGCACAGAGACACGTTTTCGGTGGGTGTGGGACTCCGCCAAGGTTGTCCCTTGTCTCTGATTCTGTTTGTGATATTCATGACAGGATCTCAAGGCGCAGCCAAGGTGAGGAGTGTGTCCGTTTTGGGAACCTCAGAATTGCATCTCTGCTCTTCGCAGATGATGTGGTTTTGTTGGCTTCATCAGAACGCGACCTCCAGCGCGCACTGGGGCGGTTTGCAGCTGAGTGTGACATGTCCGGGATGAGTCAGCACCTCCAAGTCTGAGGCCATGGTTCTCTACCGGAAAACGGTGGATTGCTCCCTCCGGGTTGGGGATGAGTTGTTGCCTCAAGTGAAGGAGTTCAAGTATCACGGGGTCTTGTTCACAAGTGAGGGTAGGATGGAGCGGGAGATTGACAGGTGGATTGGTGCAGCATCAGCAGTAATGTGGACGTTGTACCGGACCGTTGTCATGAGCTGAGCTGGAAGACAAAGCTCTCAATTTACCAGTCAATCTTCATTCCAACCCTCACCTATGGCGATAAGCTTTGGGTAGTGACCGAAAGGGTGAGATCGTGGATACAAGCGGCTGAAATGAGTTTCCTCTGTAGGGTGTCTGGGCTCAGCCTTAGAGATAGGGTGAGAGCTCGGACATCCAGAGGGAGCTCAAAGTAGAGCCGCTGCTCCTTCGCATCAAAAGGAGCCAGTTGAGGTAGTTTGGGCATCTGATTAGGGTGCCTCCTGGGTGCCTTCCTTTGGAGGTTTTACGGGCACTTCCAACTGGGAGGAGACCCTGAGGTAGTCGCAGAACTCGCTGGAGGGACTACAAGTCCAATCTGGCCTGAGAATGCCTCAGGATTCCCCAAGAGAGCGTTGCTGGGGAGAGGGACGTCTGGAGTGCCCTACTGAGCTTGCTGCCACCGCGACCCGACCCTGGAGAAGCGGCTGAAGATGAGATGAGTTGACACTTATGTATTACTTATAGGTATGCCACATTTTTCCTCTTTAACATGTATTAATTTAGTGTCTCATTGGGTAATTATTGTAGGCGTGTTACTCCTTTTCTATTTTCTATCTGTCCTGAATGAGTCTATCATACTCTTCCTGAATTTTTTTATTTTTGCATTTCTTTTCCCTGACATGTTTTTTTTTCTTCTGTTGAGTTTTTCCTCATCTGAATGGAGGGTTTAAGTCTCAGCTCCAGTCCAGTACCAAACATCTACCATCACAGCTCATATCGACTGCTCCAACAGGGTCTATGGGAGCTGTCATCTTCGTGCTGATTGTAGTTGTGATTGTGAAGTCTTCTGAGAAAACGTGTGACTTCGGGCTGAAAGAACAGCTTCAGATGGACCCGAGTAGTTTGGATTATTTTAAACCAGAGCAGCCGAATGGGACTCTGGACGGATGGATGAAGACTGAACTGTATGAAGGAAATATGACGTCAATGAACGACTGAAGACACTCGTCCTCCTCCAACCCTTATTCATCTTTCTCTCTTTACTGTATTTCTCTCTCGTATCTTTTACTGCACATCTTTCTTCATCAGCATCTTTTTGAGTGTATGTACGTATCTTTCTCTCTCTCTGAGTGGAAGTGTGAGTCAGCGTGCTGAGCAGTCGTGAGAGAGCTTTTGTGAGTGGATTTTCTATCTTTTTTCTGTAAATGTAAATAGTGCGCAGTATTTAGGTTTGTTAGGTGTTTTACTGTGTTTGGTGTGTATATAGAGGGGTTTAAGGAAGTTTTTTGTGTTTTTTCAGACGCCGGTGTTTTGCTGGTTGGCGTCATGGCAGCGGACACGGAGTTCACCAGGCTGGCCAGGAAGCATGGCATTAAGATATCACCAGGCTGACCAGGAAGCGTGGCATTGAGATATCACCAGGCTGACCAGGAAGCATGGCATTAAGATATCACCAGGCTGGCCAGGAAGCATGGCATTAAGATATCACCAGGCTGGCCAGGAAGCATGGCATTAAGATATCACCAGGCTGGCCAGGAAGCATGGCATTAAGATATCACCAGGCTGGCCAGGAAGCATGGCATTAAGATATCACCAGGCTAGCCAGGAAGCATGGCATTAAGATATCACCAGGCTGGCCAGGAAGCATGGCATTAAGATATCACCAGGCTGGCCAGGAAGCGTGGCATTAAGATATCACCAGGCTGACCAGGAAGCATGGTATTAAGATATCACCAGGCTGGCCAGGAAGCATGGCATTAAGATATCACCAGGCTGGCCAGGAAGCATGGCATTAAGATATCATCAGCTGGCCAGGAAGCATGGCATTAAGATATCACCAGGCTGACCAGGAAGCGTGGCATTAAGATATCACCAGGCTGACCAGGAAGCATGGTATTAAGATGTCACCAGGCTGGCCAGGAAGCATGGCATTAAGATGTCACCAGGCTGGCCAGGAAGCATGGCATGAAGATATCACCAGGCTGGCCAGGAAGCATGGCATTAAGATGTCACCAGGCTGGCCAGGAAGCATGGCATTAAGATATCACCAGGCTGGCCAGGAAGCGTGGCATTAAGATGTCACCAGGCTGGCCAGGACGCATGGCATTAAGATGTCACCAGGCTGACCAGGAAGCGTGGCATTAAGATATCACCAGGCTGGCCAGGAAGCATGGCATTAAGATGTCACCAGGCTGACCAGGAAGCGTGGCATTAAGATATCACCAGGCTGACCAGGAAGTGTGGCATTAAGGTATGACCAGGAAGCATGGCATTAAGATATACCCAGGCTGACCAGGAAGCATGGCATTAAGATATCACCAGGCTGACCAGGAAGCATGGCATTAAGATATCACCAGGCTGACCAGGAAGCATGGCATTAAGATATCACCAGGCTGACCAGGAAGCATGGCATTAAGATATCACCAGGCTGACCAGGAAGCATGGCATTAAGATATCACCAGGATAGCCAGGAAGCATGGCATTAAGATATCACCAGGCTGACCAGGAAGCATGGCATTCAGATGTCACCAGGCTGACCAGGAAGCCTTGCATTAAGATGTCACCAGGCTGACCAGGAAGCATGGCATTAAGATGTCACCAGGCTAGCCAGTAAGCATGGCATTAAGATGTCACCAGGCTGACCAGGAAGCATGGCATTAAGATGTCACCAGGCTGGCCAGGAAGCATTGCATTAAGATGTCACCAGGCTGACCAGGAAGCATGGCATTAAGACGTCACCAGGCTAGCCAGGAAGCATGGCATTAAGATGTCACCAGGCTGACCAGGAAGCATGGCATTAAGATATCACCAGGCTAGCCAGGAAGCATGGCATTAAAATATCACCGGGCTGACGAGGAAGCATGGCATTAAAATATCACCGGGCTGACCAGGAAGCATGGCATTAAAATATCACCAGGTTTCCCTTGTTCTGTGGAACAATGTGGTATGGCTGTAGCTGAAGCTGTTGGTCCCAGCAGCATTAAGTCTGCGTGCGGCTAGAATGAACAGAGCTTTGGTGATTTTTCTGGATGAGGTTGACAAAGTGCAGAAGGTGGTTGCAAATGGAATTGTAGTGAATGAATCATTTGTGTCTGTAACGCCACTTGCCACTCTGGCAAAAAAAGATAATGCTGTCTGACGTGCCCCCGCTTATTAGGGATGAGATTCTGGTTAGAGAATTATCAAGATACGGGACAATTGTTTCCCCGATGAAAACAGTAGTGTCAGGGTGTAAATCTCCCCAGCTGCAGCATGTTGTTTCTCACAGACGATTTGTTTATATGATTCTCACTAACAGGAGTAAGGAACTGAATCTGGCATTCAAACTAAAGATTGATGATTCTGAATACATTCCGTTTGCAACATCGGAGACTGCAAAATGTTTTGGTTGTGGTAACGAGGGACATCTGATCAGGACTTGTCCAGAAAAACCATCTGGTTCTTCTGAGCCAGCCGAGGAGGCAACATTAGGAGAACAGAACCAAACTGAAAAAAGATGAAACAGACTCAAACAGCAAAGATGGGATTGTGAATGACCAGAAAAGTCAAACCGGTGTCAGTGATGAGAAGACTAAAACAAACAAGAGTGATAAAAAAACAGGACAATACAAGTGGAATTCACCAAAACAGTCAGGAATGTAAGGGGGTGGATCAGGAGGAACATGAGATTGACAATAGTGGAACTGTGGCAGGGGGTCTCTTGGCTGACAATGAAGAGGCTGACGTGGATTGTGGAGAGACCAGTCTCAGAGTACCACAGTGTAAGAGAAACCCCAAAAGCAACTCAAAGTGGTTCACAGGCAAAGAAAGTGACAGTAAAGAAAAAGAGAAACAGCCAGCCAAACAGAAAACAGCTGAGTTTGAGTCCAGTATGGAAGATGATGGTGCAGCTGATCGTGACAGTGAAATAAAATCTGCTGAAAAGAAACATAGAAGCCACAGAGAAACACAAGCTTATGGAGTAGAAGAAATAAAACAGTTCCTATAGGAAACAAAAAACATGTAGGGCGTGAGAGTAGAAGACTACTCTCAGATAAAGAAATATTTCTGGATTAAGCCTGCTCTCAGAAGAGGAGTAAAGGAAAGGGAGGCTTTACTGATCAGGAGATTTACAGACTGAAGAAGATTGTTCAGAAACTCGGACTGGAACTCAACAACGATGATGATGATGATGATGATGATGATGAATCAGATTGGGGAGTTTTGTCTCAATTCTGCTTTAACGTTGCTGCTTTTTAGACTCTTTTTTCCCCTTCCTCATGAGTAATTTTAAAATTGGTACTCTTAATCTAAATCGACAATGTTACTCGGTCTGCATACTTCCACCTATGCAATATTAATCGTCTTCGCCCACCACTTACACCTAAAAGCACAGCCACACTCACTCACACCCTGGTTACATTCCGTATTGACTGTCATTCTATCCTCTTTGGTCTTCCCCTCAAGTGTCTCTATAAATTTCAACTGGTCCAGAATTCAGCTGCCCGTATCATTACCAGAACTCCTTCCACAGATCATATCGCTCCTGTTCTTCAGCAACTCCACTGGCTCTCTGTTAAATGCCGTATTGACTTCGAGACCCTGCTCCTCACCTTTAAGGCCTTTAATAACCTAGCTCCTTCGTATCTTTCTGAACTCCTTCATATCCACACGCCCTCCCGCACTCTCAGATCCTCTTCTGCTCTCCAGCTGACTACACCATCAGCCCGCTTGACTACCATGGGGTCTAGAGCCTTCAGTCGTTCTGCCCCCCGCCTACGGAACTCTCTCCCGCAAGACAGTCAACATTGACTCTCTTTCAACATTCACATCCCATCCCAAAACACACCTTTTCAAACTGGCATATTCAGTCTGATCCACGCTTCACTGAGTTTTGTGCAGATGATGATTTTATACTTATCTGTTGTGTTAACTTTTTATTGTCTACCCTGCTTTGTTTTGATCTTATGCTGTCCGATACAGTGCTGCTGGTTTTTTACTGCGTTCTGTAAGGTGTCCTTGAGTGCTCTGAAAGGCGCCTACAAATAAAATGTATTATCATTATTATTATTATTATTGTTAAATGGTGCAAGCGATGTCAGTAAAAGAGCTGTTTTGTATGAGTTTATAAAGTTAAAAGATAGTATTGATGTCATGTTTGTACAAGCAACACACAGTGACAGTGTAAATGAATCTGAATGGAGGGCAGAATGGGATGGAGAAGTTATGAGTCATAAGACCTCAACAAGTGGGGGAATGGCCATTCTCTTCTCTAATAAGAGGTTCTTACCTACTAGTTACGAGATAGAACAAGTCGTAGAAGGCAGGTTCATGGTGCTTTAAGCCCAGTTTGAGTGCTGAGCTGTGATTTTTGCGCATGTTTATCATCCTAGTATAGGGCATGACAGACTTCTGCTTTCAGAAACTTTAAATAACAGTCTAAATAATTGTAACTGCTGATTATTTATACCTGGGAGGAGATTTTAATTGCACCCAAAATGATAGTTTAGACAGGAATCATACTAAGCCTCATTATCCTTCATAGTGTGTACTGAGTGAGTTAATTCAAACGCATGACTTAGTAGACACATGGAGAAGATTTCATGGCAATAACACAATATACATGGGGTCACACTTGGGATCATTTAATTTCTTTGGCTAGGTTAGATAGATTTTACTGTTTTAAACATCAGTTCAATGTTTTGAAAATGTGGAAGATCACACCTGTAGGTTTCACTGATCATTTCCTGGTTATTTGTGATGGTTTAACTGTAAACATAAAACCAAAGAGTGCGTACTGGCATTTTAACACTATTTTAACTTGTGATCTTAATTTTAAGGATATTTTTAGAGTCGTTTGGAATAATTTTAGAACAACAAAAAGAAGACTTCACATCATTGGGACAGTGGTGGGAGTATGGTAAAGTACAGATAAAGCAGCTCCGTCAACAGTACACTCTCAATGTTACTAGGGACATTACCCGGTCTATGAGTGATCTGGAGATAGAAATAGTGGAACTTCAAAGATTAGTAGAATCCACAGGAAATCGAGGACATACTGAGGTCCCCTAACAGAAAAAAACTCACCCTATTCTTGCAGACCTACTGGGCACTAGGGCTCAAGGCGCTTTAGTCCGATCAAGATTTCTGAGTGTGAATCAGATGGATGCGCCTTCTACATTCTTCTTTGGTCTTGAGAAGAAGAATGGTCAGAGCAGGTTTATTCGTGCACTTCGCTCTGACACAGGAAGGGAGTTAACAGGGCTGAAAGAAATACGATGACAAGCAGTGGAGTTTTATTCAAAGCTGTACAGCAGTGAGTGTGAGCAATAAGGAGATGTTTGTTTCTTTTGCTGAGGGCTTGCCAAAGAACTCCAAAGAAAACAGTGTTCATCTGGAAAAAACCCTGGTGATGTCAGAACTGCATGCAGCTTTGCAGGGCATGGACGGCGGCAAAGTCCCTGGAATTGATGGTCTTCTTGTGGAATTTTATAAGACTTTCTGGTATGAAACTGGACAAGGCTTGTTCATTCATTCATTCATTCATCATCAGCCACTTCTCTGGGGTAGGGTCGTGGTGGCAGCAAGCTAAGTAGGACACTCCAGACGTCCCTCTCCCCAGCAACGCCCTCCAGCTCCTCCTGGGGGATCCCAAGGTGTTCCCAGGCCAGATTGGACATGTAGTCCCTCCACCAAGCTCTGGGTCTATCCCGGGGTTTCCTCCCAGTTGGACATGCCCGAAAAACCTCCAAAGGAAGGCACCAAGGAGACATCCTAATCAGTTGCCTGAACCACCTCAACTGGCTCCTTTCACAAGACCTGTTGTCTGTGTTGAATTAAGATTTTAAGAAAAAGTTGTTGCCTTTAAGCTGCAGAAGAACAGTAATAACTTTACTGCCAAAGGAAGAAGACCTTCATGACATTAAGAACTGGCACCCAGTTTCGCTCTTGTGCTCTGATTACAAGCTCCTGTCCAAAGCTCCAGCCAACAGATTGAAAAAAATTATGGATCAAGTCATTCATCAGGATCAGACGTACTGTGTGCCTGGTAGGTCTGTCTCAGACAATGCGTTTTTAATTCTAGATGTTTTGGAAATCTCTGTTTTGATATTGGTCTCATTTCACTGGACCAAGAGAAGGCATTTGATTGGGTTGAACACCTCTACCTCTGGAAGACTACGAGTGTTTTGGCTTCAGCCCAGGTTTTATTGCCATGATCAAGGTTTTGTACCAGAACATTAAGAGTGTACTGAAGGTAAATGGAGGTTTGAGTGCCCCTGTCAAAGTAAACAGAGGCATTCGTCAGGGCTGCTCTCTCTCAGGAATGTTATATGCTATTTCTATTGAATCATAGTGAAAAGTTGGGAATTCTATTGAGGGATTGTCTTTACCAAACTGTGATACAAAGTGGTGTTGTCAGCTTATGCAGATGATGTAGTAATCCCTGTAAAAAAAAAATCAAGATGTTGACAATCTATATAAGGTTGCTAATGAATTGGGTATGATTTCGGCTAAAAAGATTAATTGGGAAAAATGTGAAGCCTTAGCAGCTGGAAATTGGAGTGGTGGTTTTCTACACCTGTCAGGGAATTTGTCATGGAAAAGAGATGGGTTTAAATATCTGGGAGTCTTCCTTGGTAATGAGTTAATGGTCAAAGAAATTGGGAGGGTGTGTAAGAAAAAATTGAGGGGAGACTGAAAAAATGGAGACGGACATTGCCTCGAATATCCTTTAGAGGCAGGGTGCTGATAGCCAATAATTTAGTAGCCCCTGCAGTCTGGCATAGGTTAGCTTTTATGGCACCACCTGCTGGTTTTATACAAAAACTACAAGCGATCTTAGTAGATTTATTTATTTGTTTGTTTGTTTTGGGACAGACCACATTGGGTACCCCAAAGTGCGCTTTTCTTGCATAAAGAAAAGGGAGGTCAGGGTATGGTGCACTTGGTAAGTAGAGCTGCGGCTTTCAGGTTACAGTTTGTGCAGAAATATCTTACAACGTCTGTTGATATTGTGTGGAAAGGAGTAGCAAGTGCCATTCTGAGGAGAACTAATGGTTTGGATCTTGATACAGGTTTGTTTCTGATGGATTCTAAATGTTTAAATTTGTCTGAACTACCTGTTTTCTATCAAGGAGTCTTCAAAGCATGGAATCTGTTTAAACGGACAAGAAAGGAACCTACTATTTCTCTGTAGCGGTTATAAAAGGAACCTCTCATTCATAGAGCCAGGTTGGACATACAGGACAGTTCAACACCAGGCCTCACTCTGACACTGTGCAACACTAGGACTAACATTAAAAGACATAGTGAATGTAGCTGGACCTCGTCTGAAGGACACAAAGGCTGTGGCTTCTCATCTGAGAAAGAAGCCTATTTGTCACAGTAGGAGGATACTAACTCGCTAGGTTGAGAGACTCAATGATGCTGAACAGGAACTGCTGCAGGACTAATGTGCAAAGGTGGAAACTCCTGATCAGGGTGATCCTTTTCCAGATTTGGAACTTTCTCCTAGAATGAGAGATTGCACTGGACGGTTTTTAAATGTTGATAATCTGGATTTATAGTCAGTAAAAAGCAAGTAAGTTTACAATTGTTGTGTCAAAGTGTTAAACAAATGCAAACTAAATGGGAAGACTGACACAGTGTGGAGGAAAAAACTAACTGTTAATGATGATGTTAAACCTGTATGGAGAGTACTGTATGAATCACCCTTGGAAAAAAAAAACAGGTGATATTCAGTGGCGAATCCTACACGGGGCTACTGCTGTGAATGCTTTTATATCTATAATTAATCCCACAGTGTCCAGTACATGCCTGTTTTGTGGAATGATGGAAACAAATTTTCACTGTTGTATGGAATGTTTTATGGAATGCAAAAGACTTAAACATCTGTTTGATGTACTGGGGATTTTGTTCCTGTCTTTTGATTGAAGGTGGTGGAAAACGGCATTTATTTTCGGGGCAGGTTACAGAAGAGTGAATATGACGAAGTGGAAACTTCAAAACTTAATAATAGGAAAAGCAAAAATGTGCATATCCATCACCAGAAGGAATAAAACAGAAGAAAGGGCAGGACAGGATGTGATCCCTTTGTTTGTTTCCTTGGTGAGATCCAGAGTCTGGGTTGGTTTCAGGTTTTATAAAGCCACGAGGAATTTGGATGCTTTCATTCAACAGTGGTGCTACAATGATGTGATTTGTTCTGTGGTGGATGATGAGTTGGTTTTTAACAATGTTTTTCCACGAAATTTGTGAAATCAAGTGATGGATGGATAGTAAGTGATGTCTACACTTTTTTCTTTTTTGGAAATGGTCTCTGAATCATGGAATTCAATTTATTTTTTATGATCACTATGATCTTTTTTTCGTATATAACACAAAACACAACAGCTCAGACACGACATGACAAAATGAGTAAGTAAATAAAAAATAGTGGGCATTATCTCCATCCCCAACCCCCACCACCCCCGACAGCTGAGAGAGGCAACATCAAATAAATAAATATGTAAACAAATAGCAAGATTACTACAGGAAAACTGGTTTTGCAATAGAAAAGGTACAGGGCCAGGCTAGGCCGGTTTAGGGAAACTGGTTTTGCAACAGAAAAGGTACAGGGACAGGCCAGGCCGGTTTAGGGAAAATGGTTTTGCAACAGAAAAGGTACAGGGACAGGCTAGGCCGGTTTAGGGAAACTGGTTTTGCAACAGAAAAGGTACAGGGAAAGGCCAGGCCGGTTTAGGGAAAATGGTTTTGTAACAGAAAAGGTACAGGGACAGGCCAGGCCGGTTTAGGAAACCCTTGTAATACGGAAGATGACAGCGTAGGTCCAATATGTTCTCAGTAAGGCTCCCAAACTTTACAGAAGGCATCCAGTGAGGACTGAAGCATACATGAGGTGTGCTCATTGGGAATACACTCCATTATAAGGTTGTGCCACGACTTTTTTGTTGGAGCGACGTCCTTGATCCAAAGAGCAAAAATATTCCTCATTGCAGCAAAAGTCGATAGCTTGAATAGTCTGTTGTGTTTGATATTTACAATATGACCACCTAGAAGACCAAGAAGGAGGCACGTAGGATCTAACTACTGGAACACCAGAAATAACACAGCTTGTCCACGATACCAGAGCAACAGCTCTGTAGCTTCACACACGTGCAGAAACAGTGAATGTAGTTGTCATTCTCAGAGTTACACTTACAGCAGAGCGGAGACACGTTAGCATCCATCTTGTTTTTGAGAGCAGGTGTTATACACGTACGATGTAGAATTTTAAACTGAGTAGATTTGCTTCAATTACAGATAGATATTTCCGCTGTGTGATCTTTTAAATAAAACTGAATTTTAAAATTCAAAATTCCCTCTCTCCCTCCCTCTCTCTCTCTGTGCCTTGCTCCATAGCCTGAGCTAGTAAAGCATAACATCCATTGTCTTCCGTGCTTCATTCTGCGTGTAGCCGCGGGGCATCATGGGATATAAATGGGGTGTAATTAGGTGATTGTGGTGAGAGGGAGTCAGATATTAACATGGATTTCACCGCTCGACACGGTGTTGAACACCAGCCAATCTGGAGTCACGCTGTATGTCAGAGCAGATGTTCTTCAGCACAACGTTTCCCTCAGTTTCCGTTTTAGCAGCGATGAGGGAAAAGAACATGGAATCGAACATGTACCGTATCACGTACAGCAATGCACAAAGACCTAGAGATATTCCTGATTCACACACAGCCTCGTATATTCTCCCAACATGTCGTTGATGACACACAGGGAGATTTTGCATTCAGCTGATAGTAGCAAGAGGCACATGCAGCCGAAGCACATTTCAACATTTTTAGACTTGACGAAAGTTGACCGAAAAAAATGCACTTTTTACATTTGGATGGAGGCTTGGATGATGTTCCTGCCAGTGGGAGTGTTGGGGGAGCGGCTCAGAGAGGAGAAGCGTACAGTTAAAAGGAAAAAAGGGGAGAGAAAAGGGGGGGGGCCGAGGGCTGAACCCAGCCAAACTGAAACGAAGACGCCGGGGGGAAGAAAAGCGGGAGACAGATTACAGATCAAGCGTGCTCCATCCAGCCCCTTCAAACCCTTCTCCCGTCTCCTTTCTTATGGTAAACACGCTCTTTTCTCTGCTGGGAGAAAATAGTGGGAAACAGTGAGTCAGGATGGAGTGTCGGACGGAGTGGGACCGGACTGTTAATGCCGTCGAATGAATTGGGAGCGGCCTCCGCCAGTTTACCATGAGAAAAGCGGGAGGTTTTGGGAAGGTGAGGCGCCTCCGACACAAAGAGACGCTTCACTTCACATTCACATGTCTAAATATTTGCCTCCCGGGACACAACAGCCAGTGTTCGCAGCAGAGAAGGCGATACACTGACCAACGCGAGAAAGAGACGGATGGATTCTGTGTCCGTGTTAGTAGTAGAGAGGCAACACAGGGAAGAGAGCGCAGCGCCATCTTGTTACTGATGCTGAACATATTGACTGTAATAACTGTCATGAGCCTTTTCAGACTTGTTTTGTTCTTTTAAGATAAGCCGAACTGTGGGAAAACACGGTGGCAAGAGCCTACAACACTTTTCCAAAGAATGGTTTCAGTTAAACTTTTTATGTAGTACAGTTTATACATACAAAAAGACAATTTAATGTGTTTACATGAGATAATAGTAGTGTGGCGAGCTGGTGTGAAAGCAGGAGTTAAGATGCAGGGATCTTAATTTAATGCCAGTTTCTGTGTCCCATACACCGGACAACCCCGGAAATGCTTTTATTTTTGCCCCCCCCCCAAAAAAATGGTTGCCGAACAATGGTTTTCCTCCCGAGGTCACTATTAAGACCATCAGTCTTACGGTCTTACAGTCAGTCAGTTAGTCAGTCAGTAAAATGGTCATCTACCCAGTCAGAGTGGGGATCTTCCATTTAAAGTGTTCTATTTATTGTGTAGCATTATTTATTTATTTTAAATATAATTAAGACCTGAGAAAGTGTCATACATTGACAACTGTTTATTGGAAGGCAAGATGTTCCTCTCCTATTAGGTCATGTAAAGTATGAAGAAACTGAAACCAATATCATAGCCTGCGCTTGGCCAAAAAACAGTTTAACAAATATTTGAACCTTCCTATGGAATAAAAGCTAAATGTGCCCAATACTATGCACTAGGTTTCAAAGAATAAGGAAGCATAAGAAACCATTATAGGCTATATAAGGCAATAAAAATCAATTCCACTAGATGGAATAAAATACAGGGCCTTTCTAAATTTAGGCCTACTACAAATTTAGACATATAAAACGGCAGCAGAGAAAGGCTAAAGCCAAATACTGTATAAAGCATTCCTCAACATTTACATGTTTTTGCAACCTGCCATGGCTACCATTCTTTAGCTTAGCCTAATTCTTAAGGACGATTGAAAGTTTTTTCCTTTTCAATATAAGCATGAGAGTCAGCAGCTCCAAGTCTGAGGCCATGGTTCTCTACCGGAAAATGGTGGATTGCTCACTCCGGGTTGGGGATCTGTTGCTGCCCCAAGTGAAGGAGTTCAAGTATCTCGGGGTCTTGTTCACGAGTGAGGGTAGCATGGAGCGGGAGACTGACAGATGGATTGATGCAGCATCAGCAGTAATGCAGTTGTTGTACTGGACCGCTGTGGTGAAAAAGGAGCTGATCCAGAAGGCAAAGCTCTCAATTTACCAGTCAATCTTCGTTCCAATCCTCACCTATGGTCATGAGCTTGCGGATTTACCCAGCATCCTTCATGGCCGCATCCTTCATGGCCTTTGCAGTGTTCTTAGCATTATCCCTTAGAATAGCGTGTATCTTTTCTCTCGGGATTCCCCAGGATCGCAGCATGTCACTGACTGCAACAGCCAGAGCCCCCATTGCGTGTGACCCTGTGAATTCTTGACAATGAAGTACAACATTGAGTTGTTTGAAGTTTTGATCAATAAAGTGCACGGTTAAGCTTAACAGGGACATGGGACATACACTTGAACTCCAGATGTCACTTGTAAAACTAATTGATGTGACGTTGTCTTTTAAAATGCTGTCATTATGTGTATACATGGTTTGGTATAACTATGGCAGGCATACGTCCGTGAAATATTTACGCCCTGGAAGGACATAGCATGGATCCAAGTAGATATAAGTCATCAGAACCCTTCATCTTCCACTATAGAAAGAGGCTGCTGATCAAGGCCAATGAACTCCATTATCTTGGCTGTTATTTTTTTCTTATTTCTTACTGTCGCTGCTATAGGGTTCCTGCCATTTAAATGTCTCCCCAAATGACACCTGAGTGACGAAAGACTGAGTTGCTAAGGGGTTAACTTGCTTTACTGACTTTGCATTGGCTTGCCTTTAATACTCACCATATTCTTTAATGTGATGAATTCTCAAATGTCTAATGAGGTTCGTGGTATTAAAATGTTGTTGCATTAAACCACGAGGGATTTCCGCTCCACACACATTGCATATAGCGATTTTAATGTCTTTTTTAGACGCCTTGTAGAACTAACAGACCGGTATAGCCATTTTAGCGAGCTTCTTTTGTCAGGCACAGAGAAATGTGTCACGTATTTTGTGTCATCTGATCGGCTCCTCTGGTCGGCCTTTATAGAGCGCTCCGATCAAACTACACTGTATGGACAAAAGTATTGAGACACACCTCTTAAATTGAATTCAGGTGTTTCATTCAGACCCATTGCCACAGGTGTATAAACTCAAGCAGCTAGCCATGTAGTCTGCATTTACATACACTTGTGAAAGAATGGGTCGTTCTGAAGAGCTCAGTGAATTCAAGTGTGGTACTGCCATAGGATGCCACCTTTGCAATAAGTCAGTTCATGAAATGTCTTCCCTGCTGAATATTCCATGGTCAACTGTAAGTGGTATTATTGAAAAGTGGAGGCGTTTAGGCTCAACAGCAACTCAACCATGAAGTGGCAGACCACGTAAAGTCACACAGCGGGGTCACCGAGTGCTGAGGCGCATCGTGCGTAAAAGTTGCCAAAACTCTGTTGACTCAATAACTGCACAGTTCCAAACTTCCTCTGGCATTAACATCAGCACAAAAACTGTGAGCCGGAAGCTTTATGGAATGGGTTTCCATGGCCGAGCAGCTGCATGCAAGCCTTACATCACCAAGCACAATGCCAAGCGTGGGATGGAGTGGTGTAAAGCACGCTGCCACTGGACTGTGGAGCAGTGGAAACGTGTTCTGTGGAGTGACGAATCATGCTTCTCTGTCTGGCAGTCTGATGGACGAGTCTGGGTTTGGCGGATGCCAGGAGAACGTTACCTGCCTGACTGCATTGTGCCAACTGTAAAGTTTGGTGGAGGAGGGATAATGGTATGGGGTTGTTTTTCACAGGTTGGGCTAGGCCCCTTAGTTCCAGTGAAGGGAAATCTTAATGCTTCAGCATACCAAGACATTTTGGACAATTATATGCTTCTAACGTTGTGGGAACAGTTTGGGGAGGGCCCTTTTCTGTTCCAGCATGACTGTGCCCCAGTGCACAAAGCAAGGTCCATTAGGACATGGTCTGGTGAGTCTGGTGTGGAAGAACTTGACTGGCCCGCACAGAGCCCTGACCTCAACCCCATCAAACACCTTTGGGATGAACTAGAATGGAGACTGCGAGCCAGGTCTTCTCCTCCAACATCAGTGCCTGACCTCATAAATGCTCTTCTGGATGAATGAGCAAAAATTCCCAAAGACACACTCCAAAAAGCCCTCCCAGAAGAGTGGAAGCTGTTATAGCTGCAGGGGCGGGGGGGACCAACTCCATATTAATGCCTATGGATTTAGAATGAGATGTCATAAAAGCTCCTCTAGGTGTAACGGCCAAGTATCCCAATACTTTTGTCCATAGTGTATTTGTCTGTATTGTACTTAGAAATGAAATGAAATTAAAATCGGCCGGTAATGATCAGCGGCCGATTGATCAGAACATCCCTAGATATAAAATTAAAACAGGATAACAAAATTATATGGATTTATAAGATATAAAAAATGTGATGAGGGGGATGCCAAGCCGTATCCAGGCGGCGACCACCATCACGATGGAGACCTGGGAGGAAGACAGACTGCACGTGCACCCAAGGGAAACTCACATCACACCATTCACACAGAAAAAGAGAAAGGAGAGGACATCATTCAGAGAGAGAAAACATGTAAGAGAAGAGAACAGTTTGCAATAGCCAATAATCTATGTGCTATAATCTATAATCTCGTCGGCAGAACAGTGCTTGGTGAATTCATTGAGACAGAAACCGACGCGCCATGCAGTACAGGTTGTGAAGCACTCAACTTACAGGCAACTAATTTTAGGCTAAGGCCAAAAGATGAGTTTTAAGTTTGGATTTAAAGGATTCAACAGACTCTGATTGTCTGATGGCAGCAGGCAGGTTATTCCACAAGAACGGGGCATGATAGGAAAAGGCCCTGCAACCAGCTGACTTCTTTTTAACTTTGGGTACAAAGGGGAGCCCTTATTTTGAGAGTGAGGAGCTGGAGATGGAATGTACAGTTTAAGGAGATCAGACAGGTAAGATGGGGCAAGCCCATTTAGGATTTTATAAGTCAGCAGAAGCACCTTGTATTCTGATACAAGGTGCAAACCAAGACCTGGTGGTGGACACCATCGGTGAGAGAGGCTGTTAGGCTGAAGAAGAAGGCCTTCCAGACTTGGCTTGCTCAGGGGACTTTGGAATTGGCTGAGAAGTACCAGCAGGCCAAAAGGGCTGTAGTGATAGAGGTCATGGAAGCAAAAACTCGGGCATGGGAGGTGTTTTGGGAGGCCATGGAGCAGGACTATTGGTTGGCCTCAAAAAGGTTCTGGAAAACCGTCAGGATGGTCCGGGCCTAATCCAGGCTGTTCTCAGCACAGACAGGGAGGCCTTGTTCATGAGTGAAAGTAAAATTGAGAGGGAGATCGACAGGCAGCTCTGGGTGGTGGTGGCAGTCATGCAGTCATTGTAGTGAAGAGGGAGATGAGCCAGAAGGCATAGCTCTCAATTTACCAGTCAATCTTTGTTCGAACCCTAACTTATGGTCACGAGCACTGGAAGTGACCAAAAGATTGTGGATACCATCCATTATTCAAACCACTTATCCTTCTCTCAGGGTTACGGGGATGCTGGAGACTATCCCAGCAGTCATTGGGTGGCAGGTGAGGAGACGTCCTGGACAGGACGCCAGGCCATCACAAGTGGCGGAAATTAGTTGTCTTGGCTGGACGGCTGGGCTAAGCTCTTCACCCTACCTTAGATAGGGTGAACAGCTTAGACATCCAGGAGGAGCTCGGAGTAGAGCCGCTGTTCCTTTGCAAGAACAGGAGCCAGTTGAGGTGGTTTTGGGCATCTATTTAGGATACCTCCTGAGCGTCTCCCTGTGGAGGTGTTCCGGGCATGACCAACTGGGAGGAAACCCCGGGGCAGACCCAGGACATGCTGGGGGGATTATACATCCCGGCTGGCTAGGGACCGCCTTGGGATCCCCCAGGAGGAGCTGGTGGATGTGGCCGGGGAAAGGAACATCTGGGCTGCCCTCCTTAGCCTGCTACCACTGCAACCCTTCCCGGATAAGAGGGAGAAAAATATGATGATGGTGTTTCTATTAGTAGGTTTTAAGGGATTAAGAAACCCTCCTATGTCATCAAAACCTTTGTAAGGAAAATGTAAATGGGTTGGGAAGAGTCACATATTATAAAAGGGAAATTTCAACAATTTTTGTATTGATCGTAGCAGCGGCATCTCTATAACATACACAATACTTGTCCATGTTGTCTGTATTGCCGTTGCCAGTTATAGCAAACATCCGTCATCCATTGAGGTCGGTGGATGGCAGAGATACAAGTCTGACTGGCTGAGATGTTTGTTCTAATCTCCACCTAAAGAGAAACTCTCCTGCAATGCATTCTGGTACATGTAAAACAGCCCTCTTGGCTGGAGAATGATGATTTCTGTCAAAATGAATTGAACGGAAGCAGTTATAGTTTAAAAAAAAAGGGCGGCACGGTGGCTCAGTGGTTAGCACTGTTACCTCACAGCAAGAAGGTCCTGGGTTCAAATCCCAGACCACCCCAGGTCCTTTCTGTGTCGAATGTGCATGTTCTCCCTGTGTCTGCGTGGGTTTCCTCCCACCATCATGCTAGGGTTAATACTCCTGTCTGTGCCCCTGACCGAATCAATAGGGAGAAATAACTGGAGGTGCTGCACGGTGGCTGTCCACTGCTCCTAGCTACACAGCTAGGATGGGTTAAAAGCAGAGAGTAAATTTCGTTATATGTATACACAATGACAAATAAAGTGTATTCTTTATTATTATTCTTGGACAGACCACCGACACTTACTGGTCGTGCAGAATACTAGCAGTGAAATTTCCCTTAAAAAAAAAAGTGAAAAGGTTTTAACTGGTCTTCATCGCTTTATCTCCTTGACACTTCCACACCAAACAAAGACGTTTTTACTTTTCTTACTTTTAGATGTTCATGTTTTTCATCCAGCTATTCTTAAATATTCCTGTCAAATTCCATATATCGCAAGACTATTTTGAAAAAGCATCAGCAGATCTCCAAAAACAAGCCACAGTCATGTGTTTGTATTTGGTAGTTTCTGAAAAGGGATTTTGCTGTTCTTAAACATCACTAAAGAAAAAACCCACCTTGGACAGAAAGGGAAATTCGTGCTTTTCACCATCTTCTGTGGTGTACTAGTGGTTGTATGACGTGAGCTGCCATCATGGTGGTCTCATATACACAGCGTGTTAATGACCCAATTAATCACGGAGGCGCTGGTATGAACCACATACATCAACAACGACAGCAACGCATTCCTTTGTTTTTCCTCTCGGCACCAAGCGCCTCTGTCACACCGGCTCCCATTCGCTCCTCTCCAGCCACAGCTCCTCCGGGCGGCCTCCTCAAGACGATGGAGACGCACCGCTGTGCTGACAAATGTAGCTTTAAACGAAGAGGAGACATTATGTTCTCCCATCAGCCATTAAAGACCTCCTATTTATCTCTGAAAGAGAGGGGCAGCACAAACGGAGAGAGAGCGAGAGCGAAGAGCGACAGAGCGAGAAAGAGACAGTGAGAGAGAGAGAGTGAAGAGAGAGACAGAGTAAGAGAGACCGCACGAGAGAGAGACAGTGAGAGAAAGAGCGAAGAGAGAGAGAGACAGAGTAAGAGAGACAGCACGAGAGAGAGACAGAGTGAGAGAGACAGCATGAGAGAGAGACAGAGTGAGAGAGAGAGAGACAGTGAAGAGAGAGAGAGACAGAGTGAGAGAGAGAGACAGCACGAGAGAGAGACAGAGTGAGAGAGACAGCATGAGAGAGAGACAGAGTGAGAGAGACAGCATGAGAGAGAGACAGAGTGAGAGAGAGAGACAGTGAAGAGAGAGAGAGAGAAATATGCTGTAGAATGTGATGTTGCTACATAGATATTTCTTGGTTATTGAACTAGGTGGTTTTGAACCCCGGTGTTTCTTGTTCCCTGGATGGTTCAGATGGGAAAAAAAATGAATGTGTGGCGACTGACCTGAAAAAGGTGTCCATCCATCCATCATCCATCCATCATCCATCCATCCACCATCCTCCATCCAAACCGCTTATCCTGCTCTCAGGGTTGCGGGGATACTGGAGCCTATCCCAGCAGTCATTGTGTAGCAGGCGGGGAGACACCCTGGACAGGCCACGAGGCCATCACGGGGCCCACACACACACACACACACACACACACACACACACACACACACACACACACACACACACACACAGATGACCTGGAGTTTTCACATATCAGTTGAACAGTTACACACACACAAACATACTTACAGACACACATACACAAATCCATAGACTAGCCATTATTACATAGAGTTCAGACTGCAGGGTTGCCTGCAGTGTGTTGCTGGCAGAGCCATGCCTTGCTCAAGGACACTTTGCTAGTGGTGGTAAATGTAGCTTCTGTAGATGTAGATGTCATTACAGCAAAGACGGGCCTACGGTGCACAGACGGTACGTACTCTCATGTTGACAGCAGTCTCATCCACTGTCTTTGGTCTCTATATGAGTTATGGTGTCTCAGGGAATAACCTACTACAAATACTACCACTACTACTACTACTACTACTACAACTACTACTACTACCACTACTACCACTACTACTACTACTACCACTACTACCACTACCACTACTACTACTACCACCGCTACCACTACTACCACTACCACTACTACTACTACTACCACCACTACCACTACTACTTTCGGCTGCCTCCGTTAAGGGTCGCCACAGTGGACACACCAGCCACCTGCATGTCCTCCCTCACCACATCCATAAACCTCCTCTTTGGCCTTCCTCTTCTCCTCTTCCCTGGCAGCTCCATATTCAGCATCCTTCTCCCAGTATACCCAGCATCTCTCCTCCACACATGTCCAAACCATCTCAATCTTGTCTCTCTTGCTTTGTCTCCAAACCGTCCACCCTGAGCTGTCCCTCTAATATACTTGTTCCTAATCCTGTCCTTCTTCATCACTCCCAATGAAAATCTTATCATCTTCATCTCTGCCACCTCCAGCTCCTCCTCCTGTCTTTTCATCAGTGCCACTGTCTCCAAACCATATAACATAGCTGGTCTCACCACCATCTTGTAAACCTTCCCTTTAACTCTTGCCGGTACCCTTCTGTCACAAATCACCCATGACACTCTTCTCCACCCACTCCACCCTGTCACACATCACTCCTGAAACTCTTCTCCACCCACTCCACCCTGCCTGCACTCTCTTCTTCACCTCTGTTCTGCACTCCTCATTACTTTGGACAGTTGACCCCAAGTATTTAAACTCATATGCCTTCATCACCTCTACTCCTTGCATCCTCACCATTCTTCTGTCCTCCCTCTCATTCACACATAGGTATTCCGTCTTGCTCCTCCTGACTTTCATTCCTCTTCTCTCCAGTGCATACCCCCACCTCTCCAGGCTCTCCTCAACCTGCACCTTACTCTCGCAACAGATCACAATGTCATTCATGAACATCATAGTCCACAGAGACTCCTGCCTGATCTCGTCCGTCAACCTGTCCATCACCATTGCAAACAAGAAAGGGCTCAGAGCCGATCCTTGATGTAATCCCACCTCCACCTTGAACCCATCTGTCATTCCTACCACACACCTCACCACTGTCACACTGCCCTCATACATATCCTGCACCACTCCTACATACTTCTCTGCTACTCCTGACTTCCTCATACAATACCACACCTCCTCTCTCGGCACCCTGTCGTATGCTTTCTCTAAATCTACAAAGACACAATGGACCTCCTTCTGACCTTCTCTACACTTCTCCATCAACATTCTCAAAGCAAACACCACATCTATGGTGCTCTTTTGTGGCATGAAACCATACTGCTGCTCGCTGATCATCACCTCTCCTCTTAGCCTAGCTTCTATTACTCTTTCCCAAATCTTCATGCTGTGGCTGATCAACTTTATACCTCTGTAGTTGCTACAGTTCTGCACATCGCCCTTGTTCTGGAAAATCGGCACCAGTGTGCTTCTTCACCACTCCTCAGGCATCCTCTCACTTTCCAAGATTGTGTTACACAAGTTAGTTAAAAACTCCACTGCCATCTCTCCTAAACATCTCCACGCCTCCACAGGTATGTCATCAGGTCCAACTGCCTTTCCACTCTTCATCCTCTTCATAGCTGCCCTCACTTCCTCAGTTACTAATTCTGATGTCTGCTCCTACCAGAAACACCATAGAGCATTCAGCTAACATATGATGTGAATTATATTTATATACGAATTCCGTTATCATATGACATGAATTCCATCCATCCATCCACTATCCCAACCACTTATCCTGCTCTCAGGGTCACAGGGGTGCTGGAGCCTATCCCAGCAGTCACTGGGCGGCAGGTGGGCAGACACCCTGGACAGGCCGCCAGGCCATCACAGGGCCGACATACAAACCATCACAGGGCTGACTTTTATTTCAGTACACAGAAATATGCAACCGAGGCAACATTCAAAACAAGCCATGTGCAATTCAAAGATGACAACTGCAGTATGAAACCATGAATAACAAGTACGTTACACTGAACGGGTAGGAAAAATTCTTTAAGCATTTCGAGAAATGTCACAGTGAGTCACTGAAAAGTAAGTCAGGAAAAAAAAGGTTTCCATCTTCCGGGCTACCCTGGTGGCTCACCACATTTGGCTGAGTCCTTACCACAGCGGCCTGGGTTCAAATCTGGCCCAGGCCCTTTGCTACACGTAATCCCTTCTCCTTCCCCTGCCTTTCCTGTCTCTCTCTCTCTCTCTCTCTGTCTCTCTCTCGACTATCGTTATCAAATAAAGGCAGAAAATCCCCTCCCCCCCAAAAAAAAGTTTGCATCCTCTGTGTTGAACATCGCCTGGCTGACCAAGCTAAAACCACAGCCTAAAGGACACAGGCGGATTAGGACAGTCTGTTAGGAAATGATTATTTAACAGGATTTCAACCACCTCCCTTCAACAGTAAGATCCAGCTGTGCGTGGTGCTGGAATCCTGGAGGTACAGATGTCCCATCAGAGCAGGAAACCCTTTAACCAACAGACAGCCAGTCTGACTGATGGGAGGTTACCAGTGGAGGAACATGCAGTTATTTCTCCCACTGCCCCACCAGCCACTCTACGTTGGCACTAATGTAAAATGCCAGTCTCAAACAAGAACACCTGTCCTTTCAACTCCAACAAAGTCTTCCCTCAGCAGCTCTATCTGCACTTTTAAAAGGGACAGTTCACCCCAAAATCCAAAACATAGGTTTCCGCCCTACCTGTAGTGCCACCCATCCATCTAGATCCCTTTGGTGCGAGTTGTCGAGTTTTGGAGATATCGGCCGTAGAGAGGTCTGTCCTCTCTCCATACAATGACATGAATTCTGATATACAAATTTTTTAACATACAATGTCTAAAGTATGACGATGAAAACAGCGACTATCGCCTCAGAAATACAGAAGGCCATGTTGAACATCAAGCAGGGCTCGAGAGTGCGACCAATTTAGTCGCACATGCGACCAAAATTTTTAAGAGTGCGACTGAAAAAAATGATAGGTGGCACTGGTGCACCCGATGCTGCTCGGGTGAACACTGAAATCTCTTCCGCAAGCGCAGCATCTCTCTGTGTTCTCCTGGCGGGATCGTGGTCTAAACCAATAAGAGACAGAGCTCGGGCGGGTCCTTGCCTCTGATTGGCTGTGGTCCTTTTCACTGCTCTAAGTAGTGTCAGTTCAAAAAATGCGAGCGACCTGAGCAGGCTGAGCACCAGAGAACTTGAACGGGAAAATAATAGCCTATAGGTCTACGCGACAAAACGAGTGAAAATGAAGAGAGGTAGAGCCATTGAAAGTTTTTTCATTAAAAAAACGAAACCTACTCCTTCAACCAGCCCTGCTGTCACTCCATCCATCTGATCTACCGAGAGTAGGCCTACATTCAGCCAAGACACGGAGCCCTCGGCCTCGGTGACGATCCCTGGGAGAATGCCAAGCCCCGGTCCTTCCGTGATGACATCAGACTCGGAACCAGAGGAGACAACCGAGTCTGAGATAGAGCCCGGCCCCGAGAGTCAAGTCAAAAAGCCCAAAACATATTCTTTCAGGCGTGACTGGTTAAAACAATTTCCCTGGCTGAGGTACGACAAAGAACAGAAGGCAATGCACTGCAGAGTATGGCCGGTAATAGTGCATTCGTCGGAGAGTCGACAACGTTTCGGATCGAGACATTAAAAAAGCACAACTTGTCCAAAAAGCACACTACATGCCGTGACAAGTGTGTCAATACAGTGGCCCCTCTCCCAGCTGCAGTTCAGCGTCAGGCTGTATTGATCAGGTCCTCGGAGGAATCAGAAATGATCATAAAATTCAAGGTCGCATACAACATTGCCAAGGAGGGAATGCCGTTCACAACATGTAAGTCAGAGATCATTCTAATGAAGAAAAACGGCTTAAATGTCAACCCAGCCTACAGCAATGACAAGGCATGCACACAATGTATTGCTGTAGTAGCCGACACACTGAAAAATAAGACAGCTGCGGACGTTGGACACGCCACGTATACGTCATTTATGATTGACGGCGACACAGACGTCTCTACAAAGGAGTGCGTGATTATCTACAGCCGCATTTTGTGGAAAGGGAGGCCGGTCAACATATTAGTTGGACATGTCGAGGTGGAGCACGGACATGCACAAGGTAAGTTTGAAGGCCCGGAGCCACATCACAGCATGAGACATGACGAAATAGAAATCTTAAGACAACTGTATAGTATTCCTAAATATTATTAAAAATGTACAGACACAAGTAGGCTAAGATCACATGTGGCAGCAAGCGGAGACCTGCTATAAGACTTTGGAGGACTTGAGCACTTTTTATTTTCAAATGATTTATTTTACTTGAAATGTTTAAATCTAACATGTTCAATTTAAGCTCAGTGTAGCACTTTAAACGCTTTATTTTTCTTTACATATTCTTCATATATATATATATATGTGTGTGTGTGTGTGTGTATATATATATATATACATTCTTTATATATTGTGTTTAAAATAGGGACAAGCTTTTTCTACACCTTATTGTTTTAAAAAATCAGTCACATTATATGACAGAAGAGCGATAAAAAGGAGACCTTTTGGTGTTAAAGGCGACGCAATGAAAAATGTGGGTGCACCTAAATTTTGTGCTGGTGCACCTAAAAAAGAAAGTTAGGCGCACCAGTGCAACCAATGCCAAAAGTTAGTGTAGAGCCCTGCCGAGACGCGAAGGTTTCATGGAGGCTGGAAGTAATCAATGCTACCAGAATGAGACGCTCTCTCATCTCTTAGCACCGGTATGATAAACGACCCGGTTCTATTTTTTTTAAGTCTGGTGACGTAAGAGTGGATTTTGCGGGAGTCTGGATGGCGTGGCAGTCTAATTCAATTGTCTACCAACACGGGAATCGCCAGTTCGAATCCCCGTGTTACCTCCAGCTTGGACAGGCGTCCCTACAGACACAATTGGCCGTGTCTGCGGGTAGGAAGCCACATTTGAGTATGTGTCCTGGTCGCTGCACTAGCGCCTCCTCTGGTCAGTCGGGGGCACCAGTTCAGGGGGGAGGGAGGACTGGGGGGGGGGGGGTAGCGTGATCTTCCCACGGACTACGTCCCCCTGGTGAAACTCCTCACTGTCAGGTGAAAAGAAGCGGCTGGTGACTCAACATGTATCAGAGAAGGCATGTGGTAGTCTGCAGCCTTCCCCGGATCGACAGAGGGGGTGGAGCAGAGACCGGGACGGCTCGTAGAGTGGGGTAATTGGCCAAGTGCAATTGGGAAGATAAAAGGGGGAAAACATTCCCCCCCCAACAAAAAAGTAGATTCTGCTGAGGATTTCTTCTTTCTGTGCTGCTTTGCTCCACACCTTCACACCTGGGAACTAGGAAAGGGCCTACTTTCTAAGCTCGCTCAGTGATTCCAGCTAA
This sequence comes from Lampris megalopsis, assembly GCA_022114975.2. NCBI lineage: Eukaryota > Metazoa > Chordata > Actinopteri > Lampriformes > Lampridae > Lampris > Lampris megalopsis. The sequence goes on from JAJHIY020001375.1 coordinate 725,942, forward strand.
CGTTAGGGGGCGCCACAGCGGATCATCTGTTTCCATCTCTTCCTGTCCTCTGCATCTTCCTCTGTCACACCAGCCACCTGCATGTCCTCCCTCACCACATCCATAAACCTCCTCTTTGGCCTTCCTCTTCTCCTCTTCCCTGGCAGCTCCATATTCAGCATCCTTCTCCCAATATACCCAGCATCTCTCCTCCACACATGTCCAAACCATCTCCATCTTGTCTCTCTTGCTTTGTCTCCAAACCGTCCAACCTGAGCAGTCCCTCTAATATACCTGTTCCTAATCCTGTCCTTCTTCATCACTCCCAATGAAAATTTTATCATCTTCATCTCTGCCACCTCCAGCTCCACCTCCTGTCTTTTCATCAGTGCCACCGTCTCCAAACCATACAACATAGCTGGTGTATTTCCACCGGGGAGGCACAAGCCAGTGCATTGTTGGTTCCAGTCCCAAACCTGGATAAATGGGGAGGGTTATGTCATCCAGCGTAAAACCTTTGCCAAATCAAATACGCACATCATAAATCAGACTGACACCAGTGTAATGCAGAATAATATATGCACACCTCATCATCCACAGAACACCTCATTTCTATGTGATATTGTAACGATCACGGATGAATAGGCTCGGTAGCCCTTGGCTAACGGGTCAGACCCTTTAGTCGACTAAAGGGTCTGGCCTAGCGCCTCTAGTGGTCATTATTAATATATAAAAAAGTCCGTTGCACCAGTTGTCATTTTAGTTGTTGCAGTGTGCGGTTCAACATTTTTCTCTCGGTGAAGTCTGAGAATATCTGCCTGTGAGTATTACATAACTTGATTTGTTGTATATTGATGATAGTTGGATGACAAATGTATCCTTTCTGGGTTGTTTCTGCAGATATCTGAATATGTTCATGCTAGACTGTTTGGTTAGCGAAGTGCCCTGGCTGGTTAGCTGGTCACGTGCTCAGGTTCGCTTTAAAGTGAGTTGATGTTGCCGACTTGAAAATACTGTTCTGTTGTTTTAATGTTTTTGCAGTCGTTTTATTTGACAACGTGGTTGCCGTGGAAATGTCCTGGACAATATATTGTTTATCTTTTTGAATGTATACTTACCTATAGTGCACCTGTAATATGGAAGCAAATAACCACGCATACAACTAATTGTAATCAGATGTATTTTGTTTGTATGTTTTGTTTTAGTTTTACAAAAAAAAGAAAGGATTCAATGACCAAGCTGGATAAACAAGGAAACCAAGTAAAGAACCTAAACTTATTCAAGACTCAAGTGTTTACTGGATCAGCCATGTGAACTATCTGTCTAGTCTGATACTGGACGTTAGATGAGGACAGAATAGATAGAACAGAAAACAATGTGACTGTCTGGTTCAAGCAAAGACAGGACTTCTGTTATCAACCTTCAAGACTTTTGAAGTCTATATAAGCGACTAGCTGATTTAGTTCGAACCCGTTTTGCAAAGACAATGGCTTAAAAAACGAGTTTAAAAAAGATATCAACATCCAAGATGATGAACATGTTCTGAAAGTTTGCCCCCCCATCACTAATCAATAACCGTATTGGATGTTTCAAATGAGACCTTGTGGATAACATGGACTCGGCTGGTTTTAAGTGACAGTTTGCTGCAAACACGCAACAAACAAAATGACGAGAAACCAACAAACCTCCAAGCACCCGGATCCTACGTCAGTCTGATATTTCCAATGACATCTGACGCCGAAGAAAAGATAAACCCCCCCCCCCCCAAAATGTCACCTTTTAAAAGACAGAAGCAAAACTGGCGTTGCGCTGAACAGCATTTCTTGACACACTGTGAAGGGTTTTTCCAGAGCTCCCAATTTCAGCGTGACCTCCATGACAGGACTATCCACCTCCAAAACGAGACTGAGGCGCTTCACTCGTTTTGTTCTTTCTCTCTGTTTTTCCCGTTTTGCTATTTGAACGTGGCCTGTCTTAATCAGCGCAGAGTTTTGTCCTTTTCCTGTTTTCTTTGGTTTCATATGCTGTGACCCTTTTAGACTTTCTCCTTCAACTGCAGGGTCAAGTTCATCCCCAGAGAAATGAAGGAATACAATGAGTCTTTAGTGCCCCCCCCCGATCCCTGATGCCCCCATGGGAGCAGAACAGCCACCCCGATTGTTGCAGATAACTACCTCTGTGACTTGTTGCTGGCTTTCTTCTTCATATTAGCACTTCCCATGCCGCGCACCTCCGGTTAAGCGGGGCAGCGTGTCACGTGATAACAGCAGTAGTAGCCAGTTAGTCGCACATGTATGAGCGTTAACTACCTGTGGAACAGTCAAGTCGGTGTCGTGGAAGTATTTCACCCTTAAAGAGGAAAAAATCCAACAGCCAAATGCAAAATGTGCAATGCCAATGTTTTGAGGGGCGGCAGCAGCGCTGTTTGCCGGTTTTACGCCACAAACTTCATTAAGCATTTGGGAAAACACCACACGGAACAACACCAGGACTTTCTGCATGCAATGGCTGCAAAGAGAAGCAAAACGCCCCAACAGCAGGCAATGATGGAATCATTAAAAAGGCTGTTGCTCACATTGCAACCCCCCCCACCCCCCGTTTTTGTTCCTCCTGTTCTTATAAGACAATTGATATCAAGCTACCGCAGAGTCAACACCTTTCTCAGGGCTAATCCATGTTTCAGATATAGCTGTCCTGTTGAATGGATTCTTGAAGTGAATGTCTGTGGATATTTTTAAATATTTTGTGCTCGTGCTCCTTTTCTTTTAAACTTATTTTTAGCTTTTGGTCTTCGTGTGTATATCTTATACTGCGTTTTGCCATGTTTGTCTGTGTCTGCCTTGCACTGTTTGGTGAAGCCGCAGCCCTCATTTCATTGTTACCATGTGCCTGCACATTGTTTTAATGACAATCCATTGAACTGAATATTCTCTGATGTTTGTGTGGCATATAGGCTTCTGCTGTTAATGTGGATAACTGAAATTTTATGATCTGAGTTGACCATCATGTTAAACCGATCATCAGTTTAGTATAGACAGTTGTTGTTGTTGAAGACAGTGTGCAAAGTATACCATGGCTTTCGGGGGGCTCACTTCTTTTTACGGGGGGGGGGCGTGCTGCAAGCATGTAGGCCTCCTTGCTTTAGGTCAGCACATGTGATATATAGGGAATGTGAAGGCACGTCACCCGCGTTGTTGGCTGCGACGGGGGCGCCATCTTGTTAGGAATGATGCGCTCTGTTAGGCATGTAAAACAATGTAAACAAGAGACTTAACAAAGCAATCTATGAGCAACCTGTTCATTGAAAACACTCAAAATAAATGTATTTTGACTCATGTAATGTGGCCTGGCTTTACTGTCTTGTAGTTCCATATCGTCTGCATAAGGTGAACCATGAATTCAACAAGAGCAACATCATATATATATATAAATACATAATCAGTTAATGGCCCATCAAACCGCCACACGGGTATCAAAACTAAACATCACAGTATGCTACAACACGGCCAACTAAAGCAGGGCACAGTATACTCTGCATCGTTTCTCGGCACAAATAAGACACGGATAGGTCAAATAAACAGCCTGTAAACACACAAACAGTTAAAGTTACCCATCACATACAGATGAGCACAATCATTTCTCGGTACAATTAAGACACCAAATGCGAGGCTCACGTATCAACAAATCAGCCTATAACGACACACACATGCATGAGCATTGTAAATACCAACGGAAATAGGCCAGGCTGCCTACAAGGGATCCAGTCATCATCAACACCCATCACATGCAATACAGTGCTAACAGTGAGTAATACAGCCCTTACCTTAAAACAGAAGCGACCACAGGCCTGGGATCAGCTGCCTTGACTGTTTGCCCATGATGTGGACTGGCGATGACCTGATTTAATCCAAGATGTGATAAAGGGTGTTGGGTCGAATCTCTCCAAAGGGGGGGCCATTAAGACACACAAAAAGGAGCAATGAGAGGCTGTTTTCATGAAACCTATTGCAGGTCAGTGTTATCAACTGCAGAAAACCCCCTCTCACACTCACATGAGGTGGGAAGGTTTGTCCTGCTCGCTGTACAAAGCTTTTCCAGCATCCACTGCTGGCTGGTCCAGTTAGGCAAGTGGGGTTAGCATCATCATCGGCCTCTTCCTCTTTCGAGCTGTTACCCCCATCTCCAGCTTCTTCTGTCGGCTTGTCCTGCGTTGTCACACCAGGCGTTGGCGGATTTGTACTGACAGCAATCCCAGCGCGTGTAGCAGACGCCTCGTGCTCTGGTTGCTCTTCGATTCACTTAGATTTTTTAGTAAATCCAAAATTTGCGACTAAGCTCCCTTGTTTTCTTTTTGACATAGCTATCTGTATGCTGACTACAAAATAGAAATGAATATTGGCGATTTGGCGCGCAGACTGAGTGGGACTAAGAGTTTGTTTTTTCTGACAGCGCCGCCACGCCTCGATGGTGATGGCAGCAACTGCATGCATGCCGGCATCTTTTTATTAAAAGTGAATTAGTGATCCTCATGTACGAATCATGCATCAATAATAGCCTAATTTTACACAAGATCCATGATGATGAAGACACAGAAAATGGAAATGCATAGCACATAATCAATATTTTAGAGACCAATATTTTAAAGACACTATTATAACCACAAAAATAAAAAGCAGGTTTAACAAACTCTGAGGTTAACCCTCAACTCTGAATTGATGAAACCTGAGATGGGAAACCTGAGTCTGAGCAGGAGGGGAAAGAGAATCTCAGGGTTTGTTGAAGAAAACCTGCCAGCGAGCAGGTTAACTTCACACTCAGCTACCACAGTAGCTGACACAGATTTTAATTTACCTCTCCTTTTGGAACGGAAAACCCAGAGTTTCCCTCATCTCAGGGTTAACAAACTCAAACTCGTTCAATCCCTTTGGATAACCATGACCTGGATGAATGAGAACATTCACAGACAAACTCAAAGAGTTTTCACTACACCTGCTTTATGAAACAGGGTCCAGGTATAGCCAGTGAACAGCATGTGGAATTACTAAAATACAGTAGCAGTCAGTTACCTTTCTGGAGAAACTGTCCACTCCTCCAAATATCACAATGTTGTACCTGGGAAGCAGTTGAGAATAAAATCCATCCACTATCCAGACTGCTTATCCTGCTCAGGGTGGCGGGGATGCTGGAGCCTATCCCAGCACTCCCTGGGCGGCAGGTGGAGAGACACCCCGGACAGGCCACCAGGCCATCACAGAAAGATAAAAAAGAGAATAAAATATTATTCATAAATAAAATGAAGTCACAGTCAATATGTAGATGCGTTTAAAGGGGTTAGAAAGGGATCCCCTTTCTTGCATTTCTTATCCCTTTTGTTTTGATAAGATTTTTTTCTTGACTTGTATATTTAAAGAAACAAGCAAAAACATAACTACAAAAATGTACTGTGGCATATGCAATCATTGTGCATTGTAACTACTTCTTCCATATGTCAGGGGGTGTTCATTATTATTATTACTAGAAGAACCCCGCTACAATGTAGCGGTTTGGTTATCCACCCGTCTAAATCTCCCTCCTCTTCATCCTGCCAGCTAACCGCCTTCCCCCTGCCCCTAAACCTCCCCCTCCAACTCCCTCCCCTCAAATGCTCAGAATCATCTGAAATACCGAGAAAAGTGGTTTTTAGCCATTTTTAGAAAATGCATGTTTTGCATAATTATGCATAATTATTTTAATTGTCTGCTATTTTTCTGGTCCTCTCTGGAACAACACTTACCACCTCCAAAAAAAATTAGGATCATAAGTGCATTTTTGCAAAAATGCATATATTTTGCATAATGCCAAAACATTTGTAAGTCCCAGAAAATTTTTTTTATACAGGTGAAAAAAATCAAAGATGCTCATAATCATCTGAAATGCCGAGAAAAGTGGTTTTTAGCCATTTTTAGAAAAATTCATATTTTGCATAATTATTATAATTATATTTTTAACCCAGCCACTGAGGATGCACAAGCCAGTGCATCCTTAGTGCCGGTCCCAAGCCCGGACAAATGGGGAGGGTTGCGTCAGGAAGGGCATCCGGCATAAAATCTTTGCCAAATCAAATATGCGGATCATAAATTACGGATGATCCGCTGTGGCGACCCCTAACGGGAGCAGCCGAAAGTAGTAGTAGTAGTAGATTATAATTATATTTTTATTTTCAGCTATTTTTTACAGGTGCCCCTGATCATCCCCAATAACCTCCAAAAAGAATCAAGGCCCCAAGTGCTTTAGTTTGGCCGTTTATAGACTCTCACACAGACACACACCACACACCAGACACACATTGTGAAAATACAGGAGTAGATAGATTGTTGTTGGCATTTCTGAAAATGTGCCAATATTAGCCAATTGGCTACTTTTAAAATGCAGTCCCTGTCCATGATGAAGAAAGACATTAAATCAAGCTTCAAGCTGATGTAATGGCTTTCTTCAACATGATTATCTAGTTTTCATGACCTGTACCTTTAAAGACAGGCCAAGAACACTAGATAAGCAGTGAAATGTCCAGCAACAACTTTACATGCAAACCAGGAACAAAGCCCGCATCGCTGCATGACGGGGTACAGGGCCTGCAGAAGATACGGTAGCGAATTCGGGGAACAACGCAGCCACAGGAAGTGCCGCGGCCGGGACGCGAATCCGCATCGCCCCCACCGCAGGAGGCATCGCTAACCGCTAGACTAAAGGGTCAGACCCGCCAGCCGGAGGCCACTAGCGTGTCTTCTTATCCATGCACGTCACAGTACGCTTCCTGTGACGACAACGACGTACCAGATAATCCAAACGTAATGGTGCTGCGCTGAATCCCGTTTATCTAACCACCCATTATCTGAACCCAAGCCTGTTATTTACACGCCAAAATATGCAAATATAGGCCATGGGTTTAAGAATACCGTCATTCCCGTAAGGGTTTTAAGATAAAGGCTAGCCCGGCTAACGTTAGCGTTAGCAAACAGTAACATGAGGCGTGACTGGCAAACCTGGTGATGTTAGCTTGCCTAGCATCAAATATTTAGCTAGCTCTAACCGCATTGTAAGGGCACACAGTACACAACATCGACACCTTCACTCAATATAAATGGGATCTCTGAAAGATGTTAACTTAACGTTAGAGTACGGCTTCCTTGCTCCGACACGACGGCCCGACGAAATGGCTGCTTTCCCTCTCCCGCCGTGAGCCAACCAAACAGCCAATCAAAGTTCATGTTATTGGACTACCCAATCAGGTTATTGGAGTAACTCCCGCCCCCAAAGTGTCAAAACCAACCAAAGGATCCCTACCTCAGCTTGCTGGAGTACCGCAACACTCCAGTCGACGGCCTGAAGTCACCAGCCCAGCTGCTGATGAGTCGATGACTGAGGTCAGTACTTCCCACCACAGGTAAACAACTCCAGCCACAAGTTGTCTGTCAAAAGAAGCAATACTATGACCTCAGTGCAAGACCACTGTCAACACTAAAGCGTGGTGACACAGTCCACATCCAACAGCCAAACCCACGTTGGAAACCTGCCACTGTGACAGAGCCTGCAGACACAGTGAGCTCCTACAGCGTCCACACTGATGAAGGTCAAGCCTATCGTCGCAATCGTCGTCACCTGCTAAGCCAAAGGACGACACTACACACACAAGCTGCGAAGTACAGCCAGAACCAAACGATGGTACAGAACAAGGGACGTCAACACCGGGCACTGCATCCTCAGACACGTACACTACCAGGATTGGTAGTGTAGTGGCCCACATGTTGTATTTTGAATTGCACTGACCACACTGAATGCAAGATTTGAATATGATACTTACCTCCTTATCCTTCCTACAAACCTGAAGGCTATACCTCGTTCGAGTGTTCTGTTTATCATATGCTAAAAAAAAATTAGCATTGTTGTGTTTTCACTGTTGCCTTGAAATATTTACAGCGTTTTGAAAATGTGCACGCTTAGAATAATGCACTTATGTCATAACATGGTTTACTCACTGGGGCAGTAGAAATCAATCAATCAGTCAATCAAGTTGCATTTTTATAGCGCTTTTCTAGCTGCAACAGCCACTCAAAGCGCTTTACAATTAATTAATTCACACACACGCACACACACACACACACACACACACACACACACAGAGTATTGATTTTGATCAATTAAGTTTATTTGAGTGAGGGAAAATGACACAAAAAACAGCGAATAAGAGCTCCATCTTTCTGGACTGAAACCATTTCTTTGCAGGTGTGAACTGATAAAGTTTTGCTTATCTTGATGTGCTGTCCTCGTTACAGTGAAACATGGAGAAATATGGAGCCACCAACACATATTTGCCATCAAGCCCTTTACCAGAAGATTGTGACTCATCTCCTAAAATCAAGAGTTCATTTATATATTGTACATTTTATTCACAAAGGCAAAAGTGATTTACAAAGAGTCATAAAATACATCAGATAAAAGATACAGAACAAGATAAAAAGAAATTAAAGTGAAACTGAAGATAAATCAGGTTCTCTTTTCTCTGTGGAAAAGTAGGACAATGTCGAGGTCCATTAAGGTTAAAGCTCTGTCATTTCGTCATTTCCACGGTTCTCGTAGAGTTACTGACTCGATCCAGCTGGGGGAGCGGGGCAGGCTAAGCTAACTGCTAGCCCATGCAGACTGGCAGTTCCGGTCACCCGGCGTTGACCGTGGTGTTTTTGACGTCGTCGTGAGGAGTGCGGGGAGGTGTGTCAAGGGTGCCTGGCTGGGAGAGCTGGCACTGGATCAGCTGGGAGAGCTTGGTCTGCTTCATCCGGTGGGCCCGGGGTCCACGGCCCCTGCCTGGAGCTGCGCCTGAGGAGGAAACGCCAAGGGCAGTCTGACAGGACGGGGAAGCGGGACAGGCTAAGCTAACTGCTAGCCCATGCAGACCAACAGTTCTGACAGTCATCCTGGCTGGCGTTGTTCCCTTCCCAGATAGCAAAGAATCTTTGGCCCAAATATGGCCCACATCTGCAGTTACCTTACGGCCCACATCTGCAGTTACCTTACGGCCCACATCTGCAGTTACCTTACGGCCCACATCTGCAGTTACCTTACGGACCACATCTACAGTTACCTTACGGCCCACATCTGCAGTTACCTTACGGCCCACATCTGCAGTTACCTTACGGCCCATATCTACAGTTACCTTACGGCCCACATCTGCAGTTACCTTACGGCCCACATCTACAGTTACCTTACGGCCCACATCTGCAGTTACCTTACGGCCCACATCTGCAGTTACCTTACGGCCCACATCTACAGTTACCTTACGGCCCACATCTGCAGTTACCTTACGGCCCACATCTGCAGTTACCTTACGGACCACATCTACAGTTACCTTACGGCCCACATCTACAGTTACCTTATGGCCCACATCTACAGTTACCTTACGGCCCACATCTGCAGTTACCTTACGGACCACATCTACAGTTACCTTACGGCCCACATCTACAGTTACCTTACAGCCCACATCTGCAGTTACCTTACGGCCCACATTTGGCCTTGAATGACGGCGTTGACTCAGGGTGAGTGTGGCTGCCTCAGCTCAGCCACAGGTCCACTTTATATGGCCCACATCTGGCCCACATAGTTTGTGCTCTAACCCAAGTCAGGCCCAATTCATTACATTTGGGCCACATCTGGCCCACACAGCAGTTGCCAGTGCCGTAACTGAGCCGTAAGTACAAGAAGTGCCCCAGATTAGGCCCAGATGTGTCTGCTATCTGGGTTGGACAGTGATCGTTTTTTGGTTTAGTTTGGATATGTGTTCTTGTAGTTTTTGGATGTGTTGTACTGCTGTGGGCTGGAGGAAACGGCATTTTGTTTCATTTCATGTACACGAGTGAATGACAAATAAAGTGTTCCTGATGCCTTGAACCTTTACTCTTTTTCACCATCAGCAGTTAATACCCACTAGCAACAATAGTGACTACCATGTTTTATATATATATATATATATATATAGTAGTGAATTCAGGGGGGGGCAGTTGAGAACCGCCACAGCCAGGACGCGAACCCGGGGCTCCCGCACCACGGGCGACAACGTTAACCAGTCGACTAAAGGGTCCGACCCATTAGCCGAGGGCCAACGTGTCTACTTATTCGTGCACGTTACTATATACATATACATATATATGTATTTTTTTTCCTACAGCATTTCAAATTTCAAATACAAACAAATAAAGCACAGAACAAGAGGTCTTGCTTGTTATCATGCAACACCAAAGACAGGTGTACAGGTGCAGGTCATCACAAAGGGATTTCAGCATTGTTGCCTCATGAGAAAGAAGGGAGGAAAACCCTCATCAGCAGTTTCCTGTAAGTAACGATCCCAGTATTTCCCCCTGTTGTCTTTCTGTAGAAGAAGGGCGAAAGTCGTCTTTTCCATGGAGCATGTATAACTGACCATTCCAGGGAAACGGTCCACATTTGGAGGAGTTCTCTGCAGCCAACGTGTGGTGACAGCTTTTTTTAGATGCTACAAGGAGGTGTTTCAGGAGATAGGTGTCACCTTTACACAAGTTTTCAGGGGGAGCTCCAAGATACGGAGAGGAGAAAGACCCCTCAATATTAAAGCCCAGGATCCTAGAGGTCAAACGTCCCACCTTTTCCCAAAACGGTTGACTATGCAGACACAACAAAAATATGTGGGCCTGGTCCACCTGCATTGATCCACACTCTCTCCAGCGAGGCTGCCGGGTCCCAGACTACCATGTGAGCTACCTCGTTAAACGCTAGCAGCTATCCGTAGCATTACGGCGTGCGGACAATGTCAAGTCTCTTACACAACGCGTGATACACAAACCCTTCTTACATAAGCCCTCCGCTGCCGCGGTACAGTTTTTAAGGCTGCGAGGGGCTTCTGGTTAGGAGGATGAGGCAAAACACCAGAGGAGCTCGGGGCGAGGGGTATTTGAAAAGAGAAGCCCAGAGAGTATTCACTCTAGCATTTACTGCATTTCATAGTACAGTGGGCAAGTGGGGGTGGGGGGGCTGATGGAAATAATCCACGGCTCCTTTTCTAAAGCTAGTGAATGCCCTGAGTGGTAGTGGGAGAAAAAGGACAAGGCCCGCTGGTGCCGTGAACTGATGATCCATGATGCCTTTATGTTCTTCCCATCTGCATCACTCTGCCTTCATCTTCATCATCACCACCACCACCACCATCGCCATCTTCTTCTTCTGCAGCTGTAGGAAAAGCTGGCTGCGCTTTACAAACGTGGGGAGGCTGTCAGAGTGAATGCCGAGAGGGAGTTGTGGTTAAAGAGCCGTGTTTTCCAGTGTTTTCAGTCTCACGGTGTTCACAGCACACCGCAGTGAACCTGATGCAGGTGTTTTATGTCTCCTTACAGTCAGAATGACTGTCGTTCTTTTTTGGTAGTGTAACACAGTCACATAAAGGGAAAAAACAACAGATTTGCTCTTTGTAAACTTTGTAATAATCCAACGCCGATGAATGTAGGAAAGGATTGTGATCATATTCCCCTATGAACCCAGCCCATCACACTATCCCCCCCTATGAACCCAGCCCATCACACCCCTATGAACCCAGCCCATCACACTATCCCCCCCTTATGAACCCAGCCCATCACACCATTCTCCCCCATGAACCCAGCCCATCACACTATTCCCCCCCATGAACCCAGCCCATCACACTATTCCCCCCCTATGAACCCAGCCCATCACACTATTCACCCCCTATGAACCCAGCCCATCACACCATTGCCCCCCATGAACCCAGCCCATCAAACTATTCACCCCCTATGAACCCAGCCCATCACACTATTCACCCCCTATGAACCCAGCCCATCACACTATTCACCCCCTATGAACCCAGCCCATCACACTATTCCCCCCCTATGAACCCAGCCCATCACACTATTCACCCCCTATGAACCCAGCCCATCACACTATTCACCCCTTATGAACCCAGCCATCACACTATTCACCCCTTATGAACCCAGCCCATCACACTATTCACCCCTATGAACCCAGCCCATCACACTATTCACCCCTTATGAACCCAGCCCATCACACTATTCACCCCTTATGAACCCAGCCCATCAAACTATTCACCCCTTATGAACCCAGCCCATCACACTATTCACCCCCTATGAACCCAGCCCATCACACTATTCACCCCCTATGAACCCAGCCCATCACACGATCCCCCCCTATGAACCCAGCCCATCAAACTATTCACCCCTTATGAACCCAGCCCATCACACTATTCACCCCCTATGAACCCAGCCCATCACACTATTCACCCCTTATGAACCCAGCCATCACACTATTCACCCCTTATGAACCCAGCCCATCACACTATTCACCCCTTATGAACCCAGCCCATCAAACTATTCACCCCTTATGAACCCAGCCCATCACACTATTCACCCCTTATGAACCCAGCCCATCACACTATTCACCTCCTATGAACCCAGCCCATCACACTATTCCCCCCCTATGAACCCAGCCCATCACACTATTCACCCCTTATGAACCCAGCCCATCACACTATTCACTCCCTATGAACCCAGCCCATCACACTATTCACCCGCTATGAACCCAGCCCATCAAACTATTCACCCCTTATGAACCCAGCCCATCACACTATTCACCCCCTATGAACCCAGCCCATCACACTATTCACCCCCTATGAACCCAGCCCATCACACTATTCCCCCCCTATGAACCCAGCCCATCACACTATTCACCCCCTATGAACCCAGCCCATCACACTATCCCCCCCTATGAACCCAGCCCATCAAACTATTCACCCCTTATGAACCCAGCCCATCACACTATTCACCCCCTATGAACCCAGCCCATCACACTATTCACCCCCTATGAACCCAGCCCATCACACTATTCACCCCCTATGAACCCAGCCCCTCACACGGTGTCTGTGTTTTTGTACTGGTTTAGAGTTTCAGAGTATTCATGTTGTAGTGCTGGGTCATGTTGGTGTCTGTGTTTTTGTGCTGGTTTAGAGTTTCAGAGTACTCATGTTGTAGTACTGGGTCATGCTGGTGTCTGTGTTTTTGTACTGGTTTAGAGTTTCAGAGTATTAATATTGTAGTGCTGGGTCATGCTGGTGTCTGTGTTTTTGTACTGGTTTAGAGTTTCAGAGTATTCATGTTGTAGTGCTGGGTCATGCTGGTGTCTGTGTTTTTGTACTGGTTTAGAGTTTCAGAGTATTCATGTTGTAGTGCTGGGTCATGCTGGTGTCTGTGTTTTTGTACTGGTTTAGAGTTTCAGAGTATTCATGTTGTAGTGCTGGGTCATGTTGATGTCTGTGTTTTTGTACTGGTTTAGAGTTTCAGAGTATTCATGTTGTAGTGCTGGGTCATGTTGGTGTCTGTGTTTTTGTGCTGGTTTAGAGTTTCAGAGTACTCATGTTGTAGTACTGGGTCATGCTGGTGTCTGTGTTTTTGTACTGGTTTAGAGTTTCAGAGTATTCATGTTGTAGTGCTGGGTGATGTTGGTGTCTGTGTTTTTGTACTGGTTTAGAGTTTCAGAGTATTCATGTTGTAGTGCTGGGTCATGCTGGTGTCTGTGTTTTTGTACTGGTTTAGAGTTTCAGAGTATTCATGTTGTAGTACTGGGTCATGTTGGTGTCCGTGTTTTTGTACTGGTTTAGAGTTTCAGTGTATTCATGTTGTAGTGCTTAGTCATGTTGGTGTCTGTGTTTTTGTACTGGTTTAGAGTTTCATAGTATTCATGTTGTAGTGCTGGGTCATGTTGGTGTCTGTGTTTTTGTACTGGTTTAGAGTTTCAGAGTATTCATGTTGTAGTACTGGGTCATGTTGGTGTCTGTTTTTTTGTACTGGTTTAGAGTTTCAGAGTATTCATGTTGTAGTACTGGGTCATGTTGGTGTCTGTGTTTTTGTACTGGTTTAGAGTTTCAGAGTATTCATGTTGTAGTGCTGGGTCATGTTGGTGTCTGTGTATTTGTACTGGTTTAGAGTTTCAGAGTATTCATGTTGTAGTGCTGGGTCATGCTGGTGTCTGTGTTTTTGTACTGGTTAAGAGTTTCAGAGTATTCATGTTGTAGTGCTGGGTCATGTTGGTGTCTGTGTTTTTGTACTGGTTTAGAGTTTCAGAGTATTCATGTTGTAGTGCTGGGTCATGCTGGTGTCTGTGTTTTTGTACTGGTTTAGAGTTTCAGAGTATTCATGTTGTAGTACTGGGTCGTGTTGGTGTCTGTGTTTTTGTACTGGTTTAGAGTTTCAGAGTATTCATGTTGTAGTGCTGGGTCGTGTTGGTGTCTGTGTTTTTGTACTGGTTTAGAGTTTCAGAGTATTCATGTTGTAGTACTGGGTCATGCTGGTGTCTGTGTTTTTGTACTGGTTTAGAGTTTCAGAGTATTCATGTTGTAGTGCTGGGTCATGTTGGTGTCTGTGTTTTTGTGCTGGTTTAGAGTTTCAGAGTACTCATGTTGTAGTACTGGGTCATGCTGGTGTCTGTGTTTTTGTACTGGTTTAAAGTTTCAGAGTACTCATGTTGTAGTACTGGGTCATGCTGGTGTCTGTGTTTTTGTACTGGTTTAGAGTTTCAGAGTATTCATGTTGTAGTACTGGGTCATGCTGGTGTCTGTGTTTTTGTACTGGTTTAGAGTTTCAGAGTATTCATGTTGTAGTGCTGGGTCATGCTGGTGTCTGTGTTTTTGTACTGGTTTAGAGGTTCAGAGTATTCATGTTGTAGTGCTGGGTCATGCTGGTGTCTGTGTTTTTGTACTGGTTTAGAGTTTCAGAGTATTCATGTTGTAGTGCTGGGTCATGCTGGTGTCTGTGTTTTTGTACTGGTTTAGAGTTTCAGAGTATTCATGTTGTAGTGCTGGGTCGTGTTGGTGTCTGTGTTTTTGTACTGGTTTAGAGTTTCAGAGTGTTCAGGTTGTAGTACTGGGTCATGTTGGTGTCTGTGTTGGTGGTTTGGTAGCTGCCTCAAGTGTTTCTCATTTCTTTACCTTTCATTGTCAAACCGTTTGTTTTCAGAGGTTTTGTGTTTACCGTTTCGACGGTGGGGTTTCTTTGTTTTTCTAAGTTTTGCATTTAGTGCAGCTTTTTGGAAGATGCAGTTAATATCTTTTGTCGCTTTATTAACGTCTTCAGAGTTATTTTGGTAGTGTGAATTGTTGAAGGTGCTGATTGTATTTTTTATTTCGAGTGAATTCAAAATTTGTACAAATCGTTGGGCCCTGTTGGGAGCCCGTCTGTATGACTGGTTTAGATTGTACAGCTTACTGGGCTGTTTCTTAAAAGCATCTCTAGTGTGTTTGTAAGTAAATATTAATCTGGCTGTGGTCTGAAAGGGAGGGGGTTTGTGCTCTGACAGTGAAGGCGCTGAATGCGGATGGGTGCATGTCTGAGATGGCATGATCAGCAACACTTGTCCCAAGAGCTGAACAGTAGGTGAAACGTCCCAAACGGTCCCCTCTGATCCTCCCATTTAATATATAGACACGGGCCCGAGGCTCTGCAGAGATGCACCGACTCCTCCCCGTTTCTGTTCGTTGTTTTGTCTGGGTTGTTCCTCCTGGCTGTGGGTGAGGGGGTCAGAAGTGACTGTGTGAATATATGGTGATCTCCTGTGTGGTCTGTACAGTCAGGTTCTGAACTGTCCGTGCATTAAAGTCCCCACACAGAAGTATTTTGCCTTGGGCTTGAAAGTGACATATCTCTGTGTGTAGGGGGCTGTAGAACTCTTCTTCGTGGTACGGTGACTCTGGTGGAGGGGTGCATATTGCACACAAATATAAATCTACCTCATAAACCAGTTTATTCGTTTTTAGCCAAATGTGGTTTTTGGTTTGTTTTATAATTGTGGTATATTTGGTGAGATCAGCTTTGAGCCAGATCACAATTCCTCCTGAGTCTCTACCCCGATGCACTGTGTTCAGCTCAACTGAAGGTACCGTGATTTCCTCATAGCCTGGGGGACACTGAGTCACTGCACCGTAGCCTGGGGGACACGGAGTCACTGCACCGTAGCCTGGGGGACACTGAGTCACTGCACCATAGCCTGGGGGACACGGAGTCACTGCACCATAGTCTGGGGGACACTGAGTCACTGCACCATAGTCTGGGGGACACTGAGTCACTGCACCGTAGCCTGGGGGACACTGAGTCACTGCACCGTAGCCTGGGGGACACTGAGTCACTGCACCATAGCCTGGGGGACACTGAGTCACTGCACCGTAGCCTGGGGGACACTGAGTCACTGCACCATAGCCTGGGGGACACTGAGTCACTGCACCGTAGCCTGGGGGACACTGAGTCACTGCACCGTAGCCTGGGGGACACGGAGTCACTGCACCATAGCCTGGGGGACACTGAGTCACTGCACCGTAGCCTGGGGGACACTGAGTCACTGCACCATAGCCTGGGGGACACTGAGTCACTGCACCGTAGCCTGGGGGACACGGAGTCACTGCACCGTAGCCTGGGGGACACTGAGTCACTGCACCGTAGCTTCGGGGACACGGAGTCACTGCATCAGATGGACACCATGTTTCTAACAGCATCAAAACATCAATATCATTCATATTATTTAGAAAATCAGGGTTTGTGGTTTTAAGACCAAAGTGCTGGAGTATAAACCCTGAATATCCCAAAAGCTTATCTTAAAAGATTTCATTTGTGAAAGAAAAGAAATGAATTCAAGTCTCTCTGTCTCTCTCTCTCTTTCTCTGCCTCCGTCTCTCTCTCTCTGTCACTCTTCTGTCTCTCCCTGTGTCTCTCTGTCTGTCTCTCTCTTTCTCTGCCTCTGTCTCTCTCTCTCTCTCTCTCTCTTTCTCTCTCTCTCTCTCTCTCTCTGTCTTTGCCTCTGTCTCTCTCTCTCTTTCTGTCTCTCTCTCTCTCTGTCTTTGTCTCTGTCTCTCTCTCTCTTTCTCTGTCTCTCTCTCTCTCTGTCTCTGTCTCTGTCTCTCTTTCTCTGTCTCTCTCTGTCTGTCTCTCTCTTTCTCTGTTCAAATTCAAATTCTCTCTCTCTCTCTGTCACTCTGTCTATGCCTCGGTCTCTCGCTCTGTCTCTCTGTGTGTCTCTCTGTGTCGCTGTCTCTCCCTGTCTCTCTGTCTCTGTCTCTCTTTGTCTCTCTGTCTCTCTGTCTCTCTCTCTCTTTCTCTCTGTCTCTCTGTGTCGCTGTCTCTCTCCCTGTCTCTCTGTCTCTCTCCCTGTCTCTCTGTCTCTCTGTCTCTCTCTCTCTGTCTCTCTGTGTCGCTGTCTCTCTCCCTGTCTCTCTGTCTCTCTGTCTCTCTGTGTTGCTGTCTCTCTCCCTGTCTCTCTGTCTCTCTGTCTCTCTCTCTCTGTCACTCTGTCTCTCTGTGTCGCTGTCTCTCTCCGTCTCTCTGTCTCCCTGTCTCTCTGTGTTGCTGTCTCTCTCCCTGTCTCTCTGTGTCGCTGTCTCTCTCCCTGTCTCCCTGTCTCTCTGTGTCTCTCTCTCAATTCAATTCAATTCAATTCAATATGTGCTTTATTGGCATGACATACGTTTGTGTAAATATTGCCAAAGCATGTAAAACGACAACAGAACGCAACTATGATTATAATAACAGTGTATGTTATTATAATCATAGTTGTGTTGTCTCCCTCTCTCTCTCTTTGTCTCTCTTCCTGTCTCTCTCTGTCCCTGTCTCTCTCTCTCGTCCCTCCAGCGCAGTGCACCCCATCTTGGCCTATTTTTAAATCCCACACGGAGCCCAGAGGATCAGCGAGGCTGTAAAGCGTGTCTGATGGTGTTGTGCGCGGCTCTAAACGGAGCCGCCTCTCCTAACTCCTCCGCTTTCAGACCCATTGTGGGGGAGACGAGAGGGCCGGCAGCCGCCGCTGTGAGCCGGGGCTTACGGTCATGCAGAGAGACCAGAAACGTGCCCTCAAAAATAAAGTCCCCTTGAGCTGAAGCACTCCGGCGCTGCACAAACTGAAAGCCGAGCAGCAATTACATCCTGCACAGCGGCCGCCCTGATGACAATCTGGGGGACAAAAGACTTCCCGTCCCTGCCGTGTCCACGTGCAGAATTACCGTCCCAGCCTCTGGTAAGAGACGCTGCTGCTGCTGAGGCTGGCGGTGCATGAGGAAAATCTGTTCTGTTAATCGCTGCTTCCTTCAGACAGGATGCACTTGCTTCTTCCTTTCTTTCGTTCTTTCCGAAGCGTGGAGGCCCTTCTTGAAGAGGCCAGTATGATTTGGAGTTGGACGGACTGGCTGACAGAAGACATCGTCTTCATCTCAGGGCTTTCTGAAGACAGCAAAGCCCCGGGATCCTCACGTGACCTACATGCGGAATGAGCAGAGACAGGATTTGCATGGACCGTGATTTACAAGTTAACCATGAGTGCTGTGGAGGGAATATGTTGGACGATAATGTGTCTTCAACACGGTTGTTAATGTTATGACACAGAGGAGCAGACAAATACTCCTCGATATGAAAGAATATGATGCTGAAGTGCTTTCACAAGAAAAGGAAGAATGAATGAAAGCAGCGCTGGGTTTGAATAGATCAGTACACCTCCACCTGCTACGCTAAACGTCTTGGTCCCACTGGGGAAGGAAATCTGTAGTTTGCTTTGTCATCCCTGGGCAGAATTGAAATGAGCAGTTAATTATCCTAATGTAGCATCCTTAAGCATATGCATAACATTTTTACTTCAGTAAGGCTGATTCCCTGGCGCCTGAGGCATCGCCACCAAACTAGACACAAAGAAGAAAAGGAGGAGCGCCGCGTTATCTCGTGAGTGTGTTCTCTGCATGATGCAACACATCCTGCTGTACAGGAGCAGCGGGCAGCTGCAGCACCCGGGGACCACCTCCGCTTCCTCTTGCCACTGCCTTGCCCAGGGGCACAGGCAGGAGTATTGACCCCAACATGCATGTCTTTTGGTGGCGGGAGGAAGCCGGCGCACCCGGGGGAAGCCCACGCAGCCACGGGGAGAACATGCAAAACTAGCGTTAGCATTTTTTATATTTGCTGATATCTGATGTACGCTGATTGCCTCGCTGTCACCCCCGTGTCCACCGTCCCTGTCAGCCCGCTGGGGACCTGGCCGGCCCAGTTTACAGTAGCTGGGCTGGTTTGGGGACAGCTTTGAAGGACTGGAAATGCCACATATGGGAAATCACAGATCTGCTGGTTGGCCAAAGGGGGAAGGATGTGGTGGCAGAGATTTGGCACAGCTGTTTGCTAAAACCTTGTTGACAGTCTCTTCAGGTGCCGGAGGCCCTGGAGCCGTACTGAGTCGACAGCGGTCTAGTAGCCTGACTGCAGGGCCAGGAAGGCGGTTGGGATACAGGTGGTTAATCAGGTCTCACTGGATGTCGTAATGATGTGAGGAGAGTGATGTGCGTGTTGGATAGATGTTCCCAGGTAGCATCCGGACGTGGGCCACTTCAGGCAATGAAGACCTAGCTTTTATTTTATCTGTATTGGTGTTGAGTTTTATTGTTTCCCTTGTTGTTAATGTAAAGCACTTTGAGCTGCATTTTGTGTATGAAAGCTGCTATACAAGTAAAGTTTATTATTATTATTATTATTATTATTATTATTATTACCTCTTCTCACTGGCATTCAATTCAAGTTGAGCTTGACACCGTGATTTTATTGAGTAAATGTGCTTTTACTCTTATGTTTTATTGTTTACATTTTATATTCTTTATTTTATTATGTCTTCTTTTCATATATCTTATATTCATATGTCTCACTTATTTTATCTTGTATTTTAAGCTTGTGCAGCTCTTTGGTTCAACTGTGGTTGTTTTAAATGTGCTATATAAATAAACTTGACTTTGCTCATTATCAACAACAGTATCAATTCAAATATCCATAACCCACCATTTTAACAACAAGCTGTGTATCAACATTCCACTTCCACATCTCTTTCCTTCTTTTCTTTTCTTTTTGTTTTAACCAAACCTTACAGTATTCTCAGTCTTTGCAAGAGTCCCCTACCCATATTGGTATCACTGAGTAAAGTCTTTCAGGTAGCGAGGTCTGACAGTCTGACGACCCGGCCTTGTAGTGATAGTGTGTTGGTCCCCAGCTTCCCTCTGATCTACCTCTTCCACTCTTGGTGTGGGTCTCTCAGTCCCTCTCTGTGTAGACATGGCAGATGTGCAGTGGTTGCATCTGAGATGACGACGATTCCTTCTCAGAACCCCTCCTGACTCCAGCTCCACCTCATACGATCTGTGGCCCACTGCTTTGATCACCTTTGCCACTCTCCAGACCTTATGTGGTTCAAAAGGTTGACCTCTCACACTGTCACCTTTTTTAAGAGGGTCCAGTCCTTCGCTGTGCGGTTGTAGTACTTCTCCTGTCTCTGTCTGTTGTGCATCAGTCCTTGTGTGTTGTCCATTCTCCCCGGCTCCAACAGAGTGTCTGTGGTAGGAAGAAGGGTCCTTGTCCTCCTATTCAGCATTCTCTGCGCCACCGGGCTCGTGTTAAGACCTTGGCTCAGTGTGTTGCCGTGGTCCAGTAGAGCCAGGTATGGATCGTGTCTTGAAGCCGTAGCTTTCAGCATGACACACCAATGTAGCGAATTCGGGGGCCAGCCCGGGAACCGCCGCAGCCAGGACGCGAACCCAGGTCTCCCGCACCACGGGCGACTACGTTAACCAGTCGACTACAGGATCCGACCCGTTAGCCAAGGGCTAGCTAGCGAGTCCGCTTATCCGTCCGTGGTCGTTACACCATCCCCCTCCTTCGGGAAGCGCATCCCCGCGCTTCAGCATATCAGCTCCCTCCCGCCTCTGGGCGCACGCGCTTCCGACGCCCTCACGGCCTCGCCATCCCACCACTGCCACCACATTTCCTTCTGTTCCGTTCTGTACTTAACCCCACAGAATGGACGGTTAAAGCTTTGCTTGCTTACTTATTACCTTATTAACAGAAATCCTTAAGTCATACAGTTCAGTTACTTTCATCAGTAGCCAGCGTCACTCGGGGTCTGTGTCGCACTCTAATTGCTCCCCGGAACAACAAACTAGGAATTCCAATCCTATCATTACAAACTCAACACTTCCCAAATTTAGGACTATTCTGGATGACTACGGTCTGATGTTGGGTTTTACATATATTGACCATCATAAAAACATGGGGACTTAGCTACATACCAAGAAAGGCAATCAGGCAGAAATATTTTAAAGTGGGAAGCAAAATCAATGAAATACCTGGGAGGGCTTATTACTCGGGAACAAAATATATGAGATAAGCTGCAATATAACAAATGATAGGATACAGAAAGATATAACAAAATGGTCAACACTAGTGCTGGACTTAAGTTCAAGAATGGGGGCGGTGAAAATGAATGTTCTGCCAAGGCTGCTATACCTTTTCTTATCACTACCAGCCAGAATCCCCAGAATCTCAGATCACAGCATGGAATAAACAGATAGCCCGGCTTATCTGGGCAGGAGTAAGGCCAAGGGAATTTTTAAGACGCTCCAAATTGACAAGGAAAATGAAGGTCGAGCATTGCCTATTCTCAGAAAACACTGTTATGCTGCCCAAATGAGACACATAGTATCTGTATACTGTAACGTGCATGGATAAGAAGACACGCTGGCCGATGGTTCGCGGGTCTGACCCATTAGTCTAGCGGTTAGCAATGTCTCCTGCGGCGCGGCCGATACGGGTTCGCTTCCCGGCCGCGGCACTTCCTGTGGTTGCGTTGTCCCCCGAATTCGCTACATTGGTGTCAGAAGTGGGATGGAGCGACCGTAAGGCCATCGGAAGCGTATGTGCCCTGAGGCGTGAAGGAGCTGATATGCTTAAGCGCGGGGACGCGCTTCCCGAAGGAGGGGGGTAGTGTAACGTGCATGGATAAGAAGACACGCTGGTGGCCGCTGGCGGGCGGAGCTGATCCAGTAGACTAGCGGTTAGCGATGTCTCCTGCGGTGCGGGCGATACAGGTTCGCTTCCCGGCCGCGGCAGTTCCTGTGGTTGCGTTGTCCCCCGAATTCGCTACAATACTTTGAAAATTCATTCATAAATATATTAGCTGTATTGGCATTAATGTTTTTAGCTGTATTAGCATTAATGTTGCTTTGAGAATGTTGATGGAGAAGTATAGAGAAGGCCAGAAAGAGTTACATTGTGTATTTGTAGATTTAGAGAAAGCATACGACAGGGTGCCGAGAGAGGAGGTGTGGTATTGTATGAGGAAGTCGTAAGTTGCAGATAAGTATGTAGGAGTGGTGCAGGATATGTTTTAATTCATAGGCTTTACAAAAAACGTAGAGACCGTAATGCACTCTGATCTGCTAATTGGATAATCTGTAATCCATTGCTTTGGTACTGTAGCGAATTCGGGAGGCAACCACGGGAACTGCCGCGGTCAGGACGCGAACCCGTATCGCCCACACCGCGGGGGACATCGCCAACCGCTTAACTAAAGGGTCAGACCTGTTGGCCAACGGTAAAAGGTAAAAGAGCTTAAATAGAGATAATGTGTTTAAAACATCCTCTAATTTGCGTCCTCTAATGTTTTGGGAAATGTAGTTGAAGTAACGTTTTACAGCGTTTCTTTATTTCCCCAAATTCCGCCGTCAGCCTGTAATCTACCGATGTGTTTTCGGCTGCTCATGCCTAGCGCCGCCTAGAAGGGAAACGCGTCGCTTGCGGCTGGCGCGTCCACTACGTTCAGACCAAAGGCGGCGCGAATTGTTTGGGCGGCGCGAATGCATGCAAAGTCAACGGGAGAGGCGAATGGGCGGGAATGATTCGCGGCGAAATTACGGGCGGCGCGAATTGGGCGAATCGAGCGACGAACGCGGCAGTTCAAAAATGTCCGACTCGGGCGAAGATTTCGCCAGGCGACAGCCAATCACCTTCGAGTAGGGTTAGAACCCGCCTTCGTGTTGGGTATCGAATCCCGCGCCGGGCAAGAAAATATCCGGTTACATTGGTGGCAGCGGTGGGATCCGGAAGTGTGCAGATCCTCCGAAGCGGGAAGAACAAAGCGCGAAGGCGCGCTTCCGGGGAGGGTAACGAATCTAAACTACTAATAAGACACGTTAGCCCCTAGCTAACGGGTCTGACCCTTTAGCCGAGCGGTTAGTGACGTCGCCTTGTGGTGCAGTACACCCCGTATCGAATCCCGCACCGGGCAAGAAAATAACCGGTTACACTATGAACCCAAACCGGACGCCGACGCCGGTTTGGGCGGCGCAAGTTGATATAAAGCAGAGCCGCCGCAACTGATCTCTGTCGCTCATCCACGATGATCACAAGTAAACACCAACTGCTCGTGTGCGGCATTTGTCGTGTGCGGTCTAGCAAACTTGCTAGCAGCGTCGGTGTGACTAGACTGCTTGTTGTGACGTCAACACGGCGAATTCGCGTTCTGTTCGAACACACCTGGCGGAGCCGGCGGCCAAACTCTGTGTTCCTTCCTTTCACACCCCCCTTACAGGTCAGGACGAGGGCTATGATGCGTTTAACCGCGTGTATGTGTTTTCTGTGCTATACGGAGCCCGCGGAGAGTAAAACACCTGTCTAGAGTGACTTCAGCGAGTGGTTCTAGCTCGGCTAACCATGGAAACGTTGCTCGACCGTAGCACGCTTGCTAGCTGGCGTCACGTAGGCGAGAGCGCGGCGGGAACGTAATGGCCGCCATTTCGCGAGGCAGCGTGGTTGGCCTGTATTCATTTTATATCGCCACGTTGTAAATCTAGCAAATGCTAACTGAAAACAACGAGCAGCGTCGCGATGCTCACGAAAACACGACCAAGCGCGTAACGCAACGGGCGCCGCATAGCATAACTACTAGGTCACATATGAGTACTTGTACGTTAGGAGGAAGAAGATGTCTCTCTTCATCACTGGGTAGCCCGGGTTGGTGGCATGCTTTACTTTAATCTGAGACGGTTTTGCTATATAGCGGTGAAATGTAAGCGCAAAGGCTACCGCAACGCATTGACCCAAGCGAGCCAGCAGCAGTGTATCAGTGTGGTGGGTGCTGAAGTGTTGTGCGTTCCTCTCCGTTGTGTTTGCTTTATAGTTACCATCAACATGAAGAGAACAAAATGGCGTTATGTTCTGTTTCGCTGCCCCCCCCCCCAAAATAAAAACGACGATGGCGAGGCAGACGTTGAGACAGAGCCAGGTGACCTGAAGAGAAACGGCAGCAGGGAGTGGAGAGTGCCGCAGAGAGAGAGAGACACAGGACTTGCTAGTTGGACAGACTGGTTTTCAAAGCGAGGCCACAGAGCAGGGAGGAGACGGACGGAGGTCCGAGAGCGAGGCCGAGGGTGACGTACGAGCCGAGTGTGAGAGACAGACGGAGGACACACGTGCATCCACAAGCACTGGACCATCAGGTTTGTGATGTGGACAACTATTTGCCTGCTTGTAAAGCAGTGTGATTACAGTTCATGTGGTGTGTCCATGTAGAAGTGTGTAGTCTTATGATGTTATGGTGTTTCTTGATTACTATATGTGCCTTATTTAAATAATGTGTGTATGTTTACACATATATATATATATACATAGCCGATGATTGCTTATGGCATGAAACAGGCTTGTCCATTAAAGAATTTACTTGAATCACTGGATTATCGATCTATTTTATCTATCTTATCTATCTGTATATTTGTCTTTCTCCACAGATATCAGAAAATGTAAAGAAAGACCCACTGACGCAGCTGAACTTGTTTTGAAATTGTTTCCAAGGACCTTGATGGCTTGATGGGGGACAGGAGGAGGAGCTTCAAGGCGGCCTGGTACAACATTCACCCCTGGCTTGAGTATTCTAAACTATCAGACTCTGCGTATTGTTAGGCCTGCAGACATTTTAGCCCTCCTAATAGCACAGACACAGTATTTGACTCACCATCCAGATGCAAAAACTGGAAGAAAGCAACCTACAGAGAGGGGGGTTTTACAATCCATGCCAAGTCTGAGCGGCACAAACAAGCAATGATTGCATGGAGTGACTATCAGAGAGCTGTAACAACTAATGCAATGCTGGCAAATGTCCTAAACAAGGAACATAACAAACAGGTTAGATAAAATCGGGAATTAAAAACAATAGGGGAAGTGCTACCACTTACTGCCACACAAAACATTGCTCAAAGAGGACACAATGAGTCTGCAGTCTCAGATAAAGGGAACTTAATGACAATTCTAGAGACACATGCTGATGACAAAGCCACACCATGACAAAGCTGATAAAAACAGGTTGACTTCCATTCATAATGCAAAGTACATAAGCAAAATAATTCAGAATGAGGTTCTGGATTGTTTGGCAGACATGGTTCAAACCGAAATTACAGAAGTGAAAAACAAAAAAAGGAGATGTAAAAAAAAAAGAAAAGAAAAAGAACGGATTTCTCTAGTACTCGGGTACTATTTCAGTGGAGCTATCCAAGAGAGTTATCTCCATTTTGAATCTGCTGAGAGGCTAGATGCAGTAGAGCTTCATCATCAGTTCCGTAACCTTTTTTGAGGTTGTAGGAGCACAGCTGATGCCTCAACAGGTTGAGTCATCATTGTGTTTCAGTAGGGGGAGTACCTGGTGGTCTCTCTCTCCTCTCCAGGTATGGTGGCCATTGAGTCACAGAGGAACTCATCTGCCCTTTGAAGGGTTTTGTTTTTAGTCCTGCTGGGTGTCCACACACCCTCCTTACAACAACCCAAGGGTTGAAGTGGGGGAGCCCATTTATTTACTATTATACGTATACTATTATTTTTACTACTGCATGAGATGACCAACGAATGCAATGGTGAGAGATCTATTGAGGCTGGAGGTCTGCTGACACAGATAGATCTTGAATTAATTGTGCATCGTTACACTCCATAAATTGTTAGGAGAAACAAAACTTCTCTCTGATATGCTACAGTCTTCATCACTTGACTTTTCAAAAGCTGTTGACTTAGCTGACGCTTTAGTACAGACATTGAATGACTTCAGGCAGGAGTAATTTCTTTTGATAACTTGTGGGATGAAGTGTTGAACATTTCTGAGCAATGTGCAGAGGTGTAAAAACCCGGTCCAGAAAGTAAAAACCCTAACCGTGTCTTTACTCCATCCATGTATTAAACCAGCTGATTTGGGAAACTAGTCAGTGCAATCTGATGGTTTAGTACATGGGTGGAGTAAAGTCACAGTTAGGGTTTTTACTGTCTGGACCAGGTTTTTACACCTCTGGCAATGTGATACTGCAACACAGCCAGCTGCAAAACGTCAAAGAAGGCTAAGCTGGGGCGTCCGGGTGGCGTGGCGGTCTATTCTGTTGCCTACCAGCACGGGGATCCGAGTTCGAATCCCCGTGTTACCTCCAGCTTGGTCGGACGTCCCTACAGACACAATTGGCTGTGTCTGCGGGTGGGAAGCCGGATGTGGGCATGTGTCCTGGTCGCTGCACTAGCGCCCCCTCTGGTCAGTCGGGGTGCCTGTTTGGGGGGGGGCTGGGGGGAACGGCATGATCCTCCCACGCGCTACATCCCCCTGTTGAAACTCCTCACTGTCAGGTGAAAAGAAAAGAAGCGGCTGGCGACTCCACATGTATCGTATGAGATGTGGTAGTCTACAGCCCTCCCACGATCAACAGACGGGGGGGAGCAGAGACTGGTACGTATGACTCAGAAGAGTGGGTTAATTGGCCAAGTACAATTGGGGGAGAAAAAGGGGGACCCCCCCCCCCAAAAAGGGCTAATCTCTATAAACTTTGTGAACACTGTGTACTGACTACTGTTGGTCAGAGAGAGTCAGAACCAGGGAAAGACGGGTTTCGTACAGCCTTTTTTCTACCCTGTCATTGATCAGATGCTCAACGAGCTTAACAGGTGGTTTTCAAAGACAAACTGACATAATGACTAGCATCCAAGATCTAAACCCCAAAAGTTAAAATTACAATTATAATTTCATTCAGCAGACGCTTTTATCCGAAGCGACGTACATCTGAGAGTTAACACAACACAGGCAAGGATCTAGTCAGCAGATCATGGACATGGACGAGTCTTTGGTGATCTTAAAGTAGGACTGAGGTTGTTTGTGGTGTTTACCTCCATGTTTTGAAGCAGGACAGTGGATACAGCAGCATCATCAGCCGCATTATCCCATTCTTCTTCAGTGCACGGACTTGTCCAGCTGCTGCCTGGGATCTGCCTTTAACACTAGAACGACGACCAAGGCGGTCATTTTTACAGTTTTAGATTTTCAAAGTTAATAACTGTGGAAAAAAAAAAGATACAGATCTGCTGCTCCCTGAATGCTTCTAAAATTGCATATATTTGCATTAAAATGAGTTTTAGATCAATTGCACAAAAAAGTTATGATAAGATCTACCTAAAATGACCGCTTATAATTTGCGCCTCATCGCGTGCATCATGTCACTATGACGTGTGTTGGTCACGTCATTTCCTTCGTGAAGCTTGTTGCTCTGTCCTAGAAACACACTAGCGTCCTCCAGTGAAGACAAATAGTCTAAACTTGATGTGTGATTATGTCCAACATGTCTGGTTACAGACGCACCATGACTACCACCGAGGCGTTGCAGGATTTACAGGCGTTGGACAGCGGCCATTTTAAATTGTTTAAAAGTAGTATTAAAGTTGTTAAAATGTTAATTTTGGTGTCAGTTAGTTTCATAACAGACATACTAACATATGTAATGCATTAATATCTCAATTGGGTATTTCTCTTGACACAATATAGAGTTTAAAAACTGCGGGTCGTTTCTAGTAGTTTTTAAGTTCCGGTGGTTGTTTGGGACTGTTTCAATATTTATTTTCAGTTCTGTTTTTACATTTCACGTTTTATAGGCCTTGTTATGTGTATTAGATTAACAATATGTGTTTTCCGTTTTGTTTTTCAGGTAATATTTTCACTTTTTCAATTTTGCTATTCAAGTTCGACCATGTCTCTCTGAGTATTACATGAGCAGGTATTCAGTTCATTGACAAGATTTGGATGATTCTTTCGGTGCTTTATCAGATGGTAGGGGGAGCGGCAGGCATGGCTCTGGTGGGTGTTTTCAGATAGACACGGAAGAAGTTTGTCTTTATCATCTCTTTGATCTTTTGTATTGTATTGCGTTTTCCCAAGATCAGCGTTCTCAGGAAGGATGTTAGTACATTTTTAGCCCTTGCCTTGCAGCAGATAGTCACAGAATAATACTTAAGGAGAAAAAGTCACGGATTTGTGTCACACTGATGCAGCGTGGTCTTTTCCATGTCATTTTCCAAGCAAGTTCACTTATCAACAGCTGTGCAACAAGACAGGTCATACATGCATTACCCAGCATGCAAGTGTACATAATTTTGCGTTATATTTCAATTTCAAATACTGAGTGTGTCTTCTTAGAACGGAACTTACACTCACACCACTTCTATGATAGTTTAAATGTGATGCGTTTCTGAGAGAGACAGCTCTGTTTTCATTCGCTCGATTGCATGATTCAAATAGGGCTGGGCGATATGGCAAAAAATATGATCATGATAATTTTTTACATATTGATCGATGTCAATATTTATCACGGTATATAATTTGATACTGCTGCCAGTTTGAAGGGTATCCTGAGAATGACTGAAGCCCGAAGAAACCAGAGCGTTCATATGTTAAACTTTAGAATATAGTTATTATCATAAAAATAGAATAACATTCGTCATCATCGTCAGTTCCGTAACCTTTTTTGAGGTTGTAGGAGCACAGCTGATGCCTCAACAGGTTGAGTCATCATTGTGTTTCAGTAGGGTGAGTACCTGGTGGTCCCTGTCTCCTCTCCAGGTATGGATGGCTTTTGGTTCACAGAGGAACTCCTCCGCCCTTTGACAGGTTTTGTTTTTAGTCCTGCTGGGTGTCCACACACCCTCCTCACAGCAACCCAAGGGTTGAAGTGGGGGTGCCGGTTTAGTTGCCGACGACCCGACGGTTGCAGTTTAACGTCGTACCCAGGACACATAACATTATGATATATAATAACATTACATTACAATAATAGAATAACATAATGTAAACATTTAACTGCAAACATGGCTTGGTTCAGAATATATATTTTTGATAAAATATTATATTGACCAACATCTAAATGTAAACATTTAACTTTGCAATCATGCTTCATTTGCCTTAACAAAACAATACAAGTTAGCTTGCCTTGTAACTTATTAAAATAATGTAAATAAAACTAAAAGCTTGTGACTACTATCACATAAAACTCCTTTGGCAGGGCAGCAAATATCTCAAATGTGTGTAGAGGTACAACCAACACAAAAAAGTAAACAAGTGGATCACAAAGGCCCTGACACATTTAAGTACTCAAATGTAAGATACAATTAAAAATGAATAAATAAAAAAATATTAATTATGTACTGGTATTACATCTCTCAAATATTTGAGGTAGAAATCTGAGTAAAAAGTGCAAAATGTAAACATTGTAAACCAATCAATATGCTACATCTTTTAGCTAGTGCAGATCACATATAACCTTAATAACCCATTATAGGTTTTTGCCAGGATGACTAGTCGGTCCAGTGTCTGGCTTTAAAGCTGTCCTGGGGCAGGACACAATATTGGCCCCACTGCTAAAAAGCATGCTCTGAGGGTGAGCTGGTGGCAGGAATACACAGGTACTGCTTTGCCAGGAGGCTCACTCTGGGGTATGTTGTTGAGTGGATCTTCCACCATGCCAGGGGATTAGTCTCGCTGTCTGCATCAGGAGCTAGCAGGTAGCTGTTCAGTTCAGCCTCAATAGCCTGCTGGTCTGTAAAATCAGAAGTAGCAACAGAGTAGGACTTCTTGAAAAAGCTGCCCAGTGTCGTCTTCTGCATTTTGGCAGGTGTAGTTGCAGCATCTCCTCTGCCTCGCTCTGACGCAGTAGATCTGAATGTGAGAGGAGTTTAGAGTTAGACTTGGACTTAGACTGCTTTTATTTGTCATTGCCTTATATGCATGTCTCGTACATAGGAACGACATTACGTTTCACAAGGACCTCAGTGCCACATAAAAACAAATAACACACAATAAATGTTAAAAACAAAAAGTGCATTAAAAACAAGAATTACTTCACAGACCTAAACATCACAAGCACACCTGACACGGACAGTGAGTAAGACGGTCAAAAAGTCATTTTATGGAAGGTCTTAAGTGTTCAGACTGTTGAGGAACCTCACAGCCAGAGGAATGAAACTGTTCCATAGTCTGGTGGAGGCTGCACGGATGCTCCCATTACCTCCTGCCAGAGGGTAGGAGGGTGAAGTGGATGTGGGAAGGGTGGATGGGGTCTTTCATGATGCTAAGAGCCTTCCGGGTGTACCGTGCATCAAAGATGGTGTGGATGGATGGGAGAGCATTTCCTATGATCTTTTCAGCTGGCTTCACTATCCGCTGTAGGGATTTGCAATCGGAGGCTTTGCAGTTCCCATGCCAGACAGTGATACAGCTGGTCAGAATGCTCTCTATGGTGCCTCTGTAGAATGTAATGAGGATGGGTGGGGGGGAGACTCACCTTCTTCAGACGCCGCAGGAAGTGAAGAGGCTGCTGGGCCTTCTTGGAGAGCGCAGTGACATTTGAGGACCAGGAGAGGTCCTCTATGATGTGAATTCCCAGGAACTTGACACTGCTGACTCTCCACGTCCATGCCATTGATGGTCAGAGGGGTATGGTGGGCGCTGGTCTTTCTAAAGTCAGTAATGACCTCCTTAGTTTTTCCTATATTTAGGGAGAGGTTGTTGTTTTTGCACCTCACCGCCATTAGATCCACCTCCGGTCTGTATGATTCATCATTGTTGCTGATGAGACATACCACTGTGGTATCATCAGCAAACTTTATAATGAGGTTGGAGGTGGATGATGCTGTGCAGTCGTGAGTCAGCAGGGTGAACAAGAGCGGACTGAGCACACAGCCCTGTGGAGCGCCAGTGCTCAGTGTGATGATCCTGGAGGTGATCTTGCCAATTTGTACTGACTATGGCCTCCCCGTGAGGAAGTCCAGCACGCAGTTACAGAAGGAGGCGTTAAGGCCCAGCTGGCTCAGCTTTTTGATCAGGTGTCATGGTATGATTGTGTTAAAAGCTGAGCTGAAGTCAATGAACAACATTCTCACAGCCCTGTTCTTTCCCTTCAGGTGGGACAGGGCTGGATGAAGAGCAGAGGTTGTGGCATCTTCTGTAGAATGGTTAGTGCAGTATGCAAACTGGAGAGGGTCCAGAGTGGAGGGGAGGCTGGACTTGATGTGCTTCATGACCAGCCCCTGAAAGCACTTCATGATGATGGGAGTCAGTGCAATGGGGCGGTAGTCATTGTGGCAGGACACAGGGGACTTCTTTGCCACTGGTATGATGGTGGTAGACTTGAAACACATGGGGATGACTGCCTGGGACAGCGAGATGTTGAAGATGTCAGCAAAGACATCTGCCAGCTGCTCAGCACAGTCTCTATTTTTACCTGCAAGCCAAAAACTGCAGACTGGCTGTTGTCGCATTTACTTCTGATGTGTGACGGGCTGTTACATATTGACTAAAAATATCGAAAGTTTATCATCGTTATCGACATATATCTTATCGCAATAGCGTATCGAGATTGTTTTATCGCCCAGCCTTAGATTCAAATATTGATGACTTGAGGCATGCACTACATCAGTTCAGCCAAATTTTAGAAAGGAAAACACTGACTGGGATGCAGAGACCTTCTAGTACAGTAGAGCTGGTACTGTTCATTGAGCCATATAAAGAAGTGTTTTTTGAGTTCTTTGGACTCTGCAAAAAAGCAGTCATGATCCCAGTGAGTTCTGCTTCTTGTGAGAGGAGTTTTCCAATGGTGAAGCTGGTGAAAACTTACCTCAGGTCCACCATAACCAATGAGAGATTGAGCAATCTGGGTGTAGTAAGTATTAAGTCTAGGAGGGGAAAGGCTTTGAATCTTGACTCATTTGTTGATGAGTTTGCCAAAAATCACAAAACCCGCAGAATACAGTTGCTGTAGTGTGAAATTCTAGAAAGGAAAATACAGACTGGGATGCAGAGACCCTGTAGTACAGTAGAGCTGGTACTGTTCATTGAGCCTTATAAAGAAGTGTAGCAGCAAAGAATGTGCTGTAACTTGAGCTAAAGCTAACAGGAATGTGTTTTATTTTGTTTTCAATATTGTAATTTAAGAAAATTGTTACTGTAAGTTACTGAAACAAATGCTGTTACTGAAACAAATACCAATCATGGTATTTTATGTTGTTTTTTTGTGTGCTATGACTTTATATACTGAACTAAAACATTTGAAAGCTTGAACACTCTTTGTCTCTTTTGTGCCGGGTCAAATGTGCCCCTCTGACAACACAACTAGCCCCAGCCTGGACCACCCAGTAAAATTGGTCTAGAATCGCCACCTCACTGGACAGAGTGTGACCAGCCGCAGGTGTGGCTCCCGCAGCAGTTGCACCAGCAGCAGGACAGCGTATGTCGACAGCAGCCATGGAGAAATCTGCTCGGTGGACCGGAGCATCCACAGGTAGAGCCTTGAATCATTTCAGGAGATAGAGAGCCAGAAGTGAAATCACCCGGGGATCACTCTTCTTGTGGTTTCTGACCACCACTTCAGTCCAAGCAGCAGGAGGATGGTCTTGGACACACCAAAGATTCCCACAGGATGGTATTGGGAAGGGCCAAGCTCATCACAGCTATCATGTTTGCCTGAACAGAGGCAGTGTCAGTGAAACTGGACAAGATGATATCCATCTGTTATAGTTCATCTGATAGTCTGCGGATGTCTTCTTTGAGGTGAGTAATACTGTCATTTGCTTCTTTGAGTAGGCGACAATCAATACACGGCATTGTAAGGAATGTCTGTCGGAAATCAATCACTCGAAAGGAAAAGAAGGATAGAAGGGAAATTTCCAGAATTAAAATGGCTTAAAATCTTCAGTAAAAGCAACCAGCTAGCCTCGCCACCAGGCTAAAAAAAAAAGTTTAATCCAACAATCGCCTGACCTCTCACGTCTTTGGCTAGTTTGTGTGGAAGATGGGACAAAAAGGTGCATTTCCATCAGATGTGTTTCAGCGAATAAATCCCTGAATGTGTTGGATTCACTTTGTCAATTGTTATGACAGCTGTCAGTGAACAGATGAGACGTGTTCTTGACCATTAAAAAGTTGCTTCACACCTTTCCAAATGTTGGTCATGGCTTGCCAGTTCATTCTTTCATTAGATTGACCATTTGGAATGCCAGATTTGTTGCGCAGTTCATATTTTATTGCTACCAATGAGATGACGGAACAATTACCCAAATCTTCAGTGCTAATGTCTTTTTACTCAAAAGTGTTAAACTAGGGGATGTCCCAGTAGCGTAGCGGTCTATTCTGTTGTCTACCAACACGGGGATCTTTGGTTCAAATCCCCGTGTTACCTCCGGCTTGGTCGGGCGTCCCTACAGACACAATTGGCTGTGTCTACGGGTGGGTAGCCAGATGTAGGTATGTATCCTGGTCGCTGCACTAGCACCTTCTCTGGTCGGTCGGGGTGCTTGTTCAGGAGGGAGAGGGAACTGGGGGGAATAGCATGATCCTCCCAAGTGCTACGTCTCCCAGGTGAAACTCCTCACTGTCAGGTGAAAAGAAGCGGGTGGTGACTCCACATGTATCGGAGGAGGCATGTGGTAGTCTGCAGCCCTCCCCGGATCAACAGAGGGGTGGAGCAGCAACTGGGGTGGCTCAGAAGAGTGGGGTATTTAGCCAAGTACAAAAAAAAAGGTTTAAGCTAGTAAATATAAACAAAGGCACAAATAAAGCAGCAGTCACATTGGACTTGTTTTTGGCAATGAGAAGTACCTTCTTCTAAATGTCTTGATTTGTCCGGCGTGCTTCACATCTTTGGAGAAAAACCCTCTGAGCAGGACAACCATACGATGTCGCCATCGTTTTTTCTCTGCTGTCTAATCAGAGGGGTGTAGGGGTGGGCCTTCTCAACTGAACTGTTTACAACGAAGAAACCAGTTTTCCAATGTTGCTTACCTGTTAATGCTAAAATATAACTGCTATCCAACCAGCCACTATATCTTCATGCACTTCTCTGGACTCAGGGACAAGTGTAGCCCTGTCAGCGCAGGGAATCAGGAATCAGGAACACTTTATTTGTCATTTCACTTCATGGACTTGCGTACATGAAATGAAACAAAATGCGGTTTCCCCCAGCCCACAGCAGTAGAACAAAAAGACAAAAACACGCCCAAAAAACTACAAGAACACGCATATCCAAACTAACACATCCAAACTAAAAAAAAAAAAAAAAATCACTGTTCAAGAAAAAGAACACCAGCCAGGATGACTGTCAGAACCGCCGTTCTGCATGAACTAGCAGTTAGCTTCGCTCGCCCCACTTCCGCGTCCTATCAAAACACCCTTGGCATTTCCCCCTCGGGCGCAGCTCCAGACGGGCCGTGGTCCCTGGGCCCACCGGACAAAGTAGACCAAGCACTCCCAGCCGATCCAGTGCCAGCTCCCCCAGCCGGACACCCTCGACACACCTTCACAATGACATCAAAAACACCAGTCAACGCCAGGTGAGGCCGCCGCCAGACAGCCCTTGGTGTTATCGGAACCACCGGTCTGCATGGGCTAGCAGTTAGCTTAGCCCGCCCTGCTCTCCCAGCCGATCCAGCACCAGCTCTCCCAGCCATCAAACGAAGACAAAATTTAGACGTGGACAAAGACACTGCATGGACGGCACTGGGTGAGGCCGCTGCAAATGTGAATTCGTGCTGCCATCTTCTGACACCGGCACTGGGTGAGGCCGCTGTAAACGTGAATTTGCACAGCCATCTTGCCACACCAGAAGTGGAAAGTGCAGGACGTTTAGTTTAGTTTATTTATCAGGATCCCCATTAGCTGTGCCCTAAAGCACTGCTAGTCTTACTGAGGTCCACATAAAAACAATACATTTAATACATACATTTAAAACAAGACAGAGAAAAACAAAACAAACAAAAATAGCAAAAACCTACATTAAACTTTACAGTACACATGAGTCATCATCCAACAGCAAAGAGACATACATAAATCATTCCAACGTACAAACTGTTGAAACCATCCAGGCTATACAATTCAGTTCAAATCACACCTTACCTTGTCCTGTATGTGTGTGTGTGTGTGTGTGTGTGTGTGTGTGTGTCTAATATGTGTGTGTATGACCATGTATTTTGCATCCTACAAATATAACATTCCAAGGTGTTTCTTTATCTGCTTTTTAAATATTGATTTCTGTGTCAGTTTAGTCATTGGCATTGGTAAGGAATTCCATGCTTTCTTTGATCTGTATTCTACTGGACGCTTCAGAAAATTAGTGTTTGGCTTAGGAAGTGAAAACCGGCCTTCTGTTGCCTGTCTAGTGGCATATGTAAATGATTCTGAATTGTGTTTTAACTGATTGTACTGATGTAATGGAGTTTTGTATTGTAAAACCTTCCATATTGAAGATGGAAGTGCAGCATTCATTCTGTCCTCAACTTTTAACCATTGTAGACAGAAGTGCATGCTGTTGATGTTTGTATTGTATGGACATTGGAGAGCAAGGCCTTGTTCTGTACCAACTGGAGTTTGCTTAAATCTTATATTATTTGGCAATAGTCAAGCTGTGAGAGAACAATAGTGTTTATTACCATTTTAGTCAATTCTGGTGTAAGGTATTTTCTGCATCGCCTTACCACTGCCAATGCCTTACCCATTCTGTTTACAACAGTGTTAATGTGTTTTGACCAGGACTGCTTATTGTCAAGAATGATGCCCAGGAGCTTAGTTCCCTTTTCTTGTTGGATTGGTGTTTTATTTATAAACAGTTTTAGCTCTGGCTCTTTCCTAAGAGACTGATTTGAACCAAATATGCTTTTTGTTTTAGTTGCGTTAAGTATCAGTTTGTTTTCAAAGACCCATTTCCAGACTATATCTAGCTCCCTATTCAAGATGAAATTTAACTCCGCAGGTGTTGTTGCTGATGCATACACTGTAGTGTCATCTGCACTATAGATGTTAATTTAGCATCTTTTAGTACGAGGGGTAAATCATTTGTAAAAATGGAGTACATAAGTGGACCTAGGCAGCTTCCTTGCGGAATTCCACACTCTATAGATCCACTATCTGAGTAATCCCCATTAAAGAAGACTCTCTGTGAGCTATGTGTCAAATAAGAGGAGCTTGTGGTCAATTACATCAAATGCTGCTGTAAAATCTGATAGGACTGCACCACAGATCATTTTGCTGTCCACATTTTTGTTCCAGTCATCTGTCATTTGGGCTAGAGCTGTACATGTAGAATGTCCCTTTCTATAGGCATGCTGGAAATCTGTTATCAGACTTGGGGTCTGGCAGCAGCCTTTTATTGCGCCTGGCAATAAGATAAACAAATAAACGGTGGCACGGTCCAGTTCGTTGCTCCAACCCAACATCTAAACTAAACTATGCTCATTTTAGCTCCACCTCCAACCTGTTTTCATAGTTCAAACTCGACACTGACGTCCTTGACGTTTCCGTTTCCCCTCCAGTCAGTAGTAATACCAGCCATTAATTAATTGAAGGTAATTAAGGAAATTAAATTAATGAGGAAATGGTTAAAACTCAAGAAAATTCACAAGTGGCGGTAAAAAAAAAAACTCATCCCCTCCTTGCACAGTGACATTGTCGTGGTATATTTGGACAATTTTTCATGCTCCATCTGCTAGAGTTTGCTCACACGCTGTATGTTAGGAAGAAGTGTCGTAGCACATTTGCATGAAGTTGAACATTTGTCAACTTGCAGGTGTCTCCTAGTGTAGCTGGCATGATATACTTTAATGATCCTTGTGGGGAAATTACACTCTGCATGTAACCCATCCTAGCTGTGTAGCTAGGAGCAGTGGGCGGCCACCGTGCAGCGCCCGGGGACCAACTCCAGTTCATCTTGCCAGGCCTCGGTCAGGGGCACAGTCAGGAGTATTAACCCTAACATGCATGTCTTTTTGATGGTGGGGGAAACCGGAGCACCCGGAGAAAACCCACCGCAGACACGGGGAGAACATGCAAACACTACACAGAGGACGACCCCAAGGTTGGACAGCCTCAGGGTTCAAACCCCGGACCTTCTTGCTGTGACGCGACAGCGTTAACCACTGTGCCACCGTGCCGGCACCATGCTGCTGCTGGTTGCTCTCTGCTCGTGCCATTAGCCACTGTTGGGGAAATTATAAACTTCCGGTCATTGAGTTTTTCTAGTTAAAGCAATAAGAACACCATGTAAGACTATCTAACACACACACACACACACACACACACACACACACACAGCCCTGTGAGGTCTACAGAATGATGTATGTGGAGAGAGAAGGAGGTATGTGAAAAGTGTTGTGCGTGAGCCACAGGTAGACGGTCACACCTCACCTGGTGGACTTGCTTCATTTTAGGCTGGCTGTGGTTCAGCTGGTTCAGGGTGTCTCCCCGCCTGCCGCCCAATGTCTGCTGGGATAGGCTCCAGCATCCTATCACCCCGATTGGGATAACGGATGGATGGATGTGGTTCAGTTGGTTGCAGGTGACTCAGTGAGCCGTACCACCGAAGAAGAAAAGGGGCGATGTGCTGTGATGCGTTGGAGCCGCAGGCTCCCATGAGGACTCGGACTCCCAGATTGGACCGTCCCTTCTCGCCTGGTTGGATCTGAACGCAGTTTCTCACATGCCAGCGGTGGTCTGTTCTCCGGATGTGATGAACTATTGCCCCCCCTTCTCTCTCTCTCTTCCTCTCTGTCTGTCTGTGTGTGTGTGTGTGTCTCTCTCTCGCCATCCCATCATCTGAATATGGTAATCTCTCTCTCGCCATCCCATCATCTGAATATGGTAATTCTGACCTGAGAAATGAGCATGAATGGCTGCAAGATTGTCTAATGGAAAGTTGAATCTTGCTCCTGTTCGCTGCTCACGTGACTTGGAAAAATGTAGATGTGTGAGTGCAGAGAAGAGCAGCGACTACTCTTCTGCAGCACTTCATGTGGAGCATGAAGTATTTGAAATAAACTGGATCCATTTAACCCGGGCTGCATAGGTCTTATAACATTTAACCTGGGCTGCGTAGGCCTTATACCATTTAACCCGGACCACATAGGCTTCATTACATTTAACCTGGGCTGTATAGATTTCATAACATTTAACCCGGACAGCATAGGCCTTATAACATTTAACCCGGGCTGCATAAGCTTCATAACATTTAACCCGGGCTGCATAGGCCTCATAACATTTAACCTGGGCTGCATAGGCCTTATAACATTTAACCTGGGCTGCATAGGCTTCATAACATTTAACCCAGGCTGCATAGGCTTCATAACATTTAACCCGGGCTGCATAGGCCTTATAACATTTAATCTGGGCTGCATAGGCTTCATAACTCAATTTCCCTTTGGGGATAAATAAAATGTTCTGATTCTAATAACATTTAACCCGGACTGTATAGGCTTCATAACATTTAACCTGGGCTGTATAGGCTTCATAACATTTAACCCGGGCTGTATAGGCTTCATAACATTTAACCCAGGCTGCATAGGTTTCATAACATTTAACACAGGCTGCATAGGCTTCATAACATTTAACCCAGGCTAAACAGGCTTCATAACATTTAACCCAGGCTACTTAGGCTTCATAACATTTAACCCAGGCTGCATAGACCTCATAACATTTAACCTAGGCTGTATAGGCCTCATAACATTTACCCTGGGCTGCATAGGCCTCATAACATTTACCCTGGGCTGCATAGGCCTCATAACAGTATAAGTTAATATTTACACCTCAGTTGGTTCCCCACCATTCAGCTGTTGCGCTCAGCTGTCATGGTGACGCCAGGCGTACGTTAGTCTGACTTTACCTCACAGACAGACAGACAGACAGACAGACAGGCAGGCAGGGAGACAGACAGACAGACAGACAGACAGGCAGGCAGGCAGGGAGACAGACAGACAGACAGACAGGCAGGCAGGCAGGCAGACAGACAGACAGACAGGCAGGCAGGCAGACAGACAGACAGGCAGACAGACAGACAGGCAGACAGCCGGGATGTGAGTGATGCTGACATGGCCTCTACGTCGTCCTGTCGTTTTTCTGCTTGTTTTGATCTCAAGATGATCGTGACTTAATGACTTGATGACAAGCCACATGTCATGTTACTGTACGTGTTTATATACAGTACATCTATCTGTCTGTCTGTCTGTCT
Source organism: Lampris megalopsis (assembly GCA_022114975.2). Taxonomy (NCBI): domain Eukaryota; kingdom Metazoa; phylum Chordata; class Actinopteri; order Lampriformes; family Lampridae; genus Lampris; species Lampris megalopsis. The sequence continues at coordinate 765,108 of JAJHIY020001375.1, forward strand.
GTCTAAGCTGTCTATCTCGCTGTCTGTCTGTCTGTCTGTCTGTCTATCCATTTCTCTACTTCTTTTGTGTCTTCTGCCTCTCTCTCTTTCTTTCTTTGTCTTTCATCGTCTGTCTCTCTCTCCGTACCGACAGTTTGTGTGAGTTATTCTTTCTTTTAGACGTTGAATTCCTACTGAGGACTGTTTTGCAGCATGTTTGCCCTTTGACCTCCTGCTGGAGTACAGTAAAGAAGAACAGAGAGAAGAGATGAGGAAAAAATTGCCAAGTCCCCAATGTTTATTATACATGTTATTGTTTTGTTATTTTGTTATTGTCTTTATTGTTAGTTTTTGTTTTATCATTGGTATTTATGTTCTTTTGTTGTTGCTGTTTGTTTTAATCACATGCCCACTGACCACCACTACACATAACACACATGCCCACTGACCACCACTACACATAACACACATGCCCACTGACCACCACTACAGCCACATAACACACATGCCCACTGACCACCACTACACATAACACACATGCCCACTGACCACCACTACAGCCCCATAACACACATGCCCACTGACCACCACTACACATAACACACATGCCCACTGACCACCACTACAGCCCCATAACACACATGCCCACTGACCACCACTACACATAACACACATGCCCACTGACCACCACTACAGCCCCATAACACACATGCCCACTGACCACCACTACACATAACACACATGCCCACTGACCACCACTACACATAACACACATGCCCACTGACCACCACTACAGCCCCATAACACACATGCCCACTGACCACCACTACAGCCCCATAACACACATGCCCACTGACCACCACTACAGCCACATAACACACATGCCCACTGACCACCACTACAGCCACATAACACACATGCCCACTGACCACCACTACAGCCCCATAACACACATGCCCACTGACCACCACTACAGCCCCATAACACACATGCCCACTGACCACCACTACAGCCCCATAACACACATGCCCACTGACCACCACTACACATAACACACATGCCCACTGACCACCACTACAGCCCCATAACACACATGCCCACTGACCACCACTACAGCCCCATAACACACATGCCCACTGACCACCACTACAGCCCCATAACACACATGTCCACTGACCACCACTACAGCCCCATAACACACATGCCCACTGACCACCACTACAGCCCCATAACACACATGCCCACTGACCACCACTACACATAACACACATGCCCACTGACCACCACTACAGCCCCATAACACACATGCCCACTGACCACCACTACACATAACACACATGCCCACTGACCACCACTACAGCCCCATAACACACATGCCCACTGACCACCACTACACATAACACACATGCCCACTGACCACCACTACAGCCCCATAACACACATGCCCACTGACCACCACTACACATAACACACATGCCCACTGACCACCACTACACATAACACACATGCCCACTGACCACCACTACAGCCCCATAACACACATGCCCACTGACCACCACTACAGCCCCATAACACACATGCCCACTGACCACCACTACAGCCACATAACACACATGCCCACTGACCACCACTACAGCCCCATAACACACATGCCCACTGACCACCACTACAGCCACATAACACACATGCCCACTGACCACCACTACAGCCCCATAACACACATGCCCACTGACCACCACTACAGCCCCATAACACACATGCCCACTGACCACCACTACACATAACACACATGCCCACTGACCACCACTACAGCCCCATAACACACATGCCCACTGACCACCACTACAGCCCCATAACACACATGCCCACTGACCACCACTACAGCCCCATAACACACATGCCCACTGACCACCACTACAGCCCCATAACACACATGCCCACTGACCACCACTACAGCCACATAACACACATGCCCACTGACCACCACTACAGCCACATAACACACATGCCCACTGACCACCACTACACATAACACACATGCCCACTGACCACCACTACAGCCCCATAACACACATGCCCACTGACCACCACTACACATAACACACATGCCCACTGACCACCACTACAGCCACATAACACACATGCCCACTGACCACCACTACAGCCACATAACACACATGCCCACTGACCACCACTACACATAACACACATGCCCACTGACCACCACTACAGCCACATAACACACATGCCCACTGACCACCACTACACATAACACACATGCCCACTGACCACCACTACAGCCACATAACACACATGCCCACTGACCACCACTACAGCCACATAACACACATGCCCACTGACCACCACTACAGCCACATAACACACATGCCCACTGACCACCACTACAGCCACATAACACACATGCCCACTGACCACCACTACAGCCCCATAACACACATGCCCACTGACCACCACTACAGCCCCATAACACACATGCCCACTGACCACCACTACAGCCCCATAACACACATGCCCACTGACCACCACTACAGCCCCATAACACACATGCCCACTGACCACCACTACACATAACACACATGCCCACTGACCACCACTACAGCCACATAACACACATGCCCACTGACCACCACTACAGCCCCATAACACACATGCCCACTGACCACCACTACAGCCTCATAACACACATGTCCACTGACCACCACTACAGCCACATAACACACATGTCCACTGACCACCACTACAGCCCCATAACACACATGCCCACTGACCACCACTACAGCCTCATAACACACATGCCCACTGACCACCACTACACATAACACACATGCCCACTGACCACCACTACACATAACACACATGCCCACTGACCACCACTACAGCCCCATAACACACATGCCCACTGACCACCACTACAGCCACGTAACACAACAACACTTTTCCATTCTGAGGCTTTTGGCATAAGACATCAATTCACTCTCGTTCACGTTGACTTTAGGTTTAGGTTTAGATTTAGGTTTAGGTTTAGGTTTAGATTTAGGTTTAGATTTAGGTTTAGGTTTAGATTTAGGTTTAGGTTTAGATTTAGATTTAGATTTAGGTTTAGGTTTAGATTTAGGTTTAGGTTTAGGGCCACGGGCGTGTCTGTGTGTGTATAGTTGTGTTGTGTTGCCTCCTGTATCTAACCTCCACTCTGACTACATTCAGGTATCCGCTAGATGCTCCTCATCACCTAATCATCCGGTCAACAAACCGTCCAGTTCCCATCAGCTGTGCAGTCCCCCATTGAAGCCCCCACATGTCTTCAGGTCCCCGGGGGGGGGGGCAGCTAGTCTAGTTTGTGTGTGATTGTCGTTAGTGTGGTGCAGCTACTTTGTGTTGGTGTCTTTGTCTCCGTAGCGACTTTGTGTTTGTGATGTCTGGCTCGTTTCCGGTTAAGTTTGCGTTGTTTGAATCTGGAGTATTTTGGTTGTGTTTATGCTTTAGTTGTGTAGTTCTTTTGGGCAAGGGGGTCAAGGTAAGGTGCCCATGGGCAAACACCCCGTCACGTAGCGTACCTCTGTTAGACACACTAGGTTAGCAGCGGTTGCCCCCCTCTGTCTTTAGACTTGGTGCTCTTGAGCACTGCCAAGGGGGGGGGGTACTTTCTGTTAGTAGTTTGTTGTTTTGGCAACCGTTCGGTTCCCTTGTTCTGTCATGGTGTCAATAAATATTTATATTTTATTATATTTATACGTTTATGTCTCACTGTGTTGCACCCTCACCTCACCCTTACCCAGTGCACTAATTGTTGCACCCTCTCCAGACCGAGGGTCGTAGCAGTTTGGGTTTAGGTTTAGATGCAGAAGTACAGTGGCGGCACTTCCCTCGGCTCATTTCTTTATACGTTTGGACTTTGGGCCTTCAGCCCGTGTGTGTGTGTACACATACCCCATGTATTCCTGACTGGGCAGGAGCAGCCTCCTCCAATCTGTCACCTTCACACAAGTCCTCTCGGTGTCGATGAGGCCAGGGGCTTAGCACAACACACACACACACACACACACACACACACACACACACACACACACACACACACACACACACACGCACACACACACCATACACACATGTAGACACACACACATGAAGGACCTCTGAATACCCAAACTGAACGGCTCTCTGTGGTTTTCTGGCCCACAGAGTGCTTCCTACCTGATGATGGATGGTGTCCCGCTGTAGATGTAGGCCACCTCTGACAGCCTTGTCATTATTACGTTATATGAACACACGGGCGGCGCAGTGGTTAGCGCGGTCCCCTCACAGCAAGAAGGTCCTGGGTTTGAGCCCCGGGGCAGTTCAACCTTGGGGGGGTCGTCCCAGGTTGTCCTCTGTGCCGAGTTTGCATGTTCTCCCCGTGTCTGTATGGGTTTCCTCCAGGGGCTCCGGTTTCCTCCCACAGTCCAAAGACCTGTAGGTCAGGTGACTCAAAGACACGTAGGTCAGGTGACTCAAAGACCTGTAGGTCAGGTGACTCAAAGACCTGTAGGTCAGGTGACTCAAAGACATGTAGGTCAGGTGACTCAAAGACACGTAGGTCAGGTGACTCAAAGACACGTAGGTCAGGTGACTCAAAGACACGTAGGTCAGGTGACTCAAAGACACGTAGGTCAGGTGACTCAAAGACACGTAGGTCAGGTGACTCGGCCGTACTAAACCGTCCCTGGGTGTGAATGTGATGATGGATGGATGGATGAATACGTCACCATTTATGAAAATGACTTGTGTGTTGGGATATAAAGTGACCCGTCTCTCCTGTTATGGTGCCAGCTGATGGGCAGCAGGGCCATTATGGCCATCGCTGGGATGCTATGATGAGACAAAGCTGGACCAGTCCATGTCTTATAGTCTGCGTACACTCTCTGTTGATGGGATGTGTCAATGACACATGCTGGTCTTCTCCTGATGCTCCACATTTTGCCAAACTGCTTATTTTTCATAAGGAGCTTAAGCAGCAAGCCTGGAAATCTGCGTACTAACAAACATATTGCTCATTACACAAAAGTCCTCTTAATCTCTGCCGCACACACTTCAAAACTCCACCCACAAATGTGCTCGTAGAGACACAATTTTTTGGATACACATGGATCTTCGACGCATTGGATGGGAAGATGGGAAATAATGTCTTTTTTGATTTTAATTCTATTTAACTCGAGCCACATATCCAGTTTATTTTCCTACACTTACCGTTGTCAGCAAACGGGCTGAGTCCAGAGGGCTTTACTTTCTGTTTACTTCCAAAACTTCTGTTAAGCCGCCGGTAGGCAACGGATACTCCTCGAATTAAGAGTTGTGAGAGCCAAGATTAATGGGAGAACATCCTTCTTTACACAACCTGCACTTCCGCCGTTCTTATTGCTGTTAAATATGGCATCTAGATATTTCTAGTCGTCTTCAGCAGCAGGGCCTCAGTCTAAAAACATATTTGCGTAGTTTTCAAAAGAAACCAGGCAGGAGAAAACTCTGCATTGACTTTAAAGGTAGATCAGCCATCACCAGTGAGCAACACTCAACAATCAGAGAACCTGTTTGAGGTGGCAACATGAGAGCTGAAATATCACACATGGCTCCTTTAATTTAAAGGTTTTGCCCAACCCAGCATTTCTGATAAGATGCTGATGGGCCGGAGGAGAAATTCATTAAGAATAGTTCCCTAACCCTAAATCCACAATCCTCGTTCAGTGGAAAAATCACCCCATGGTTCAGACAAAGCTAACATGATGCTACAGAACTCTATCATGCTAACATGATGCTACAGAACTCTATCATGCTAACATGATGCTACAGAACTCTATCATGCTAACGTGATGCTACACCAGTCTATCATGCTAACATGATGCTACAATATTTCAATTCAATTCAGTTCATTGTCGTTATAAACAATGTGCAGGCACATGTTAAAAATGTAATGAGGGCTGTGGCTTCACCAAACAGTGCAAGACAGACACAGACAAACACAGCAAACACAGTATAGGATATACACACATGAAGACCAAACACAGTATAGGATATACACACATGAAGACCAAACACAGTATAGGATATACACACATGAAGACCAAACACAGTATAGGATATACACACATGAAGACCAAACACAGTACAAGATATACACACATGAAAACCAAAAGATTAAAATAAGTTAAAAAGAGCAAGAGTACAAAATATTTAAAAATATCTACAGACATTCAGTGGGTATCTAGGTTCAGGTGGGTAACAGTTTGGGGAAAGAAGCTGTTTTTGAGCCTGGTAGTGTGGGCTCTGAGGCTCCTGTAGCGCCTCCCAGAGGGCAGGGGGGAGGACAGTCCATGGTTGGGGTGGGTGGGATCTCTGCTGATGCTCAGACCCCTTCGAAGGCAGCGTTTGTGATAAATGTCTTTTCTGGCTGGGAGCTGGGTACCGGTGATCTGCTGGGCCGCCTTGACGACCCGCTGCAGAGCTTTCTGGTCTACTGAGGTGCAGTTGTCGTACCACACTGAGATGCAGATGGTCAGGATGCTCTCTATGGTGCAGTGGTAGAAGCTGGGGAGAGTTTTGGGGGGTAGACGGGCACTCCTCAGCCTCCTCAGGAAATGCAGGCATTGCTGGGCCTTTTTCACAAGGGCCTGGGTGTTTAATGTCCAGGAAAGTTCCTTGCTGATGTGGACTCCAAGGAATTCAAAGCTGGAAACACGCTCCACTTCCACCCCATTGATGTGTATGGGGGAGTGGCTGCAGCTTCTAGACCTCCTGAAGTCCACAATCAGCTCCTTTGTCTTCTGCACGCTGAGGACAAGATTGTTGGTGGTACACCATGATGTGAGGTGCTGAATCTCGTCTCTGTAGGCCGTCTTGTCATTGTTGGTGATACGGCCAATGACTTTGGTGTCATCTGCAAACTTAACTATAACATTTGAAGGGTGAGTTGGCAGGCAGTCATGGGTGAAGAGGAAGAAAAGGAGGGGGCTCAGAACACAGCCTTGAGGGGCACCTGTGCTGAGGGTCAGGGTGAATGAGGTGTGGTCACCTAACCTAACAGACTGAGGTCTGTTGGTCAGGAATCCAGGGTCCAGTTACAGAGGGAGGGGTTGAAGCCAAGGGAGAGGAGTTTGGTGGTTAGTTTGGTGGAGATGATAGTGTTGAAGGCAGAGCTATAAACTATAAACAGCATCTGGATGTATGTGTTGTTAAGTTCAAGGTGGGTCAGAGCAAAGTGCAGGGCAGTGGCAATGGCATCCTCAGTAGACCTTTTGGGACAGTAGGCAAACTGATGTGGGTCGAATGTGGGGGGGATAATGTTTTTGATGTGAGCCAGAACCAGTCTCTCAAAGCACTTCATGGCAATGGGGGTGAGTGCTATGGGTCGGTAGTCATTCAGACACGCGGGTGTTGGTTTCTTGGAGACAGGAATGATATAAGTGGTCTTAAAGCATGCCAGGACTATGGATTGGGACAGTGAGAGGTTAAATATAGTTGTGAAGACCTCAGCCAGCTGGTCGGCACATTCCCAGAGGACCCGACCCGGTATGCTGTCCGGTCCAGCAGCTTTCCGTGTGTTTGACATTACATGCAAGAGCATTTTAACATTTTACACTGAATGTCCAGATTCCTGCACAGGCCCTGTGTGTTTCCCTTGCCCATTCTGGCTGCCCCTGCATTCAGTCCTTCAGTACCCTCTAATCTAGTCTTTGCCATTTCTCCACCTGTCCACCAGATGCCCTCCGACTCTCCTTCCTGTCTACCACACTCACCTACTCACCTGTTGCCACCTAGTAGTTGTCTGCACCTGCTGCCCATTCTCTCATCAGTTCCTCAGTACTTTCCTCAGTTCCTCAGTACTTTTACTGATTTCAGTCATCCATTCCCTGTCAGTTCATCATAGCTTCTTCCATGGACTCTTGTTCTCTTCAACCTAATCCTGATTCCACCTGTTCCTGTTCTTGTCTGTTCCTCTCTGTTACTGCACCTGTTCCTGCCTGATCCTGTGGTTTAGACATTCAGCCTGTTTTTGGCCTGCCAACCTGCCTTTCCCCCCTTTTGGATTTTGTTTGCCTGTTTCAGACTCATTCCCTGCTGACTAACTCTAAGCCTGTCATTTGTGTTTTGGCTATTAAATTCCCCTCATTCAACCTGTCTGTCTGTGGAGGAGGACAGTAGATTTGTCCTCCATTCATTACATTGAAGTGTATCATTGAAGTGTATCAAATTTAAGGCAGTACTTTCTTGCCCTCACAGCTGTGTCACCAACGTGTTCAGCATCATATCGGCCAGTCCACCCTAGTAGCACTTGGTGATAGACTGCCAGAGGCCCTGGCTCCTTTCACCGTATTGTCTGGCTCTGTCAGTAGCTTTACTAATGACCTAAATGCAACTCTGTAATCTTCTCGAGCCAGTGGCAGCCCTAACTACCAAAATGAGATACCAAGGAAACCAACACCCTAGTTCACTGATGGGACACCTGCTCTTACACTGGCATGTTGGACTCTTGAGTGGAAATGGTGTAAATCCAAACTTGAAGTCTTTCAGTTACGTGGCATGACTGTTGTAAGCGAACACTGCCAGCAGCTAAAGCAGCACAATTTTCTCTTTTGACACTGTAGCTAAACTTACTCAAAAGCTACCTTTTACTAATTGTTCCCCTTTTACTTAAGTTGCAAGATTTTTTTGGCAGTAAAATTGATAACCTTAGTCCGCGGTGGTGTAGTGGTCTAAGCATCGGCTTTGTGTCGATGCAGTTGCCCACTGGGGACCGGGGTTCACGCCTCGGTCTCGTCAGATCCGACTATGGCCGGACTCGACGAAGCAGCAATAATTGGCAACGCTGTCTTCGGGAGGGGGGCGGAGTCAGCTTGTGTTCGTCATATGAATGCGTCTCCTTTCCAGTACACTTCTCAACTCCTCAGGCATCCTCCCATTCTCCAAGATGGTGTTCAAAACGCCACTACCACTAACTGGCCCACTTCTTAGTTTATGAAAGTATACGTTTAACTATACTTTCAGTGTAAGAGTAGTAAACTTTGAGTACACAACTACTCCACATCAAAGTTTTATGTTGAACTACAACTATACTTTGAACTATACTAAAAGTGAACTAATAGATGTACTGTTAGTTTACTGGTTATGTACTTCTGTCCCACTTGTTAGTTTATGGAAGTATACTCACCTCACAAGCCCAGTGTTGTGACCAGTGATTTATGTATTACTACAAGTATACTCACGTCACAACTCCAGTGTTGTAACCAGTGATTTATGTATTACTACAAGTATACTCACATCACAAGTCCAGTGTTATAACCAGTGATTTATGTATTACTACAAGTATACTCACATCACAAGTCCAGTGTTGTAACCAGTGATTTATGTATTACTACAAGTATACTCACATCACAACTCCAGTGTTGTAACCAGTGATTTATGTATTGCTACAAGTATACTCACATCACAACTCCAGTGTTGTAACCAGTGATTTATGTATTACTACAAGTATACTCACATCACTACTCCAGTGTTGTAACCAGTGATTTATGTATTACTACAAGTATACTCACATCACTACTCCAGTGTTGTAACCAGTGATTTATGTATTACTACAAAACACTTGCTCCATCTGCTGTTTGTGACGCCTTGCTATTATGAGATTGTGATATTTGTGGTATTTGTGGTGTTTTTTGAGAGATTTATTACAAAAAAACAACGCTATGGTGCTGGTTTATAATATCAGCCAGTACAAGTCTGTTACCATACTCTCATACCTTGGGAGTATTGTCAGTAAAACCAGCCAGATGTGTACCTGTGTCTGTGTGGGTTAATAACACCATGTACATAAACATCAGGGTTACTGCCACCCGTGTACTATTTACTCTAAGCTACCCCAGAGCTGACTTGTTACTATAAACTGGAATATGTAAGTTTGTTAGATACTACGTAAAAGATATGCTGGAGTACTACCTCAAAGAAGCCAATATGTGTGAAATAAGTATTTACTGGCTACTCTATCAAAAGAGTACACACAACTACAAGTCAAGTATACTTAAACTTTATGTATAAGGCAAGAACACTTCATCATACTTTCCTTTAGTATATCTCGATCAAAAGATTAAGTACAAGTATAGGCCAGATATACTTACTTTTCTGTGTACTTGTCAGTATAAGCCAAGTATACTTCAGTATAAATACAAGAAGTACAAGTATAGGCCAAATATACTTACTTTTCTGTGTACTTGTCAGTATAAGCCAAGTATACTTAAGTGTAATTTTGTTTAGTATATCTCTGGTAAGTACTTAAAAAGTAAACTGAAAGTATACTCACTGATGTTTAGTTTAAGCTAAGTATACTAATAGTACACTTGCATAAAGTACTTTTGTGTGAGGGGAGCCAAGAAACCCCCCTGTTCTGTCATCTGTTACCCAGTCTTCTCTCAGCACCATGCACATTTACACACACATGCACACACACATGCACTCCAACACACACACATGCACACACATGCACTCCAACACACACACATGCACACACATGCACTCCAACACACACACATGCTCACACATGCACTCCAACACACACACACACATGCACTCCAACACACACACATGCACACACATGCACTCCAACACACACACATGCACACACATGCACTCCAACACACACACATGCACTCCAACACACACACATGCACACACATGCACTCCAACACACACACATGCACACACATGCACTCCAACACACACACATGCACTCCAACACAGACACATGCACACACATGCACTCCAACACACACACATGCACACACATGCACTCCAACACAGACACATGCTCACACATGCACTCCAACACACACACATGAACCCACTTGCACTCCAACACACATACACACACATGCACTCCAACACACACACATGCACACACATGCACTCCAACACACACATGTATACACATGCACTCCAACACACACACATGCGCACACATGCACTCCAACACAGACACATGCACACACATGCACTCCAACACACACACATGCGCACACATGCACTCCAACACACACACATGCGCACACATGCACTCCAACACACACACATGCACTCCAACACACACACACACACATGCACTCCAACACATGCACACACATGCACTCCAACACACACACATGCCCTCCAACACACACACATGCACACACATGCACTCCAACACACACACATGCACACACATGCACTCCAACACACACACATGCACACACATGCACTCCAACACACACACATGCACTCCAACACAGACACATGCACACACATGCACTCCAACACACACACATGCACACACATGCACTCCAACACAGACACATGCTCACACATGCACTCCAACACACACACATGCACCCACTTGCACTCCAACACACATACACACACATGCACTCCAACACAGACACATGCACACACATGCACTCCAACACACACATGTATACACATGCACTCCAACACACACACATGCACACACATGCACTCCAACACAGACACATGCTCACACATGCACTCCAACACACACACATGCTCACACATGCACTCCAACACACACACATGCACACACATGCACTCCAACACACACACATGCACTCCAACACACACACACACACATGCACTCCAACACATGCACACACATGCACTCCAACACACACACATGCCCTCCAACACACACACATGCACACACATGCACTCCAACACACACACATGCCCTCCAACACACACACATGCACACACATGCACTCCAACACACACACATGCACTCCAACACATGCACACACATGCACTCCAACACACACACATGCACACACATGCACTCCAACACACACACATGCACTCCAACACATGCACATGCCCTCCAACACACACACATGCACACACATGCACTCCAACACACACACATGCCCTCCAACACACACACATGCACACACATGCACTCCAACACACACACATGCACTCCAACACATGCACACACATGCACTCCAACACACATGCCCTCCAACACACACACATGCACACACATGCACTCCAACACACACACATGCACTCCAACACATGCACACACATGCACTCCAACACACACACATGCCCTCCAACACACACACATGCACACACATGCCCTCCAACACAGACAGTGTATTATACACTGGGGCGCTGTAAGGGGGGGGGGTTAGGACGATTCCAAGGGCCCAGCACTGACAGGGGCCCTTCAGAGATCACTATTATTATTAGTATCATAAGTAAGTGAATGTAATTAAAGTTATAATTGTATGTATTATAAAGTTACAAATGAAACAAACCTGTGGTTTGTTTCTCCATGTTTGGCAACATTATCAGGACGGCTTGGCCTTATTTCACCCCTCTCTGTTGCATTGCATGGTTCAGTCTTACAGGGCGCGCTAGCCCAGAACAGTTGAATCCAGTAGAATAACGTTAGGTTAGAGATGAAGAGATGTCGTCTAAACCTAAATCAGGTTGTCAGAAAGGAAAAGAAAGAAGAAGCTGCGAGTGACATTAAGGGGCGACAGCTAGTCACAACGTTTTTCAAAAGAAAGGTATTTATTCACGGCCCCTTCCTTTGGTGCCCATAACATGTAGCTAGCTAACTTGGCCAACGTAGCTATTCTGTGTGGCTTAATCACTGCGTGGATGATCTAGCTAGCTTCAAGTAAAGTCAACTTACAGTGCAGTGTCGGGGTAATTTCAGTTAAATATTTATTGCCGCCGAAAATGAGATGAGTGCAAGTTTGCTCCAAATATAACTAGAGCTCAGCAAATTCATAGCCTATATCCAGCAGCTAGTATGCTAGGCTAGCTAACTAGCATAACGTTACATGCTCGCAAGCTTGTTCACTCCTTAATCACGCCCGCCCTCGTCATGCACAGACGCAGCTTCAGGATCACAACCCCTTCCCTCAACCCACCTCCCAGTTGAAGGAGAAGGAGGTGAGCAGTAGGGTTTTGGGGTTAGGGCTCATACAACTGATTTTGAATATTTTAATGTGTGATGTATTACCATGTGAGCAGGTAGCTAGCTTGCAAGCAAGCATTGAATACAACTTTAGCTAGTAGTCACATGTAGTTCATCTAGTTCTTCCAGTAATTGCAATAACATTGACCACTGGCACGTTAGAATAAGGTTGTTAGCTAGCTAGATACCATTTAAGATAGCTCATCTGGTGTAATATATTTATGTATTACTATGTTAATACTATTATAGGACAGATTATGAATGCTGTACCTTATGGATACTCTAGAGCCAGGGCCCTCTTCAAGCAAGGCAGCCAGAGAAGAGAGCAGAGGTAGAGGCAGAAGAGGCACAGGACAGTGACAGCAGCACAGATGAGGAAGCGGCCCACTGCTTTATTCTCCCAGCCCGTTTAAGTCATGGGCTGGGAGAATAAGGTTTAGTTTCACAGCTATAGACCTACTGTAACAACCGCCCCGGTGTTGTTCCATTGTAATAGCCTACGTCTTGCCCGTTGCTGATTACATTGTAAACTAGAGATAAACCAGGCCAGGAATAGACGATTTCGGGGAACGTAAAGTAGGCTAAAGCTTTATAAGTCAAACGTATTTCCTCACCTTTGACACTGTGGATTAGTGTTTCCAAGACCATGCAGCCAAGAGCTGTATGGTAAACCAACAGCCATGGACTCCACATAGTTTTATAGTAGCACTTCTGTTATTTAGATAAAAATACCCCCCATTGGATTTATGTTTTTACTTTTTGTATGATTGTACTTTTTGTCATTGTGTTTAAATCTTCATTTAATTGAATAAGTTGGTGAATGTTGATTTTTTTTTACTGGATTGTTGATTATTGTATTTACTGTATTCCATTAAATTTACAAAAGCTAGCCTTCAGTGGATTTCTTGCAGTGCATCAAGTAATCTTCTATCGATGGAATAGTTCTTCATCAAACATCAAATTCAACTGGGTTTTCTAGGTTGATGGGTGGTTTAGGTGGGTGGGGGGGGTGGGGGGGTATTATATTCTCTCTTGGGGCCCAGACTCTCTAGCGGCGCCCTTGGTCATACACATGCACTGCAACACAGACAGTCTGTCAGGGCGCTGAGGCAGGCTGCCAGAGCGGTCCTCGGGGGTCCAGCATGCAGTGTATCTCTGACCCTCCTCTGGGGAGGTCACGCACACGCATGTGCAGCAGCTCACTCACACAAGAGAGGAGGCTCCACTTGCATGTCTTAATGGCTCTGTCCAGCACACTCCCCCCCCCCCCCCGCAGGCCTGCGAGGGGCTCCACAGCGGGGTTTGTTGTGTTGCAGAAGGGCCCCCGTTTAAACATGTGGCCAACCCTTGAGGAGCCTTCTAGCCCTGAAAAGTTCCCCGTGACACCCCCAAACCCCTGTCAAGAATAAAAGCCAACTTTTTGTTGGGCTTTATTTTTTTTTAGTCATGTCATCGTGCTGTATAGCGCGTGATGACAGTAGATGGTGAGTGTGTGTGATTTTTGGCTGCCCGTGGAGTTTTCATCTCATGCTGGTGATTCTGGGATTTTTTTTAATTTGTCATCCCCCAACGTCCTACTCTCTACAAGCTGGCCTTGGTGCCTGACCTCCACTCCAGCTGACTAAAACATCATCCTGAAATGTCGTAACTGTGGCAGGGCTGTGGCCAGTGGGAGGGTTCGGGATGGGATGACACAGATGGTTGCGGCAGAACACGGGTTTTTATCAACAACGTCTCTTTTTGCAGCGTACCTCACTCACACAGGCCGGTGTGCTTGGGTGGTGGCGCTGCCTCACTCTCTCGATTCAGAGAGGCATGTGGCTCCTCTCTGGTTGTGCCGTAGTGTGTTCCACCAATGTCTGTTTCTGAGTCTGTCACTCAGCCCCGGACCGACCTTCACTGCGGCACAGATTGTCGATTAAGCCCACCTGAGGCTGACCACTAATCAACTCAATTCAATTAAAACATTCATTAAAACAACGTGCAGGCACCTGTACAAATGAAATGAGGGCTGCAGCTTCGCCAAACAGTGCAAGACAGACATAGAGGAACATGGCAAACAAGATATACACAGAAGAAGACTAAAAGCTAAAGATAAGTGAAGTAGCACGAGTATAAACACATTCACAGCCATGCAGTGGGTAGCCAGGTTCAGGTGGGCAACAGCTTGGGGGAAGAAGCTGTTTTTGAGCCTGGTAGTGCGGGCTCTGAGGCTCCTGTAGCGCCTCCCAGAGGGCAGGGGGGAGAACAGTCCATGGTTGGGGTGGGTGGGATCTCTGCTGATGCTCAGACCCCTTCGTAGGCAGCGTTTGTGGTAAATGTCTTGTATGGCTGGGAGCTGGGTACCGGTGATATGCCTCCTACTAACAGAAGCATCTGCTCTTCCGTGACCCACACCCCCTCGCTCTTCTTCCACCCAACTCTAAACCACATCCCATTACCGCATACCCCCCCCACAACTTAGGCTGGGCCAACCCCCCCCCCAAGTGAGAGAGGAAGTCGGCCACGAGCATCTACGCCCCCGGCCTATGGATTACCTTTAATTTAAAAGGCTGTTAGGCCACATACCAACAGGTCTTCTATGTGTTGGCATCCTCTGGACCAGGCCATGGTCCGAACAGAGGATGAATGAGTGCCCCAGGAGGTAGAAGCGGAGGGCACCGATCACCCATCGGATGGCTAGATATGCTTTCTCTATGTTGCTGTACTTCCTCTCCCTTTCTGCAAATTTATGACTGATGTACAGCCCGGGGTTATCAACTCCCTCCACCTCCTGGGACAAAACGGCCCCCAGCCCTCTGTCCAATGCATCAGTCTGCAAGACAAAAGGGAGAGAGATGTTAGGCGTGTGGAGCAGTGGCTCCCCACAGAGGGCTTGTTTAACCCTTATGAATGCCATCTGACACTGCTCTGTCCGCTTGACCGGATCTGAGGCAGCCTTTCGGGTGGGGTCGGTCAGGGGACTAGACAGCTCCACAAAGGCGGGGATGAACGCCTGTAGTAGCGAGCAAGATCCAGGAATACCTTCACTGCTTTTTTGTCTCGGGCCTTGGGCTGGCTGCAATCACTGCCATCTTATCTACCTGGGGACGCACCAGCCTGCCGCCTACGTGGTCCCCCGGACACCCTACCTTCTGCCGCCCGACCGTGCACTTCTTCGGGTTGGCTGTGAGCCCCACCTGCCTCAACGAGTCGAGCAACGCTGCCACCTGCTGCCCCCAACTGCTGCTGTGGATGAAGACATCATCCAAGTAGGTGGCACCATGTGGCCACAGCACCCAATCTATGAGGCACTTAAACGTGGCTGGAACCCAGAACAGCCCGAATGGAAGTGTCATGTTATTCTGGTGACAAGGGAATCTGCCAATAGCCCCTTGGTTAAACCCAGTGTCATAAAAAAAGTGAGCAGAGCCAAGCCGGTCCAGGAGTTTGTCGACCCGCGGCATTGGATTTAGGCATCAACATTTGACACACTGTTCACCTTGTGTTAGTCTACAGAACCGTATAAACCCATCGGACTTACGTGCAAGGATGTTATCCTCGTTCAGTGTTGTATTCTGTAATGTTGGGAGAGAGAGCCTCCTCCTCTGTTGCTCTCCCTGAGGTTTCTTCCTATTTTTATGGTGAGGGTGATGGTGATGGCCATGAACTCCCTAGGCAGGTAAAAAGGCCTATGCTGAACCACAAGGAGTTAAATGTCTGCTGAGCAGTGTCTCTCAATAGCTGTGTTATTGCACCAGGAGTTGTTGACGTAAATACACAAACCTCCTCCACAGATCTTGAGGGAGTCCACTGTCCTGTCAGCATGGAAGGCTGTGCGGCTTGCTAGCTCAATAGCCGAGTCGGTGATGTTGCTGCTGAGCCAAGTCTCCATCAAACATTCTCTGAGAGGGTAGCCCGAGTTTTATGTCATCCATTTTGTTTGCCAGCAATCGGATATCGGCCAGGAAGATACTGGGGAGTGAAACTTTGAAGGGAGCACTGCTTAGCATGTAGCCTGGCTTGCTTCCCCCTCTTCTGTTTACGCTCCTGACAGGGGCTGCGCCGCCACTCTGAGACTGGTGAGCGGATGATACCGGTAGGAAAATCATGTGTACTAATAGTGAGGATTGTGCAATCCGATCTGAAGCCTGTAAGTTCTTGTCAGCTACAGGAGACATATGCACGTCCTTCTCCGATAAATGCACTCATTAAGATTAAAAACAAGGAATAAATAACACTGTCTCAGGAGAAGCAAAAGCCATTGCGTCTTGCCCCAAGATTAGTTCCCAGCAACTTTTCAGCACTAACAACTAAATGTTTCCTACCTGAGTTGGAGTGTCGCAACTCACTCAATATAACCGGTCTCTACTACTACTACTACTACTACTACTACTACTACTACTATTACTGTTACTTTCAGCTGCTCCCATTAGGGGGCGCCACAGTGGACCATCCGTTTCCATCTCTTCCTGTCCTCTGCGTTTTCCTCTGTCACACCAGCCACCTGCATGTCCTCCCTCACCACATCCATAAACCTCCTCTTTGGCCTTCCTCTTCTCCTCTTCCCTGACAGCTCCATATTCAGCATCCTTCTCCCAGTATACCCAGCATCTCTCCTCCACACATGTCTAAACCATCTCTATCTTGTCTCTCTTGCTTTGTCTCCAAACCGTCCAACCTGAGCTGTCCCTCTAATATACTCCTTGCTAACCCTGTCCTCCTTCATCACTCCCAATGAAAATCTTATCATCTTCAACTCTGCCACCTCCAGCTCCACCTCCTGTCTTTTCATTAGTGCCACTGTCTCCAAACCATATAACATAGCTGGTCTCACCACCATCTTGTAAACCTTCCCTTTAACTCTTGCTGGTACCCTTCTGTCACAAATCACTCCTGACACTCTTCTCCACCCACTCCACCCTGCCTGCACTCTCTTCTTCACCTCTCTACTGCACTCCCCATTATTTTGGACAGTTGACCCCAAGTATTTAAACTCATATGTCTTCGTCACCTCCACTCCTCGCATCCTCACCATTCCCCTGTCCTCCCTCTCATTCATGCATATGTATTCCGTCTTGCTCCTACTGACTTTCATTCCTCTTCTCTCCAGTGCATACCTCCACCTCTCCAGGCTCTCCTCCACCTGCTCCCTACTCTCACTACAGATCACAATGTCATCCGCAAACATCAGAGTCCACAGAGACTCCTGCTTGGTGAATTCACCAGGGCATCAACGTCAGATTGAGGAGGAACTTTCAGGACAGCATCAATGAATGAATGAAACATTTATGTTTTGGTAGCACAGTGGTCCAATGGTTAGCACTGTTGTCTCACAGCCAGAAGGTCCTCGGTTCAAACCCCAGGCCGTGCCAGGTCCTTTCTGTGTGGAGTTTTGCATGTTCTCTCTGTTTCTGCGTGGGTTTCCTCCAGGTGCCCAGGTTTCCTCCCACCATCAAAAAGACATGCATGTTAGGGTTAATACTCCTGGCTGTGCCCCTGACCAAGGCAGTGGAAAGAAGAACTAGAGTAGGTCCCCGGGTGCTGCAGCTGCCCACTGCTCCTATACAATAGGATGGGTTAAATGCAAAGAAGATATTTCATTGTAACAAACAACTGTACAATGACAAAGATAAAGTGGCTTTTTAAAGTGGCTTTATTGCCCCTAGGGGAATTTGCTTGGCACAAAGAGCATAAAAGAATATTAAAAAAAAATCAACAACCATACATGACATCACATAATACAACATAAAGCATAAGCATTTTTAAAAACATATGAAACGCATCATAAAAAGCATCATTGCAGAAATCATTTAAAGACATCAAGTGCAAGTTCTAGAAGTGCCAGAAAGTTCCAAATTCAGACCATGTGAGCAGAGCTTATTAAGCAGCTGAAGACTGCGCGGGACAAAGGATGTGGTGCCTCTTTTAGTCCGCATCCTGGCACGCTATACCTTCGCCCTGAAGGTGAAAGTGTATATTCAGACCATAGAGGGTGCAGTGGATCTACAATGACCGTGTGAGCTAATGGTCTGTCATGTACATAATAGTGCACATTGGTTCCCCAGTTATCTTGCCCCCTAGTTTAACAACCTGTCCAGTCTGTTCTTGTTTTGTACAGACAGTCCCCCTCCCCCCACAACACTGAATACAAAAGGTCAATATACTCTGAATGAAGGTCTTGTAAAACAGTGTCAGCATAATTCTGTCCACACTAAAGCTTCTAAGTTCCCTTAAAAAGTAGAGATGTTGTTGAGCCTTTGGAAATCTAGCATTGGTTGTCACATTCCATCTCGTTTTGTTATCAATAATAGTGCCCAGGTACTTTTACTGTTGCACGCTTTTAATGGTTACGTTGTTCATCATTACAGAGGACAGGGTGGCGTTTCTTCGGAAGTCAGTGATCATTTCTTTAGTTTGTGTTTAAATTCCAGGAGTTATCTGAACACCAGTTGTGGAACTGGTTAATCTCAGTTCTATAACTGGTCTCATCGTCCATTAAAAGGCCCATCAGAGCCACATCATCTGCAAATGTTATCATTGTTCAATTATCCCGATGAGCAAAACAGTCACTGATATACAATGTGAACAACAAAGGTGAGATGACACAACCTTGTGGTACCCCAGTCTGAGTGCTGATGACAGGTGGCTGTCCTCCATGGACGTGGACATACTGTTGCCTCTCAGTAAGGAAGTTGTATATCCATCTTATGGGGCGGTGATTTACACCCATGATACTCAGCTTTACTGTCAAGAGATCTGCCTGCACAGTATTAAAGGCAGAAGAGAAATCAGCAAACAATCTGCACACATAAGCTAATGGGGCTTCAGCTGATCTTAAGGATCTTCTTGAGACATCACTGTTGGTATGCCTCAGATGCCTGCTATGTGTGGTCCAGGTTTCTGACCCATACAGTAGGGTGGGCAGCACTACCACTTCGTACACCAGAATTTTTGTTCTGGCCTGAAAGTCGCATGTCTGTGAATGTTCTCATTCATCCAGGTCATGGTGATCCAAAGGAGTTGAATAAAGTGCAACTGGACTTGGTATATATCCGTGAAGACGTTTCGCCTCTCATCCAAGAGGCTTCCTCAGTTCGTGCCTTTCTGACTAGACCAAGCTAATCTGACTGGCTGGTGATGAGACTCAGATATTTATCCTCTAGGAGTCGTTGTCAGAGCTATAGATGTGCGTGGCTCTTTGTGATTAGATGTTTACCAACGCCTGAAGGTCGCAGTTTTCAAAAACGCTTTTACTCAATCTTGAGAAGGCCCGGCTGGCACAACTGAGACAACGATGTATTTCAGTGTCAGTGTTTGCTTTGGAGGAGAGAAGGCCGCCAAGATATGGGAACTGTTCCACGTTTTTGAGTCTGGTGCTGTCTACAGAGATGGATGGGGGCAGAGCAGGCATATCTCTGTTGGGTGCAGATTGGTAGAGGTTTTATGTTAATGGCCAGGCCAAGCTGCTTGTATGGCTTTGCAAAGGCGTCCAGTATCCTCTGTAGATCCTGTTCTATGAGGGACACTAAGGTGTTGCCATTGATGTACTGAGCATGGCTTGGAACTGTTGACAAGAGGAGGTATCAGTAAGTCTTTTGAGGTTGAGCTTTGGGCAGCTCTGCTTTTTCTACACCCTACCTTTCTGGTAAAGTTGGATGGACGAGGTGGAGCGGATAAGGCGGTGGTCAGTCCAGCAGTCATCTGCAGTGATCATCACTCTGGTGTTAAGTACCTCGCATCAGTCTCTCTGACGGATCATAATGTAGTCCACGAGGTGCCAAATGTTAGAGCGAGGGGGCCGCCAGGTTGTTTTAAGTTGGTTCTTCTGGCGGAGGAGTGTGTTGGTGATGGTTAGGCTGTGTTCTGAGCATGTTGTTAACAGCAGGATGCCGTTGGAGTCTGTGTTTCCCGCTCCTTTCTTGCCAGTCATCCCTCTCCACAAGTTGTAATTTCGTCCCACTCTGGCATTGAAATCTCCAAGCAGGATTAGCTTGTCCTCCTTGAGGACTTTGGTGAGAAAATTGTCCATGTCGGCATAGAAGGTCTCCTTTGCTTCATCTTGTGAGTCAAGGGTTGGAGCCCATGTGTATATAATTGCCCTTCTCTCTCTCTCTCTCTCTCTCTCTCTCTCTCAGCCTGTGTGTTTGTGTACAAGACATGCTAGAAGCAAGCCACTCCGTCGTTAAGAGTGTTTTGTGGCGCTGTGCATGGACCCACAACGTGTTAAAGCAACGCATCAGCAGCGAGAGGAAGTACTGTAGTTTTCCTGGTCTGCAGCGCAGCCATTATAGCGGCTGGTTCCCCACCAGCTCTTTTACATATAAAGATGCCCCTGCGTACGATGGATATCTCGCTTTTGGATTAAACTCTCGGGGTTTGTTGGCGTGTGAAAACGTTCTGTGTTTCTGTTCTCCGTCAAAAGACTGAAGGGTTAAAAGGCCTCGGCGGCCATTTTATCCTGTTCCTCTAGCGAACAGTCAGACTCCGGGGTTCAGCTAACATCATATCAATCAGCCACGTCACGGCTATCAGAAGCATTAGACATGCAGTCCGATTAGTGCAGGGCTTCCGGCTGCTCTGGGACGAGGGTTCGGCGTCACAGATGACACGTGTTTTGTTGAAGGGGGAATAAAACCAGAAAAGGAGGCAAAGGATTCACACAACAACACACTATCCATCAAACTGTCAGTCTGTGGACAAAGAAGAATCTGATCGCCTGCTGACGCTCACTGACTCGGTGTGTGTGTGTGTGTGTGTGTGTGTGTGTGTGTGTGTGTGTGTGTGTGAGAGACCATTTTCGTCGGCGGCTTTATGTGGTGTAGAGGGCGGGTCACGTGTGTTTTGCACACACGTCTTGCTGTGTGTGTTTTTGTGTTTTCAAAATGCAAAATGTGACTTTGTGTGTGTTATGGTTTGTGTGTTTGCAATTTGCAAACTTTGTGTACATGCTTCTGTGTGTGTGTGTGCCCCAGATAGCAAAACTGCTGTGGCCCGGACCCGTCCCACACCCGACACTTTCATTCGGCCCACATACCACGTGGAATGATGGCACTTGGGAGGTCCGCTCCTGTTTGCCAGATCTGGGCCAGAACCAAGCCATAGCAATGCTGCATGTGCCACATATGTGCCAGAGGTGGCCCGTATTTGTGTTGTGATATTTGGGCCATATTCACCATTCACCACACGGGGCCGCTTCAGGGTCACATCCAGACCACATGTTGCCCAGAGCACCACACCTTTGCCAGAAAAGGCCCACATGTGATTTGGCATATTTGGGCCATGTTTGCTACTATACATGTGGGCCACTTCAGGCTCACATCCATGTTGTCGTACATTTCTAGAGATTGCAGGTAGTTCAGTTTCTGGGCTTTTGTTTGGTTCGTTTCCATCTACTGTGTTTGGGAAGGTGAAGGGAATGAGGTGGGTTGTGTGGTTGGCCCGGTGTCTTTGCCTGCCTGTTGTCGACCTTACTGGCTGGCATCTCCAGTTTTCCTTTCTATGCTGGTTTAACCTTTGGTCACAAGGAATTACTTTCACTTTTGGCAGAACTGTGGTGGCGTTCTTTTGATATGTCAGGGTTTCTGTGTGCTTGTTTAAGAGGCTTTATGCATGGCTATGTTGAGTACTGGATTCTGATTGGTCAGTTAATTCATCCCATGTTTGGTTATGTCTGAATCACAGACCGTCTTGTAAACGTTCATATTCCCTTCTAAATGGATGTGCTTCATGAAGCCTTCATAGTGGGCTGATGTTAGGATGCTACATATACAGAGAAGTCCGGGCAAAGTGATTTTGAGTGATTATTTTCGGTCAATTTATTCTGACTTTGGGGCTCAGGAAGAGAAGGAGAGTGAGGGCAGAACCAAGGATCAAATGGTGGAAGTTGAAGAAGGAGGGCTGTTGTGAGAAGTTTAGGAACTGGGTGGTGGTGGAGAGCTGCCAGATGGCTGGACAACCACTGCAGAAATAGTGAGGGAGGCAGCTAGGAAGGTACTTGGTGTCTCATCAGGACAGAGGAAGGAAGACAAGGAGACTTGGTGGTGGAATGAGGAAGTACAGGAAAGTATACAGAGGAAGAGGTTGGCAAAGAACTGGGATAGTCAGAGAGATGAAGAAAGTAGACAGGAGTACAAGGAGATGCAGCGTAAAGCGAAGACAGAGGTGGTGAAGGCAAAGGAAAAGGTGTATGGTGAGTTGTATGACAGGTTAGACACTAAGGAAGGAGAAAAGGACTTGTACTGATTGGCTAGACAGAGGGACCAAGCTGCAAAGGATGTGCAGCAAGTTAGGGTGATCATGGATAGAGATGGAAATGTGCTGACAAGCGAGGAGAGTGTGTTGAGAAGGTGGAAGGAATACTTTGAGGGGCTGATGAATGAAGAAAATGAGAGAGAGAGAAGGTTGGATGATGTGGGGATAGTGAATCAGGAAGTTCAGCGGATTAGCAAGGAGGAAGTGAGGGCAGCTATGAAGAGGATGAAGAGTGGAAAGGCAGTTGGTCCTGCTGACATACCTGTGGAGGCATGGAGGTGTTTAGGAGAGATGGCAGTGGGGTTTTTAACTAGATTGTTTAACACAATCCTGGAAAGTGAGAGGATGCCTGAGGAGTGGAGAAGAAGCATACTGGTACCGATTTTCAAGAACAAGGGTGATGTGCAGAACTGTAGCAACTACAGAGAGGCAAGATGGAGATGGTTTGGACATGTGTGGAGGAGAGATGCTGGGTATACTGGGAGAAGGATGCTGAATATGGAGCTGCCAGGGAAGAGGAGAAGAGGAAGGCCAAAGAGGAGGTTTATGGATGTGGTGAGGGAGGACATGCAGGTGGCTGGTGTGACAGAGGAAGATGCAGAGGACAGGAAGAGATGGAGACGGATGATCCACTGTGGCGCCCCCTAACGGGAGCAGCCACAAGTAGTAGTAGTAGTAGTAGTAGTACTAGTAATAGTAGTAGTAGTAGTAGTAGTAGTAGTAGTAGTAGTAGTTTTACCTGAAAATCTCTGGTGAGAGCAGATTCTAACAAAAGACGTCCACATTACATTTTAAATAAGACTCGGAGAGACAGAAGACAAAGAGAGACGGAAGAAGACAGATTATCAGAGAGACGAAGAGAGGAAGAGATAGAGGTGAAGAGCAAGTGAGCGAGAGAGAGAGAAAAAGAGAATGTAAAAGAGGGAGACATAGCGGCATCTGGGTAGTGTAGCAGTCTATCCCATTGCCTACCAGCACGGGGATCGCCGGTTCGAATCCCCGTGTTACCTACAGCTTGGTCGGGCGTCCCTACAGACACAACTGGCCGTGTCTGCGGGTGGGAAGCCGGATGTGGGTATGTGTCCTGGTCGCTGCACTAGCGCCTCCTCTGGTCGGTCGGGGGGCCTGTTCGGGAGGGGGAACTGGGGGGGAATAGCGTGATCCTCCCACGCGCTACGTCCCCCTGGTGAAACTCCTCACTGTCAGGTGAAAGGCAGCGGCTGGTGACTCCACATGTATGGGAGGAGACATGTGGTAGTGTGCAGCCCTCCCTGGGTCAGCAGAGGGGTGGAGCAGAGACCGGGACGGCTCAGAAGAGTGGGGTAACTGGCCGGGTACAGTTGGGGAGAAAGAGGAGGGGGGGGCAGAAGATGAGGTAAGGATGAGGAGAGGGGGCGATAGAAAGAAAGGAGGAGGCCGGTCTCTTGCCTTTGCCCCGTCTGCAGAACTCGGTCAGCTTTGCTGCCGTCAGCGTCGTGTGTCGGCACGTGACGCAGCCGGCGCCTCCAACCACCCTGCTTCACCCAAACCGGGAGAAACAGCCACGCCGCAAATCACTCGTTTGGTTATTGCAAACGCTCCGGCGAGGGGTCGACGCGAGCGAGCAGCAGGCAGAGGAGAGAGGAAGCCTCCCTCCTCGTCTCCTCCTCGTCTCCGCTAGCGGCTCCTCTCTTTGCAGAGAGGCTTCAAAGGGAGGACGGAGCAGCGCCGGAGGAGCAGCGCTGCTCCAAGCTGCACGCAGAGATAAGGAGCAGACAGATCAGTGCGTGTGTGTGCGTGTGCGTGTGTGTGTGTGCGTGTGTGAGTGTGTGTGTGTGCGTGTGTGTGTGTGCGTGTGTGCGTGTGCGAGGGATTATGCCGACTTTGAGCGGCCGCGCTCCTCTGTGACAGCAGCTCCAGAGAAGCTGCACACTGCCACATGATGGACAGGGCTTGAAATTGCACAGATAACATCTTCCTCGCTCTCTCTCTCTCTCTCTCTCTCTCTCTCTCTCTTTCTCTCTCTCTCCCCCCTCTCTCGCTCTGTCTCTTTCTCTCTGTCGCTCTCGCTTTCCTTCTCTCTCCCCCTCCCTCTCTCTTGCCCCCCCTCCCCCCCTAGTGTCTGCATGATGAGGCATCTCTGCTCCAGGACATCCAGGCTTTACAAATTGCTGCATGTGGAAAGACACAGTATAGGAACCGAAGGTCGTCCTCCATTAAGGATGTAAATATACATACATCCGTGCGTGTGTGTGTGTGCGTGTGTGTGTGTGTGTGTGTGTGTGTGTGTGTGTGTGTGTGTGTGTGTGTGCGCCCAGTGACAGAATGGGAGGGTGGGTTAGAGATAAAGAAACAAAGCGAGCGAGTGCTAGCATGCATGTCTGAGAGGAGATGTAAGGGGAGGTCTCACGCACTGGTCAGGGTTTGTTAAAGGATCGTTCCACTCTTTTCGGTTTTAGTTATTTATTTATTTATTTATTTTACAGCCTGGGTCTTATTTTCCGTTTTTTCCCCATCGGTCATAACAGTTATATAATTTTACCCACGGCTTCATTTTGCAGATGTTGCACGTGGGACCACGGCTGGTGTCTTATGGGTAGGAAAAGTCCTTTCAAAATGAGTGGTGCTACTGCAGGGCGGGCACAGCAGCCTTCCCCAGGTAGGGTCCACACGTGGGCCACTTCAGGCAATGATGCGGCACTCATGGCCCTGACAAAACAGACGTGAGCCCACATGTACAACAGCAAATATGCCAAATCAGATGTGGGCCTTCCTTGGCAAAGACGCGGTGCTCTGGGCAGCATGGGATCTGGATGTGACCCTGAAGTGGCCCGTGTGGTAAATGGTGAGTATGGCCCAAATATCACAACACAAATATGGGCACGTGTGGCATTGCTGTGGCTCGGTTGGTTCTTGGTTCTGGCAAACAGGAGCGGACCGCCCAAGTGCCATCATTCCACAGGGTATGTGGGCCGGATGAAAGTGTCGGGTGTGGGACGGGTCCCGGCCCCAGCGATTTTGCTCTCTGGGTTAGGAGCCAACACGGCTGCAGAGAGAGTGTGTCCCTTTAAGTGCACCCTGGTGCTGTTTCTCCCCTACAGCCAGGTTTGTCACCACCGTCACCAGCCGGCTCTGAGACGTCAACCTCGAGCACACCGCCGTTGTCCTTACAGATGTTGTGAAGGACTGCACAGGGGACAATGACTTCAGCAGCAAATATGGGACTCACTTCAAGGGCTTAAGGAAAAAACCCGGACCGCTAATGGGGTTTCAGCATCCCAAATGCTCGCTGCTCGATGATGTTCCACAACTGGGGCAGCTTCTGGCTGAACCGAGCCTGCACAGGGTTCTGCACAGGCTCATGGTAAGGGGTAATCAGACAAACGGGGGCGGCCAGGCAAGAGAATCTTTCCTCTCCCAAAAGGCACTTCCCCTCTGGTGGGTACAGCTTCCTGACATGAACAGGGCTTTTTTCAGGACACGGGCATCATGTACTGAACCGGAGAATCCGGTTCAACAAAGATGTCTATCGGCCACCCCCTGTGATCACAGTTTGCCCGCAGCTGGATGGAGTGAAAGAGCTTCCTGTTAAAGTAGCGTTGGGAATCGGCAGTTGGTGGCTCAGTTCTAACATGGCAGCCGTCGGTAGCTCCAACCACAACATTAGATGCTGGACATCCAGCCAAGCAGCCAAATCCAGCAGCAACTTCCTGCAGCTGGCCCCGTCCCAACATGTTGTGAATTGCCCTGCAGACCCTACGAACAATGTCACAGATGGAGGACCTTGGGATGTCAAATGCCCTTAAGACTACCCTGTATGGTGCAGCATGTGCCAGCCGGAACACAGGTACAAGGACTTCAGTGCCCTCAGCCCAGCCGTGGCCGTCATGTAACTGGAGAGCAGTCATTGACTGGCGGGAGAGATGAAGGCCGGGGCATAGGTCAGCGGTCTCATCCAAATAATGCCGGATGATGGGCACAGGAGGTTGAAGGTGGCAGGAGGAGATGTTGCTCACATTCTGTAGTGTTTTAGGTGCTCCAGTTGTCTATTTTCAAAGGTTTCCTCCTTTATATGTCTCAGTGCACTGTAGCGTCCCCTTGAGGACTACAACTGCACCGTCCAAGTGTAAATGAAGGTTGAATTACATGTTGAGTTGACTGCATTTGCTGTCTTGTAACACCACCACCTGAGCCAGTGGTTCTCAAACTTCTTCTGACATGCCCCCTTCGGAGGAAGGAAAGGTTCATGCCTCCCACCCCAACAAAATGGTGTTGTTTTAAGTGAGGCAGCAGCAGCAGGAAAGCCCATCTCACAGAGACAGGATGTGGCGAAGGGAAGCAGAACGCCCACAGCCCTCTGTCCTGGGTACTCCCTCACCACACCAAGCCAGGGGTCGGCCCCCTTTAGTCGAGCGGTTAGCAATGTCGCCTCGTGGTGCAGTACAACCCCGGATCGAATCCCGCAGCGGGCGGAAATATGCTGGGTTACGTTGCTTACACGGCCCTTGAGGGGATGATCAGGAATATTTATTGGTCGTTTCATTCCATGCACCCGCGCACATAAAATGAAATGAAATGTCGTTTCCCCCAGCCCACAGCAGTGCAACGCAAAGACAAAAACACATATCCAAACTACAAGAACACACATATACAAACTACAAAAGAAAACAAAAAACTACACAAAACATATGTCCAACATATCAACAAAAAAAATCACTGTCCAAGAGAGCAAACGTCAGGATGACGGTTGGAACTGCCGGTCTGCATGGGCTAGCAGTTAGCTTAGCCTGCCCCGCTTCCGCGTCCTGTCAGACCGCCCTCGGTGTTACCTTCTTGGGTGCAGCTTCAGGCAGCACCGTGGTCCCTGGGTCCATCGGATGCAGCAGACCAAGCTCTCCTAACCAATCCAATGCCAGCTCTCCCAACCAGACACCCCCGACACACCTCCCCGCACTCCAGACGACACCAAAAACACAATCAACGCTAGGCGATGCCGCCCCCAGACCACCCTCGGTGTTATCGGAGCTGCCGGTCTGCATGGGCTAGCAGTTAGCTTAGCCTGCCCTGCTTCTGGATCCTGTCATACTGCCGTCGATGTTTCCTCTTGGGGCGCAGCTCCAGGCAGGGCTGTGGTCGCTGGGCCCACAGGACAGCAGATCAGGCTCCCCCAGCCAATCCAGCGCCAGCTCTCCCAGCCATCAAACAAAGACGCAGATGTGGACAAAGACACTGCATGGACAGTACTCGGTGAGGCCGCCGAAAAAGTAAGTTTGCACCGCCATCTTCCCACACCAGGACTGGGGTGAGGCCGCTGCAAACGTGAATTCGCGCTGCCATCTTCCCCTCCAGCTGGCAAGACGGCGGTCATCCTCGTCTCATTCCTCATCATCCACAAACACAACGCAGAGTTCACAGCAAAATGAAGGGCCAAGCCAGACCAGCTACACGAACAGTACACTTGAGCATAGTACAAATATATAGTATGTAGTAAGTAGTATGTGATATTGGACACTTGACTTGTCTTCTGACCTGACACCTGAATTGGACAACAGCACAACTACTTCCAGGTCAAAGGTCAAGATCAGCTACACCCCCATGATGTGTTTCTAAGTGAATGTGTTGCGTGTTGCTGCGGCCAAAAGGAAGTGCCAGGCGGCAGGAAAGAGACTGAAGCTGCAGCTGCTGCTCCTTCAACATGAGCTTCATCTCAGTCTTTCTCATTCAGATGGAGTGCTCCAGACCACTTTTCTTTCCTTTCCGTTTTGAGCCAAGGCTCTTTTCAGTATGGGAAAAATAAATTAAACAAGCTTACAAGATTTGGAAGTCTTGCTCTGTGATATAAAGCTTTATTTTGAGGGTTTTGAAGCGTTCACGTGGTCTGGTGTATAAAAGCAGATTGCTAACATATGGCTAACTGTCACATATACCATTCACAAATTAGCCCAATATTAGCTCTTCACTTGTGCTGGGTATACTGGGAGAAGGATGCTGAATATGGAGCTGCCAGGAAAGAGGAGGAGAGGAAGGCCAAAGAGGAGGCTTATGGATGTGGTGAGGGAGGACATGCAGGTGGCTGGTGTGACAGAGGAAGATGCTGAGGACAGGAAGAGATGGAAATGGATGATCCGCTGTGGCGCCCCCTAACGGGAGCAGCCAAAAGTAGTAGCAGCAGTAGTAGTAATAGTAGTAACAGTAGTAGTAGTAGTAGTAGTAGTAGTAGTAGTAGTAGTAGATTAGGTCTTTACTTATATCAATGGTATTTATAATTCATAACATGTAAATGTGATTGGTGAAGTTTATCTCCTATGTTTGTGTACAGTCTCGTGTCACCATATGGACCGTTTAACTAAAACCTCAGTCACATTTCTCATCCATAAATAGCCAGAAGATGTCAGGTTTGGGTTGGCCAACAGACACACATCATCTCTGAGTGGCTCCATGTGACGTCTGTTGTTCTGGTTAACACGTGTCAGGCATCAGACCAAGGCTGCATCTGCTGCCTCTTCAAGAATATCCTCGAAGGATTTTTCCTTTTCTTCCCGTTGTGACATTTAATAACTTCCCTTTTTTTTGTCTTTCTCATTGGAGAGGAAAGGCCACGTGGTCAGCACCGTTGCACGGGCAGTGTGGAGTGCGGGGTTGCACAGGGAGGGCCTCACGCCTGGCCTGCAATCCTGCAGTTTTATATATATATATGACTGTTCTTGACCCAACACACTTCTAACACGTAATTCCTGTGTGTAAAGTCCATTAGGCATAGTCAAGGTCACATGACAAAATCTAACATGTTATTCATTAATTTTCGATATTGTGTTATTACGTAGTGCGTGCTCCGTCTTGCTGCTCACTGCGAGGAAGAAGGAGACAGGGAAACAACATCCGCTGCATGAGAGTGCAACCGATTTCATAAACAGGAGTCGGGAGTCGGGTGCTGAGAAAAGGGGGGAAAAAGAAGGAAGGCTGATGATAGGCTCCCAATGACTGCTGGGATAAGCGCCAGCATCCCCGCGACCCCGAGAGCAGGATAAGCAGTCTGGATAATGGAATGGAAGAAGGAAGAATTTCATTTTTCACAAATCACTGCAAGGATGGCTAGATAAGTCTGTCAACACTTCCAGAGATGTGGTGGCTGCAGGTGTCCAAAGCTAGCCGGTGTGAAAATGCTGATATGGTGACAACTAGAACCACCCACACTGGCACTGTGGCTAGTATGCCTGCCCAGCTGCAACAACAGCAGGACGGCAACATGGACACTGAGGATGACGATGAAGTCCAAGGTGAGGAATGAGGATAATAAGTGGCTGTGGCTGACAAATATTTATGATCCTGTTTGTGTCAGTTGGAATTGGATCAGTTGAGCAGGACCTTGCATGTCAAGTTCCCACAGGGCCTCACACCCCCCTGCGATGGCCCTACTATTTTCCCAGAAAATGTAATGACGCTCTTAGTCGTGTGAATTCTAATCAAAACGTATCATTAGGTATTCACCAGGGGTGGACAGTAACGAAGTACATTTACTTGAGTACTGTACTTAAGTACATTTTTCGAGTATCTGTACTTTACTTGAGTATTAACTTTTTTTTTGGAAACTTATGACTTTTACTCCACTATATTTGAAAGACAAATATTGTGATGGGGGGGCAGTGTCGGGGGACTCCTCCTGAAGTCCACTGTCATCTCCACTGTTTTGAGCACGTTCAGCTCCAGGTTGCTATGGCTGCACCAGAGGACCAGCTGCTCAACCTCCCATCTATATGCAGACTCGTCACCATCCAAGATAAGTCCAGTGATGGTTGTGTCGTCCACAAACTTCAGGAGTTTAACAGACGGGTCACCTGAGGAGCAGTCATTTGTGTAGAGAGAGAAGAGTAGAGGGGAGAGCACACATCCCTGGGGGGCGCCAGTTCTGATTGTCTGGGTGCTGGATGTGATTTTCTCCAACCTCACTAGCTGCCTCCTGTCTGTCAGGGAGCTTTTAATCCACTGGCAGATGGGGGCTGGTACAGTGAGCCGGGTGAGTTTGGACTGGAGGATATCTGGGATAGTGGTGTTGAACGCTGAGCTTAAGTCCACAAACTGGTGGAGGATTTTGTGGCGTGGGCTGGAAGAAATCATCTGCTTCTGAACATGGCCAGGAACAGGGAGATGGTGATCGACTTCAGAAGGAAGAGGATGGCTACACAACCCCTGTGTATTCTGGGAGAGGGTGTTGACGTGGTGGAGGACTACAAGTACCTGGGCGTCCACATCGACAACAGACTGAACTGGAAGACCAACACTGAGGCCGGATATAAGAGGGGGATGAGTAGACTCTATTTCCTGAGGAAGCTGAGGTCCTTCAACGTGTGCAGCAAGATGTTGGGAATCTTCTACCAGTCTGTTGTGACCAGTGCACTGTTGTGACCAGTGCACTGTACTTGGCTGTAGTCTGCTGGGGGAGTAGCATTGGAGCCAGCGATGCTAACAGACTTAATAAGCTGATTGAGACAGCTAGCTCCATAATTGGCTGCAAACCTGACACCTTTGAAGTTGTGGTGGAGAGGAGAACTCTGAAAAAAACTTTTATCCAGTATGGATAATCCTTACCACCCTCTCCACCACCGACTGGACAGACAGCAGCGCACTTTCTCTACCACACTGGTGTAGCTTTACTGTCACAAGGATCAATGCAGGAAATCTTTACTTCCCAAAGTAATAACTCTCTACAACACCTCACCTCTGTCTTAACAGAGAACTGTCAGAAATCCCAGCTTTATAGCTTCTGTCTCAACCAAACTCCACCCATTTTTACTCCTTCAGTATCTTTGCTCATGGTGAATTTGCACATCTTTATACTCCTACTCTACCTCATTGCATTTTTAAAACTAACTACTGTGGACTCTTGTCTAATGTATATAGTATATTATCCTATGTCTTTATATTTTCTTAAATTTGGTGTATTCTAGTATATTCTTTGTATTGTGTATTCTATAGATTTTCTATAGATATATATTTATTTTATCCATCCATCCATCAGTCCATTATCCAATCCACTTATCCTAGTTAGGGTCGCGGGGATGTTGGAGCCTATCCTTGGAGTATTTATTATATATGTATATATATATATGCAAATGCATTATGTTCCATGGTATGTTGAAGTTGAAGTGCCAGTTCTGTACTGGTGTTCCCATCTCACTGCTACTGGAGTGTTCAATGGTGGAGGCCATTTAATCTGTATCATTCATTCATCATTAGCTGCTTCTCCGGAGTCGGGTCGCGGTGGCAGCAAGTTACATAGGGCACTCCAGATGTCCCTCTCCCCAGCAACGTCCTCCAGCTCCTCTTGGGGGATCCCAAGGCGTTTCCAGGCCAGGTTGGACGTAGTCCCTCCAGCGAGTTCTGGGTCTACCCCGGGGTCTCCTCCCAGTTGGCCATGCCCGGAAAACCTCCAAAGGAAGGCGCCCAGGAGGCATCCTAATCAGATGCCCGAACCACCTCAACTGGTTCCTTTCGATGCGAAGGGGCAGCGGTTCTATTCTGAGCTCCCTCCGGATGTCCGAGCTTCTCACTCTAATCTAAGGCTGAGGCCAGACACCCTACGGAGGAAACTCATTTCAGCCGCTTGTATCCGTGATCTCACCCTTTCGGTCACTACCCAAAGCTCATGACCATAGGTGAGGGTTGCGACGAAGACTGACTGGTAAATTGAGAGCTTTGCCTTCTGGCTCAGCTCCCTCTTCACCACAACGGTCCAGTACAATGTCCACATTACTGCACCAATCCACCTGTCAATCTCCCGCACCATCCTACCCTCACTCGTGAACAAGACCCCGAGATACTTGAACTCCTTCACTTGAGACAACAACTCATCCCCAACCCGGAGGGGGCAATCCACCATTTTCCGGTAGAGAACCATGGCTTCAGACTTGGAGGTGCTGACTCTCATCCCGGCCATTTCACACTCAGCTGCAAACCACCCCAGTGCGTGCTGGAGGTCACGTTCTGATGAAGCCAACAAAACCACGTCATCTGCACAGAGCAGAGATGCAATTCTGAGGTTCCCAAAACAGACACACTCCTCACCTTGAATGAACCTTGAGATCCTGTCCATGAATATCACAAACAGAATCGGAGACAAGGGACAACCTTGGCAGAGTCCGACACCCACCGAAAAAGTCTTTGACTTTGTGCCAAGAATGCGAACACAGCTCTCACTTTGGTTATACAAGGACCGGATGGCTTGTAGCAACTGCCCCGGTACCCCATACTCCCACAGTACCCCCCACAAAGTGCCCCGGGGTACACGGTCGTAAGCCTTCTCCAAGTCCACAAAACACATGTAGACTGGCTGGTCAACTCCCATGCCCCCCTCAGCACTTCCGCAAGGGTGAAGAGTTGGTCTTTTGTCCCACGGCCAGGACGGAATCCATATTGTTCCTCCTGGATCCGAGGTTCGACAAACGGTCGGAGCCTCCTTTCCAGCACCCTAGAGTAAACTTTCCCAGGGACGCTGAGCAGTGTGATGCCCCGATAATTGGAGCACATCCTCCAGTCCCCCCTTTTAAATATGGGAACCACCACCCCAGTCTGCCACTCCACAGGTACTGTCCCCGACCTCCACGTGACACTGAAGAGGCGTGTCAACCAAGACAGCCCAACAATGTCCAGAGCCTTCAGCATGTCAGGGCGAATCTCATCCACATCCAGCGCCGTGCCACCGAGGACCTTCTTAACTACCTCAGAGACCCCTGCCAAATCTGTATCGTGTAGACCTGTAATAAAGTGAGCCGTAATTATTAGCACAGATATGTGAAATTGGTTGTTATACCTCTGAGCCAATGAAATATGTATTTCAAATGAAACAGTGACTGGTTTTGTGGCCGGAGTGCATGCGCCCCTGTGTCCATAAGTGACAGTGTGTAGGATTATGTAGGCCTCTCTGCCATAGCTTTATCTTTTTCATGAAACATGATAATGTTAATTATACGCTTAATAAAAGCTATGGGAGGTGAACGAAATGCCCCCCCTGCCAAAGTTGATTGCCTGTCTGTTCCTTATGCTCTAAGGCCGACCCTGGTAGGCCAGCTCGGTAGGCCAACCCTGGTAGGCCAGCCCGGTAGGCCAGCCCAGTAGGCCAACCCTGGTAGGCCAACCCTGGTAGGCCAGCCTGGTAGGCCAGCCCGGTAGGCCGACCCTGGTAGGCCAACCTTAGTAGGCCAACCCGGTTGGCTGTGCAGCGCCAGTAAGCCCCCAGAGTAATCAAGTTCACTTGCATTGTCCTTTCATGTGCAACGCCTGGAAACTAGGTCCTGGTATTATGAACGTCTCATCATAAACTCCTTGTAAAGGGGTTTTTGGGAGTGAGTCAGCGTGGGCATGGGGGCGCTCATCCACACGCTGATTGGAGGACGGCAAAGCGTGAGTGGGGGAGCGAGAAAGAGATGGAGAGCGCTGGGGAGATAGAGAAAGTGAGAGAGAGAGTGTGCCCGGTGATGGAGATGGCCTGTGACAAGCAACATTGTTGTTTTTATTGTGCAGGCATCGTGAAAGTAAGCCCTTGTCAACAGCACACAGCAACAAACAGGAAATTGGTGTGACCGCTGCAGTAGAAACCGGAAGTCGGAGGACTACACTTACGCTTTCTTTCTGATTTTGAAACCTAATTTTATTTACTTGTCGATTTTTTTTAATCATTCAAGTTTGGCTGGGTGGTTGATAACGTGTCCGTGGTGTGAAAACCCAGAATGCATATTTATTATTGCTTTAAGGTCTTTGAACAAAGACATGGTGCTTTTCAGGAGGTGGTCTTAAGCCTGTCTGGAACACCCGGGTGACAGCTAATTACGGTTTATATGGAGATACACATCTCAGCGTTACTGGGGGTCCAAAAATGGCCAAACTCTGTGTTGGACGGTCTCTGTGTGGGCCATGTGCATGTGAGTGTGTGTTTATATGTGGGAGTGGGGGGAGGGGGGGTTGCTGTAAGGCTGTGTGTGAGGTCCTGCAGCCCTGGAACTGTTAATGGACCATGCAGGGTCTCACTGTGCACAGTACGTCGTTATGGGCATGTATTGCGTGCACGTACAAGCGCACGTATGTGTGTGTCTGTGTGTTTGTGTATTTTTGCAAGTGCGTGTGCACCATGCGCTTGTTCATGCATGCGTGTGCGTGTGCGTGTGCGTGTGAGTGAGTGTGCGTTGTGAATGTGGAGAGCAAGGCCTTTGTGTCCATTGCAGTGCATTATTCTTCATTAGAAACAGATGAGTGACTCTGTCTGTTTACAAGACGCCCCGGGGTTCAAGTCAGTGCGGTGCTCAGGCCTCCACACGTAGCGCGCACATCCACATATGCAGCACATGCCGTCACACACACTGCCCCGCATATTACCCCCACTGTCAGTCTCAGACAATGCAAATGCACTCGGGCACTCAATGGACATTAGCATTTCCAAGTTGCGTCTGAGCTGCCATGGCGGTCTGGTCTCTGCATGGGGAGGCGGACTTGGATTTGGTGAGGCTCGCAGATGCAGCATTGAGGAGACTGCTGTGATGTCACAGTTCCCATGAAAGGAGAGAGAATTGAGGTTCATCTGCAGTATACGGAAATGTCAGGAGCATTCGATGAAATGACAGAAACGTTAATGCAAAAAGGAAATAGAAATGGGCTCTGTTTTCCAGAACTGGAGTGATGTGGCTAAATGTTGCATCTTCCCAGATGTTCAACATTAATCCACATGTTTAAAGGGCAAATGCAATCCACACGTCACGGGAGCGCACCATGCTTGGGGGTGCTGTGACTCCGAAGCTCTCTCAACAATTAAGGCGAGCCTGCCGATACTTCATGGCGTACAAAAAAAAGAAGATAAAAAACTAATTTAAATTGTAGAAATGAATGAAACCCCGTTATCAGAGCAGCTAAAGAAATACTAGAATTATCTAAACATAAAATGACATGATCTTTCTTTGGAGAACAATTAGTTGTATCTTCAACAAAAAATAAATAAATAGAAGCAGTTACCTAATGACTAAGGTTGACGGGAGTCTTATCACTGATCCACAATTAATTGCCAACAATTTTAATAGCTTTTTCTCAGAAGTCGGTCCAACATTGGCCTTCAAGATTCCTCTTAGCAACCATAGTCCTCTTCAGTTTATGAATTATCGAATCAATGATAATTTTCATTTCTTACCGGTTACAGAAGATGAGGTTCGGGAGACCTTATTCAATCTGAAAGATTCTTCTCCAGGTTATGATAGCACTGACAGCAAACTGCTGATATTCATTCATGAGTACATGGTGAAACCTCTATCTCAACATTTTCACTCTCTCATTGGAAAAGGGGAATTGTTCCACTTGAACTAAAATAGCCAAGATTATTCCTGTTTATAAAGGTGACGACCCAGCCGTTTTAACCATTATAGACCCATCTACCAAAAATATACCAAATACCATATACCAAAAATATTTGAAAAGCTCATCTATCAAAGATTAAGCTAGATAGAGATAGAAAGGAAAACATTATAGGCATGTTTTACTTATCTAAGGCATTTGACACAGTTAATTACCATATTCTTCTTCAGAAGCGTTCACATCTTGGAGTTAGAAACAATGCACTGCCCTGGTTCACCAGTTACCTTAAAGATAGACAGCAGTTTGTGTCCTGTAATGGAACCAATTCTTTTCTTCCCGTATTCTGTGGCGTACCACAAGGCTCAATTCTTGGGCCTTTGTTATTTTTGACATATATTATTGACCTCCCCAGGACGCATGTAACATTAAAAAAACAAGCTTCATCTTTTTCGGTCTTAAATCAGGGATTTTCAACTCCTCGTCTAAAATTGTAATCGATAACATCCCCATGGCTAATGTGTGTTCCTCACAATTCCTTGGCATTCTGCTTGATGAGAACCTTATCTTGGAAACCTCATATCAGGGCCATGACCACGAATTGGTATACTGGGCAAAACCCGTCACTTGATCAACACTGAGGTAGCCACTGTGTTATATTATTCAGTGGTTTATCCGTATATTAATTATTGTAATATAGCTCGGCTAGCACTCATCACACCAAACTTGAGCCCATACACCATCTTCAGAAACGAGCACTAAGAGTAATAAATGGTGTACATCAAAGAACTTCCCCTCAGCCTGTGTTTCTTCAATTAGGTGTAATCAGTGTTTATCAACTGACCCATCTCCATGTGC